>ML682006.1:2286009-2872109 GCA_007922195.1 Podocnemis expansa
ATGGGTGAACTTTGAAGCATCTGAGGAAGTGGGATCTTCTCCCACGAAAGCTCATGCAAAAAATAAATCTGTTAATCTTAAAGTGCCACACAACTCCTTGTTGTTTTTTTTACTGGACTAGACTAACATGGCTATCCCTTTTGAAATTGTTACTGTATGACCTGATCTTATGTTTTAGACCCCCTTGCATTTATTTTCATTCCATTCTGTAAATTCACCCATCTTCAAAGCATCCGACGAAGTGAGATTTTTTCCTACGAAAACTCACGCGAAAAATAAATCTGTTAGCCTATAAGTGCCACATGACTCGTTTTTCACTTTTTGCTGGACTAGACTAACACAGCTACTCCTTTGGAAATTGACAGGATGTGAGTCTTTTACAGCCATTCAGTGGTACAAAGAGCTCTGGTATCTGAAATAAATGGAATCTACCTTAGGTGAAACAAGAATCCACCTTTAAAAAAAAATAAAATTTAGGTATTTAGTCAGATTATTAATGAAGCCTACAGAATTTAAACTGGTGTACACTAAAGAAAATATGTTCAGAGAATCAGGTTATAAAATTAGAAAATATAATAATGGATAGAACTTTTTTTCCCTTCTGATCAGTCAGATTAGCAACCAGAATTAGAGTGGAATATTTGTAGCCAATTAATTCATATCATTTAAATAAATCATCTATTAATGTAGTCAGCTCATACATTATTTCATATGTAATTAATGTGCGATTAATAGTGAAGTTGTAGATATAGATAAGTAGGATAGGATTACAGGAATATATAACTGACAAGTATTTAGGTCTGATGAGTATGTATTAGTTATGTAAATGAAATAAGGTTGTAATGCAACGCCTACAGCCTAAGGTCAGCAAGATTTCAGCTTAGCTATACTAGGCCTGAGGATAAAGGAGGATTGAAATAAGTAGGTGACCCAGGAACCCTGTGCCGGTAAAGTTATAAGATTACAGTAAAGTATGTTACAGAAAGGTGGTGTTGAGGAAAATATGCCAAAATATACCCATCTAGACAGCAAGGTTATGTCTACACTTAGGAAGTTAGTTAAAATTAACTTAGTTTGAATTAATTAATTTGAACTAAGAATGGTTAATTCAAACTAAGTTAATTCAGACTAACATGGCCCTACTAGAACTCCAAATCTATGTCCATGGAAGTGTGGCAACATGGCCACCGAGAAGGGCCATGCCCCCACCCAATACATAGAAAGGGGAAGGCACCCTGGGACGAAGAAGGTCAAACCATGTTAATTCAAACTAAAGGTTAGTTCAAATTAATGAGGCTCCATCGGGTTAATTTGAACTAATAAGTTTGAATTAACCATTACTTTGAAGTTAAGCGAGGTTTTATATCTTTGAATTCCTTAGTTTGAAGTAATGAAAGCCAGAGTAGCCATGCATTAATTTATTTTGAATTAATCATCATTAATTCAAACTAAATTGTAAGTGTACATATACCCCAAGATACCTGATTGTAAAATTATGGAAAGTTCTGCTCCAACTGCAGGTTAGCAGTTAGAACCTGTTTATACATATACTGAGGTAGGGGGAATGAAGAGAACTACTTATGAGCAATGGGGCACCCCAAAATATAGGGGTATGGAAAAATGCATAAGGAAAAAAGGAGTTGGAACTCTCATGCCTATGTATAAAGTGGTAGTTACAATACAGGATAAAAAAGAGGTTCTTTGGGATGGGGCAGGAAGACCCTGCCAGGAATCACTCTTGTATTGACAGCCATCTGTTGCAAGACCCACCAAACTCTGGCATCTTGGGGTATGAGATTATGACTGTAGCATTAGCTATTGTATAGACATAGTTTTATATGTGAGTGTAATTATAAACATGACCAAGATTTCTTGCTTGGGACAGTGTTTGTGGTCACTGCCTTTGAATGTTCTTAGAGCCTCCAAACCTAACAGAATTGCTACAGGTAACTCACTCCTCTGAAGCAATCAGACTCCCTAGCACACTGTAGGTTTGCACTGAACTGATTATTCTTAGATGCTGATCATTCTGCATATTAATCACACATAGGAAAAAATAATACTTTCAATATCATTTACTGACCACCAATAGCAGCTTTGCAGTACCTCTATTTGTTAGAAGAGGTTAGAAGAAATATTTTGGTGACTCATTTTCATCTACGAAGAGGCAACTGATTCATATTTAACTGAAATAAAGATGAGCTTTCACTGGTGAAGAATTGACAACACTGAGATGATTCCACCTGCACAGACAAACAAACAATCTGGTCTTCCACAGCTTACTTATATTGTCATTATTTTACACTATGTTAAGGTAGCAGTGCACTCCTCTTCCAAACAATCTTATAGTTGTCAGATAACATTGCTGAAGGATTTGCCCCACACAAGAGATCCTTCAGAGGTGCAGAGCTGCTGTAGTGGTCCCTTCTTTATTCTACATGCTGGATCCTAGAGCTGGGGGCATAACAAATCTGCATAATCACAGTCCCCTGATTACAGATTTCAGCCCCTGTTCCTCTGACAGAAACAAGAATTTGGCCCATAAAACATTATATTAATACAAGTTTTTAAGACACCCCTTGAATATCCAGGATGCAGCACATGCTACGACCCCTTCTGATCTTGGATATAAGGTTGTGATACTCACAAAGCCCACATTGCTACAGTCATTTGTAACTGTCACTTCACATACAGATTTCTGTAATTTGTGTGCATGTAGCTACACCTCAAGACCATTCTCAAATATGCAGAAGGTGATAGCTCAATTGCATCTCACAGGGACTATGTTACCACTATGCCGTGCTGGATCATTTATTTTCTGGCTTAATACCAAGTTTTGACTTTCTATATATATGCTTCTAGATGATTTGGGATGAAACCTCCTGTTAGGTGTCAGCGGGAGGAGTGGCCAGGCTCAGTACTCAGAAGTGCATCTTAACATTGTGGAAAAGAACTGGCTCATGTCCCAATCCAATAACCTGGAAAACTAGACACCATTCCTAGGCACACTTTCCTATTCCTAAGCACCGAGTCCGTGCATTACAAAATAAATGTTTTAATAATGCTCAGTTGTCTTTCTCTCTTAGCTAGGGAAAACACTGCAACAATTCAAAAAGCACATAAAACATAACTAAACATGTACCCCATAATATGCTGACCAATATCCTTTGTCTCAGTTTCTCATCTTGTAGGTCAGACTTCACAAGTCCCTTTGAAACAGCCCTGATTTATCCTCACACTCAGATGCAAGTGCTCAGACCTTGTACATACACAATTGAACTCTAGTCAAATTTATACCAATAATTCAACAGCACAATCAGATTTTGCAGTAAAACTTGATGCTACAATGCAAGAGATCACTGACTGAAGATATGCCATTTTATACTTATGCAACCATCCACAAAGACAGATTTCTAGCCATTGAGAGAACTATCCCAGATGATGTCATAGCACACCTCAAAACTATTTCAGATTTGAAGATAATTTGTAGCTTCAAGTCAGCAGCACTGCTATGGGTACCTGTATGGTCCCACAATATGCCAACATTTTTATGGGTGACTTAGAACAAAGCTTCCTTTAGTCTCGTTCCAGGTATCATTCCTCTACTAATGCTACGCCGATGACATCTTCATCATCTGGACTCACAGAAAGGGTGCCCATGAAGATTTCCACAGAAATTTCAACAGTGTCCACCCCACAATCAACCTTAACTTGGAACACTCCACACAGGAGATCTACTTTCTGGACACTACCGCACGACTTAGTGATGGACACATAAAAACCATCCTATACTGTAAACCTGAAGACTGTTATAGTTACCTTCATCCCTCAGGCTTCAGCCCTGGACATACCACTCAATCCATTTTCTATAGCCAAGCCCTAAGATATAACCACATTTGTTCCGATCCCTCAGAAAGAAAGGGGCCTTCAGGATGTCTATCAAGTATTCTTAAAACTACAGTACCCACCTGGAGCAGTGAAGAAACAGATCGAGAGAGCTAGATGGGTACCCAGAAGTCAACCACTAGAGAAGAACCTCAGGAAAGAAAACAGAATGCCACTGATCATCAGCCACAATCACCAAGTCAACACCCTACAGCACATCAAGGACATACAGCATATTCCAGTGGTTCTCAACCACTGTGTTGGGACATGATACTGTGTCAGCACACAGTGGTAAGTGTGTTGCAAACAGCTGGGGAGGTAGCTGGATTCAGGCTTACAGATAGCCCCCCACCCCTGTCCTTTAACAGACACTCACCAGCAACTACAGACCTAACAGACACCCTGCAACAAACCACATTGTCAACTTTACCTACATATTTGCACAAAAGACACCATAATAAGACTTATTCAAGCCAGCCAACCCATCAAAGGCACATTCACCTGCTCATCCACCAATGTGATTTATGCCATCATGTGCCAGAAATGTGCCTCCCCCCACTGCCTTATACATTGGACAAACAGGACAGTTTCTGCACAAAAGAATAAATGGACATATTGACCTTAAAAATGGCAACATTCAAAAACCAATAAGGGAACATTTCAATCTTCCTGACCACTCCATTAATTACTTGTTAATAGATGTACTCAGGCAGAGGAATAACAAATCACAGGTTCAAAGAGAAACTGCAGAATTAGAATTCATATGTTGATTTGAAACAGTGAACCTAGAGCTGAATAAAGACTATGGGTTCTTCTCCCATCACAACAAGAGATTTTGCTTTCCTTCATCCCCACTCCTGCACCTCCCTGCTAATTGTTGTTCTTCATACACTGTTTGAATCTAAACAACTGCTTTGATTAGCTGTAACTGTCTGATCTGTTCCTATGACTTACACTCCAGCACATTTATTTCACTCCCATTCTGTAAATTTCCCACCTTCAAGCATCTGATGAAGTGGGATTTTCTCCCATGAAAGCTCATGTGAAAATGAATTTGTTAGACTCCTTGTGTGTTTTGATAAACTAGAGTAACACAGCTATCCCTTAGGAACATCTGCAGTTGAGTTTGCCTAGAGCTTTATTTGGATTGCAAGTTGAATTCCCTCCCTCTTCGGCCAAGAAAATAAACGTATTGGAGAAAAAAAATCAAATCTCCAAATGAAACCTTTGTATTTAAAAAAAAGAAAAGAAAAGAAAAATATGCTTCACAGACAAGAGATACTAAGATGCCCCCACATGCTTCATTTTGAAATTTAAATGGAGCTTAACTATAAAGTTGTACAACTCATTTCTAACTCTATCACTGGGAAATCAATTCATATTTCTAAATGTTCTCTTTCTAATAAATCTCATTTAGTTAAACATGTGACAGAAGTAGAGATCCACTAGTAAATTAACTTGGGGACAAAGTTTACTTGCTGAAGCAGCAAAAAAGTAAACAAAATGTTATGTTCAAGCAATATATTATATTATACAAAATTAGCATGATGGGAATAGCTACGTGCACCCTCAGATTTATGAAATGCTATATGAAAAAAACAAAGCTAAGAATTATTATGAATTATGGTTTATTTTATTAGCATTTCTTAATTATAACTTTGCTAAACTGGATCTTTGTTGCTTACATTTAACAGATTAGTAGAAGTTCAGATTTTATGAATCTTAGTAACTAAAACATTAAAATAGATTAGAATGATGAGAGAAAATTTAGAAAGCAAGATGCTATGAGACAGCAATCATTTATGCTTTAAATGCAATAATCAGATTTTACTAAAATGTTATAAAATTAGTGCAAACAATTTTTTTTAAATAATACAATTGGACTCTTACCTAATCCCATTCTGGAAATTAATAATTAGATTACAAATATCTTTGTGGGACTCAATTATATTAGATGCGTTCAGATTTCTGTGATTCTCCAGTTAACTATAAAGTCAACTGACTACATAGTTAAACGAATGTTTAAAATACCAACTGAGTCACAACTTGTCATTCTAGATTTTTTTTTTTTTTGGTTACAATCGATATTACATAGATCTATTCAAACACAGGCATATCCAAAATACCACTCTAAATCCTAATACCAAGTATTATCCCCAAATTAATTATACTTATAATCCATTTAAAAGTTTTAAGATTTCTATTAATAATCATTAACCATAGTGCTAGAAAACCCTTACTTTGTAATTACAACTAATACATATTGCATAATCAACTATTTTCAAGAGTATTGTTGTTTATCAGTCTTATACTATGGTTCTATTATGAAAACACATATAAAAATGGTACTTCATGCTCAATAAAACTGTTCCCTTTGTATATTTAGTCATTTTTCAGGCCAGCGACTAAAGTTTTGTTTGATTTTAAATGACTTTTTACTCCTGTCATTCCACCAGAGCCAGTGCAATTAAAAAGATGAGATGGAGTCTATTCCTCCTTATGCATCATTAAAGCAATTCTAGAATGAATCAATTGTATCCAAACAACCCACTGAAGGCTTCGGATGAGTAAGTCAGAGCAGAATTTGGCCTGCAAAATCTATTACAGGTGATAATGCACAAGAACTTAAGAACCCAGCTTTACTTACCAATCCCACCATGAGTTATCAGGACTGGTATTCAGAAAATATATTTTTTTTTATTTGTAAAGTGATTATGTGGGATTTTGAGAGAATGTGCGTGGAATGAGAAGCTGCTTTTTCAGAGTCAATTTTCAGAGTACTGGTACTCTATCATTTTGATAATTTGATATATTCACTCAATATTTAAGAAACACAGTTAGTGTGTCTTTTCAATGAGTTCAGGCTTTGACTCTTCACACCTTTTCTTCCATCATCTTACATTTAAGCCTAATCATGCTGTCACTCACTCCATGGAACTGCTCATATTTGTAAAGTTACTCATGTGGGTGTTTGCATCATCAGTGCCACAGCACATAAGCTCTTAGAAATGAAGACAAAGTTTTTCTTGGTTTTGAAAAGCATCCTGCAAGATATAACATTAGTAGTAACACATCTCTAAATTGAGCAACTGTCAAGCCTAACTTACTCACAATCAGGTAGCCAGTGTCAAGGACATCATTTATTCAGAGAAAACTAAATAGCTTACAAATAAAGGATAGAAAAAAGTAAGATTTTAATTACTTATTTGTGAGACTGTTCCTGAGATGTCCATGTTTCTACCTAATCACACGTCATAACTGAAGGAGTCATGTTACGAAGTAGGTAGAAACACCAATTCAAAGCATAACTGTAAAAATTTTATGACAGCAGGCTTTCCTGACTGGAAAAAAGATGGAGAGTATACAATCTTGTTCCCAATGGGTATGTCTACACTATGGGCTTAAGTCAACTTAAGGAGGCTTAAGTCGACTTAAGCAAAGCCCTGACCACATTTGGAGTTCACTAAATTGACTTAAGGGCTTCCTTAAGTCGACCTAATAACTCCTGCCCTTAAAGTCGACTTTATGGGTTAAGTTGACTTATCACAATGTGCCCATTAAAGTTGACTTAATAAAGTTGCTTGGTGCGATGGTGCCATTTAAGTCAACTTTACAAAGTTGACTTAAGCCAGGAGACCCATTTAAAGTCAATTTTATTGAGTCAACTTTAAATGGCTTAGGTCGACTTCATAAAGTCAACTTAATGCAATGTGGCCTCACTCAGTCGACTTAATAAGGTCTACTTAAAGTCAACTTTAAGCAGATCTTATTAAGTCTACTTAATTGAGCCCTGAAGTGTAGGCACAGTGAATGAGGTCAACTGCTTTAACAATTAAGGCATGCCCTGAAAGTTCCTCTCATTTAAGAGGGAGGTAATAACGGCCTAGCAATCACAGACAGCCAAGCTACTTCATTTCTGCCATTTTTAGAGGGGAGCAAGAGTAAAATATCAGAGGGACAGTGTTTTTCTGACACAGAATCAGAGGTTTGAGGTCTAAATATTTGTAGATCCCAGGCTTCAACCATTTTTCTTGTCTTACCATAGACTGGAGGGAGAACACACCAGCTCCATGATTCTAATAGATGGCAGAAGTCCTGTGAGATAATAGTATAAATCGATCCAACCTAACTATGATTTAGTCTCACACATAAACTCCAATAATATGATAGATAGATAGATAGATTAGATAGATAGATAGATAGATAAGTGAAAGAGGACTTAAACAATTTTTTGATTCAAAAGATCGATTGAAAAATCAGCTTCTCTCTTCACTAAGGAACATATTGGAAGACTTCAGGCTTACTAAGAAGAAGGCATTTGTAATATTCATCCCTTTGCTTACTTTGTATTCTTTCAAACCAAGTAAATTATGTGAACTTGGTGCTCCACCCATGGACATATTTTTATCCATAATTAAGTGGGTGCATACATTTTGACCCTATTGCATGTTGAACTTTGTCAGTAGAAGGTCAAATAGGGCTCCAAAGAGCTTATTTGTACCACATATATGTTGTTATGAGAATCAACGAATACACTCCTTTATTTTTGTAATTATGGAATAAGCTTAAATTTTCAGTTTTAATAACTTATTTCATATGGTCACCATTACCCTTATCTAAAAATTGCATTATTAATATTTTTATTCTTGTAATGCCCCTGAAGGTAGGCATACTATCATCCCCCTTTTATAGATGAAGAACTGAGACAGTGCCAGGGGCATTGCTGACACCAGGCTTACGGGGCTTGAGCCACAGCTGAGTCACAGTGCACTGAGCCCCAGGTCTTTCCCCAAGCCAGTGGCACTTCTGGACAGAGCCACTAAGCACTTTGTCCAAGATCATGCAAAAACTGTGAGACTGAAGAAAGAATTAAACACCAACTCAAAAGCCCAAGTTAGTACTGTAACCACTTGGCCATCCATGTCTTCCATGGCATTATTTTTAACTTTGAAAATTTATAAATTTTGAAACTGACATCATGAAAGGAAAGAACAAGACTATAACTGTTCTCTCCTCCAGAAATTACAATAGCACAACATTGGAGAAGTGTACACTTACGTCCCTGAATCAGTTACAAGTCTTGCGTCCAATAAGCCATACCAGCTAGTAACTAAAGCTGGTCACCAGGGTTTGTGGAACTCTGTCGCAGATCAAAATCTGTTCAGTTTTCTGCCAACTTCTAGATTCACTGCCCTGCCACAGGATTCAGGCTCTATTCCATTTCCTTTTGGATAATCCATTTTTTCTTTGTCCCAAACATAATTTAAACCAAAATTTTGAAATCTCACATTTTTCCTCCAAATGTAATTCCCTATCTCCATCCAGCTCTACCAGCAAATATATTCTGTGCCCAGCCCATGAACTGGGATACTAGGCTTTTCAATGAATGTACATCTAGCTCTGGTAGGCCACCTCTTTATTGTCACATCCTGAGTTCCAGACACATTATCAAAAAATGCATCAAAGGCTTGTTATATTCAATCAACTAGAGCTGGTAAACATTTAAAATGAAATTAACTTGTTCTCAAAAATATTGGAGGATAATACTTTTCAAAAATGATAAAGTTAATACATATTTTTCCTGACTCTTTGCACAATTAAGCAATTGATTATTAAGAATTTGGTTTAACAGATGGATCGCAAAAAAATACTTAACATTTTGATAACTCTCTAAATATTTAAAAAATGGCTTTTCTATGAAATAAAGCTAAAAGAAAATGTTTATGCTGGGGACAGTGAGATGACTATGCGATTGAATAAAATACAATCATCTCAAAATCTGACAGTATTACACACCACCGTGTATTTGTTATATGCCCTTTTTCTGTTAAAAGTCATTGTTATCTTTCAAATTCCCCTTAGCATGGTCTTATGCTTATCTCATTTCATCTCATACCAAACATACACAAGCTATACACAAGACACTTGACAACTCAAACTCCACTTTCTCTACTTCTAGTAGACAGCACATTTTATTTTATTTATTCCTTTCTGTAGGCCCCAAATGAGCTGAAGTCTCCTTTCAAAAGACTGCAGCATTGTCAGATTCCAAGAAGTAAATCAAAGCATAAAATGTGGCTCTCAGCAATATGGGTTGTTTGAAAACATGAGTAACCAGTTGGCCAAGCTTCAAAACAATTAAGCCATTGCAATATTTTAATTACTCATCTTAGGGTAGTATGTTTTCATAATGTTATCTATCAAATGCGGCTATAAAATAGACATTTGCAGTTCCTTGAAAAATAGACTTACTCAAAACAACCAAGGATATTTTATTGTTATTATTCACTATTGTAATAAGGAAATAATTTTTTTAAAAGGTGGGAGATGGAGAAATACGCACTATCTATTTTTTTTTTTTAACACTGAGCTACTTTTCTAAATACACATTTGACTAATTTAGTAGCAAGTATCTTTAAAAAAAGGGATGGTTTGGTGTGGGAGCTACAGGAGAGAACATGGGGAAAAGTTTGTTGGAATATATTTTTAAAAGTATGATCATAGTCTCAGATCAATGCCTAGCCCAATGTGCAGTCGAAAGTAATCAGGCACCAGACTGTGAACTGTGACTATCTATGGGGTGCATGCTTGGCAGAGGCCTCTCTGTAGACTGTGGAGTGAAATCTTACATCATGGTTACTTTTACAGCCATAAGACTAACTGTGCGGCTTCTTGGAGGGATAACGTCATATGGATCTTTGTAGTCTTGGAACTGCCAGCTTCACTACTGTGTCCTGTTTGTCATTCCTCTAAATCTCTCGTACCTGGCAGCACATCATAGAGCTACTCTGTATAGCAGATTGCCCCTCTAGCATCCCCTAAATCCTGCCTATTTCCATCATTTGGAACTCAAACTGATTCAGCTGCTTATGGAGACCACTGCAACTATGAATGCAGCAGTGGGATGGAAAATAAGCAGCATCGTATACAGGAAAGCAATAGTATGAGGCCCCAGCTGAATAAGGAACATAAAATGTACCTAATTTTAAAGCATGTAAGTACTACCATTGCTGAGCTGTGACTCTGGTGAGCTATAGCATGTAAAGAAATAGGACCCTTCTCCTGAAAGTCAGTATGGTAAGATAAGGAAAAGAGTAAGGTGTTGTTTTTTTTTTTTTGTGGCTGTTGTTATTATTAATTGATGTTTTTAGGTTAGATGAATATGAACCACAGATTAAAAGGCTGGTATTTTAAATCTTTACTCACATGGGTAGATTCACTGGACTTCAGTGGAACTACCGGGAGGAACAAGGAGTACATGATCTGGTTTGATGGTACCAACCACAGTCCTGTAAAGAGTTACACATGTTAAAAATTCATGCACGATATTGAGTCCCACTGAAGTGAATGAGCCTGCTCACAGTGCATAAAGTCTTTGTTTGTGGTATTGAGATTAATTTGTGTCCATTATCAAATCTGCTGTCTTCTCCTTCATGAGTACATGTTGGAATTATTTTATAGATAAGAAATTTTGAAAGTTCCTTATGCAGCTTATATGAAATATATTGAAAGCATTACTTTCAATATTGTCAGTCTTATTTTTAAAAAGTTTGCACCCAGACTACTGCCTTCAGTGAAAACAATTCACACCTCATCACCACTAAAAGTCAAACATCTGAATTCATGTTATCCCAGCCACTCTCCTACAGCTACTAACAAATGATTCTTTTTTTCTAGAGACCAAGTAATGGGCAAATGGTAATATAACAGCTGTCCAAAGGGTAATGGAAAGAAAATATTCCAAGTCTTGCAAGAGATTAGAAAACTATAGTGGTTAACAGTGGACAAGGGACTGATAATATGATGCACATACCAAGTTATTTGGTTTTCAGCAGGACTGAAATTGGCAGCAATATCAGGAGAAGAAGATGGAAGTGGCACAGTGCTGTCTGGAGCACAGCAGCCCCTGTGGAGTAGCTGTCCACAGATGATATAGCAATAACCACAGAGAGTGAAGCAGACTAGATGGCTATTAGTTGCATTGAAAAAAATATCTAATCAATAGAAAGTATACAGTTTCAAATCTTCATAATGTAGCTGCCTGCTTACTCAAAGGTAAAACAGGGAGGTTAAAAAACTGAGTTTAGGCAAACATTTGCCAGATTTTACACAAGTCAGTTAAATGTATGGGGAAAATTTAGTAACCGAACAAACCAGAACAAATTGACCAAACCTGTTCTGAAAAAACCTACATTCCCTAACTAGCTTCATATGAAAATGCTCCATGGGCCACATCTGTAGTCGCTAAGAAGCTAAAGTGGCACAATAGATGGCCTGATTTTCAGACAGATTTTTATGAGCCCTATCTTTTGTACCCTCAGGTTTACAAGTACAAATTATTAATTATGGACAATAAGTTACTGAAACATATCTGAAATTAGTTGAAGGTTCAGTCAGGAATTCTGATGTCTAAAACTCCTAAATTGCACCTTCAACAATTTGTGGATAGATATTGCAGATGGTTGAAAAGAGATGTTGAGTTCAGAAAATATGGGCCTAATCTTTTCAACAGGACTGTGTGCTGGTCTCATAAGCACAGAAGTGAGACTGATGGAGAAGATTTAGTACATGCAACAGCCAAGCAGGGGGCTGGTCGTTTGTACTGGACCTGAAAACAGGTCTTAGGCCTCTAAATCTGCTGGCAAGGCACCTAAATATCTTTGTAGAGCTGGATTTTAGACACTAAAAACATTGTATTATTCTGATGTATTTGTGACTTCTAGAATATATAATCCACTGAGCTCTAATGGGCTTATCCTTTATGGCTGCAAAGAATCTCCGCTAGTATAGAATGCTTGTTTAGGGATGTGAGGGATGGAAAGTATATTTTGCTTGATCTCTGTGAACTACACTGACTTAACTCCTTTGGGATGCAATTCAAGGTATTGACTTTAGTATATTGTTTGCATCCTGCTTACCTGTGAGCTTGGGTGTTTCTGCTTCTAGGTTTTCATTTCAGGAACCAGAGACAAAACATTCAAGCAGTAACAACCACTGGAATTTGGGTTGATCCATCCAAATTCAAGTCTCTTTGCTGACTTTCAAGGCATTGGATATTTTTCATCTGTACACTCAGGCTTTTCCTTGACATGGAGGAAGTTGAATGTTTTTCCCTGAAAAGAGAGAGGAATGATGGGCATATGTTGATTTGTACTAATGCTTAATTTATAAATCTTAAAAATTAATCTGTCCCTAGGAAATGGCCTAGCTGTATCTTCATTATTGTTTAAAAAGGAATGAATGATTATGTAATTCAGTATTTTCATGGGAAAATAACAGTTTTAAAAGGAATCTGATTTTCTGCCAAAATTAACTAGTTTGTGAATCCAGAGGTCATGATGTCAGACACAGTATCCTATATAGACCATTTTACAATACACTAATTCCATCTGCATTACAACTCTGGCCCAAGAACAACATTAATAGATGTATGGTTAAGAGGTTAATAGTACTGACTGGAATTTAAGGCAATCAATGCTTGGGATCAGGGCATAACATGAACTATGATCAAATATTTGAAATGTCTGTGGCAGGAAGTTTAATGTAGCAAAAAGCACAGAGTACCAAGGGAAAAGAGGGGTTATGGAACCAGGGAGGTCAAGGAATAAAATTCGGTTTTATATCAGTGTAGAACATCTCACTAGGGGTTGCCAAAGTCCACGCCCTCATACCTAATAGTCTACCTGGTTTCAGTACAGTCATTCAAATAGAAAAATGTCACTACAAGTGTCAAATATCCAATTTAGATTCCCTATTAGTTTTCAAAGAAATAAATTAGGGATTCTTTTCCTCTTTTATACATGTTACATTGATAGATACAGAAAAGGCAAAAGTCTCCCTATGATTTAAATGGTATCTACTGTCCTGAAATAAGCCTTCAAGTTCCCCTCTCTTCACCACCATCCTTTACAAAACAGCTGCAAGCACCATACACACACCAGTCTCTGAAAACCCTTCCAAGCTAATACATTTCACTAAAATCTAATTCCCAAGTTGAAGGCTGAAGTGTGCTCCTTCCACCACGAACAAAGATTAATTCAGTCAACTAGATCACGACCCATATTGACATTACTTGCATGGGTAAAGGCAGTCCTGTTTTCACCTAGGAATTACTTGTGCATTTAAGTGCGTAACAGTATGTGTAAAGGTTACAAATCTAACCCTTCAGCATACAAGCACATACTTGGTTTTTGGTTTTTTTTTAAATTTTTTTTATTTTTTTTCCTCCTGTGATTTAATAGAAGGGTTAGATTAACTCATTATGGTGGTTTCCACACTCAAAGGCCATTTTACTCAGGTAAATTTCATAGACATTTTCCCAAAGTTACATTTCTCTAAATAATATGAGCATTTCTTAATGTTCTCCTGTTAGAGTTCTTAAAAATATATAAAATATATTTTGAAAGTTTCTTTGAACTTCATAAGCCAGTGATTTCTTATATAACTGCAATAAAAACCTCTGGGAAAGATCCTATTATGAGTACTGTGTCAGCAATTTTAGCTTATTACAGATGGCTTACTCTCCTTTCCACATAACTATTTAATGAATTTAAAACTAAAGATTCTATAATTTACTAGCTGATAGCAGCCCTGAGCTTTTACTTGGAGCTTTTAAAACAGAGATTACAAAATAATTTAGAAAAAGGCAGTGGTTAAAATATAATTTGGTGGACCCTAGAACCCACCTAATCTTCAGGCCCCCTTGCCATATTGTCGGGGCCACCTTCATTCATGTGTGGGCCCCAGTTATAATATGACTGCAAAACAAACTGCTTGAGCCTCACCAGCTCTTTCCTCACAAATGAAGCACAGCCTCAAATCCACATTATGGCAACCTTCTCCACTAGTGCCCACATCAGACCCCCCTTTCCTCATGTTCTTCTGAGCCACCATCCCCCTTCCCTAAGCTCTCTGCCCCCAAGCCCCCACTCCAGCCTTCCTAACCCCCCATCTCCAGCTCCCGTCTTCACCCCACTCCCTTCAGCCCCTCAACCTCTCCCCAGCTCCCCAGCCCCCTTACCTCCTCTAGTCCCCTACACCATCCCCCTTCAGCCCCCAACTCCTTCCATACCTTCTTAGCCCCCCAACCTCCTCTATCTCACCTCAGCCCCCCACCCATTCCCCACTCCAGCTGTCTATAGTCCCCTCCACCACTACCCTGCCCCACCAGCCCCTACCCAGTTTCCTTGTTCCCATGCCCCCCCAACCCTCTCTAGCCCCCCTAACTCCCTCCATCCACCCCCAGGCACACCATCCCAACCCCTTGCTCCAACAACTCGCACTGCTCCGGACCCCTTCTTTCCCACT
This sequence comes from Podocnemis expansa, assembly GCA_007922195.1. Taxonomy (NCBI): domain Eukaryota; kingdom Metazoa; phylum Chordata; order Testudines; family Podocnemididae; genus Podocnemis; species Podocnemis expansa. The sequence goes on from ML682006.1 coordinate 2,301,202, forward strand.
CCTGGTCTCCAGCTCATCATGTCCACCACCACTTCCCGCTGGAGCAGAGCCTTATGCTTCCCCTTCGGGTTCTTGGATTCCCTGAGCAGTGGGGCGAGCAGCAGCAGCAGTGTGGCTAGGAGCTGCAACTGCAAGGCAGTGGCGGGTGGAAAGCACATGGCACGGAGCTGCCAGGCTGGATGAGAATGGAGTGAGGGGGGACCCCGTGTCTGGCAAGGGTTAAAAAAGTAAGGGAGAACATACCAGAATGCTATAGGGCTGCAGCTTGTGCAACTCTCCTCCCTTGGGAAGAAACCTCCCCCTTGAATGCTGGACAAGCTTGGCAGTAGTGCAGGACAGTTCAGCAGTCCAAGAGCCCTCTCTGGTGAGTGGGGGGATCACATGTCTGGCAGGGGTTAAAAAAAAGTAACGGGGAGTGCACCAGAAAGTTACAGGGCTGCATTCCACCCCATTATTCTATTTTTAGGGGCCCCAGAACACTGGCCTCTAAAATGTGTGCACCCTGGAATGGCGTTCTGGTGCTTCCCCCCTTACTTTAACTCCTGGAAAAAGGCTTCAACAAACAAAATAAACATTTAAAGGCTGCTAAGCAGTTTTTGCCATCCATCATTTTACTGGGAACTGGGACCCAGATTGCATCTTCCAAAAACCACTTTTGGGGAATTTAAACTGCTTTTAAATATTATCTTGGATGCTAGAACACAACCATAAGATGCTGGTCAGTATGACACTGGAAAATAATTTGTTTTCTTTATTGAAAAACAATTTATAAATTTCATTGATGCTCAGACAGTTAGGCAGTAATGATGTGCCACTATGGAAACTATGGAAACAATATGCTCTCCATCTAATGCTTATGACAAATGGGTATCCACCGGATATCTACATATCCACAAATACAGTTCAAAATATTTGCATAACTGCACATTGCTAGAATTAGCAGCTCTCTGGATCTGTGGGTTTCTGGGTGTGTCAGTAAAGAAGCAAAGGTGGTGAAATAGCTTCTATTATTTGTATACAATAGTGCCTAGAGCTGTAATTAAAGCCCCACTGTGCAAGGTACTGTATCAACAAATATTAATAAAATGAAAGTCCCTAGACAAATCATATTCCTGGATTCATGACAAGTCACAAAAAGAAGAAGATATACCCAAGGAAGGATGGCATAAACTGTGAAATAAATGTGTTATGTATAAAATCTTCAGTCATCTTGACATCATCAGGAAACTAATATCAGTGAGGGGAAAAAGAGGGCTTTTTAGGTGACTTACATTACTGCTCTCTTAAAATGGTTGGAAACCAATCTGAAAAAAAATCAAGACTTTTGCTAGAACTTTGTAACATCTATCTTATCAGCATGATCTTTCCAAGTTATTATTTTTGAACATAGGAAAACCACCAAACTGTTAAAGATTTAATATGTCGTCCAAGGCATAAATACTTAGATTTTTGTAAATTTCATTGTTTATTACAAACTTCTGACATCTAGGGACCAGAATACAGCATGTGGAAGTTCAAATCATTGGAACTTTGGTTCATATCCTGCACTGATTGTTATCAAACCTGATACAACAGAACTTGAACTGTCTTACTTTACAAAAGCAAAAACTAGGTACTTGTGAATATTGCGGCTGGGGTTCCTCTTCCCCTAATGGCTTTATATATATGTATGACATACATAAGAGTCATGTTTAGTATCCTGGCTAGCACGCACAAATGTCAAGAAGCAATTTGCCATTAAAGCCTGGGTCTGGGGATGTTCCTGAGTCAATGAGAACAAACATAATTATTACTGACTTTATTAAACTGGGAGAAAAATGGAAGCAAAATCTTGAACTTCCACAACCCTGAAAACACCCTGAACACATTGGAATGGCAGCAATTCCACTGAGCTAGGGAGTTGCAGATAGGCAGCTTGCCTCCATATGCTAAGGATAAGAGATCCAAGGGAGACCCTCCTCCTCATGACCTAGAGAGGAGGGTTGTTTTGGAAAAGGGTACAAGAAAGGGCTGGTCTTGAGCATTCCACATCCACCAAACCAGATGTCTACTTGTGGAAGAATGAGACATGTACAGATGATTCAATACAGTCCTGCTACTCATTGACCTCCTATGACTTCTCAACTTTCTCCATACATTATGTATTTGTTGGGACTTGCGCACTGGTTTCTCAGGAATGTTTGAAGAAACTATTGATATTACTGCATTCATAAAATTAAACAGGAAATAAATAAAAATGCTGTTGTACAGGTCACAGCTAACCAACACAGCTTGTTTTTCATCTGCTAAGAAATGAATAATCACAGCAAACTCTCATGGTCAAATGCATCCCTTCTGAAGAAGCTATAGTTGCCAGTAAGGCTGCAGTAAAGTTGGTCATTGCTTGGTGGGAATTTTGGGGCTATGCACACATTCTCTATAAGTAGTATATTGGCTGTTGATTGTGAATGTGAGAACAAAATCATAGAGGTCATAACAGATTTCATAAGGGAAATCAAAATAGGAAATACACTGGTCATTAAATATTGTGTTTTTCCTAAAAAAGAAAATAAAATTTCAGAGGATGGATTATTGGATTTATGCAAGAAGACATGTCCAAGAGCCAGATCTCTGAGAGACTTGATTACCAACCAAAAATTTCTCCTAACTACAGTGAATTACACTAAAGTAAAAATTTAATTATTTTTTACTGCATGGTACTCTCTAACTGCCCATACACTCCATCAATTATCCACTACCTGAAGTGTAAACTTATACAAAAATATCTTTCCAATTCTACTTTCTAATACAACCATTCTTCTTTTGTAGACTCACTACAGTAACTTGGCTTTCAAGAAAGGCAAGATAAATTGTTTGAGAAAGAGCCCCGATATACTGGTACAAGCTCTGTTTGCATGGTTAAGGTAGAATCAGAATATTTCTGAGCAGACAGAATGGCCAAATTCTGCTATCTCTTACAGAGCATATTACTAAACAAAAGTAAACCCATGGCATCAAACTTTGACATTCTTAAAACCCTGTCATATTCTTCAGGCATTTCCTGATAGTAGCTGGATAAAAGGCATCACAGCTAAATCATCAGCATCAAATAAACTGCTCTGTTATAACTAGAGCAGGAAGAAAAAGAAAGATTTTTTTTCTGCTCATGAAAAATGAGAAGCCAAAAACTCCCAAATCATGTTAGATATTTAATATAGAAATCAATTTTCAATCAGTTTTGAACTGATTTGAAATGAAAAATAGTTTTGAATCAACACTGGAATAAAGTTTTTATTTTGACTTAATGCCATTCTGGTTTGATTTTTTTTTAATTTCAAATCAATATTTTGATTTAAAATCCACTTTTACACTTCTTTAAAATCAAAGCCAAATTAAACATCTAAGTTGAAAAAATAAATTATTTGAAATTGAACTTTCAAAACAATTTGCTTCCCCTCTTCAATAAGATTTTCCTCAAAATGTAAACAAAACCTTTCTTTTTGGCAGATAAGCCCTCAGAAATAAAAATTGGAACCAGTTCTAATCATAACCTTTTCCGACTAGAGGGTGAACTTTGGAGTGAACGGGCTTTTCACTGCAACACAGAAGGATTTTGGGCTTCAGTATGTCTGTAGTAATCCTGTTTCCACGAACAACCTTACTCTCATTCAAAAGAAAAGTTGTAGTCCTTCCTCAGAATTTTACCAGAATACTACCATATTTTATCCAGGTTCCAATATCTACTGTACAGACACATGGCAGATTCATGGAAGTGTTTTGGAAAGTCCTCAGGCTTTTGTTAGCATTAGCCCAAGAATTTTTAAAATCAAATATCACATTTATTATTATTAATTATTATTATTATTATTATTATTATTATTTATTGATTTTCACTAAAGAAGAGAATTTACTTTATTGAGAGGTTAAAACCCGCAGAGTTCTAGAGTGAAAAAGCAGAAGCAGAAGAGCAGTTGTATTAAGGTAAACCGATGCATTTGAATTGTCAATCTTCTACAGAGCTCTGAAGATACCCAGTAGTGCATTAAAATATTTTGCAAATTAGTACTTATATTAACATTTATTCTGTACCAAGTGAATCAGGCCTGGCTTCCTTAAACTGTGGGCAAAGGCTGGAAATTTTAAAATCAACAAAATTAGAGGGTTAGTTTCAGTGGGACACCGAATAGGACTCTCCTGAATCCCAGTGAAGGACTTTGGGGGCATCAGAATCTGTCAGAAGGGCAATGGGAAAAAGTCAGGTGAGCTAGGAGTTTGTTCATGGAGAGCTGGGCGGTGGGGGGGGGGGACATTATGGAATCAAGGAAGGGGATAATCAACCTAAGAAAGTTCATTTAACAATTCTTTCAGCACACTCAAATAGAATATATGAACATTTTGCAGTTTGCTCATCTGTTGAAGTCTGAAGTTGTTTACTCGTCATTAGTGTCTAGTCAGCATCATCAACTTCTGTCTCACTACCTACTGAAATATCATTGCATTAAAAGATGGGTGTCTGTGCACTTGCACTGACTATTTTCCTCCTCCCACAAAAATGTCCCATTGTAATGGCTTTGTAAATGGATGGTAGATGAAAGGTGCCTACAATACATTTCATTAAAAACATTACCCAGAAGTAACAGAGTGAAAACGGGATCTCCATACACTTGTAATAAGGTCATCATGATTGTTATGACAACAGTAAGTCCTTAAATAAGCAAAAAAGACAGTTGGCAACATTAAATAGAAATATTTTGAGATACAGTGCCAGCACATCTTCATTTAGGTTCAGCTCTCAACATGAACACCGTTTGGAAAAATAACTTTGCATAATGCCAGACATCAGTTCATACTGACTTCTATTCAAAATTAAAAACATTCTGCTGTATAAAGAAGCATTTTAGACAAATGGAGTTCAGGAATTTAACAAAAGTGCAAGTGAATCCTAGGCCCAAAGGGAGTTTTACATTTGACTTCCAAAGCATCAGAAGTTCACCAATCATTTTTAATCTAGCAGAGACATACTCAAATGATCACCTCTTGGCAGCTAGTCAAAATAAAGATAAAATATTTCTAATTTAAAGGCCTTGTAAACCAATCTTGTAACCCTGAAACCATGGAAGAGTATGTACAAAACATGCCATACCCCCTCTACCAATAGCTATATGTACCCACTGACACACACACAACCAGACCAATCACAATATCAGGTTTAAATCTGAAGGAATGTTAAAAACCCAGGATATAAACAAACTTAATATAGCCTATTAGACTGTGGAACAGATTTCCTACAAAGAAAGCAAAAGTTACATTGCTTAAGTTTAAAAATGCCTAGTTAAAGCATTTGAGAACAATCCTAAATTGTCAAAAAGAAGAACCAGATGCCCTACAAAATAAAGGCCTTTTCCACATCTGATTTTGAGCACTACAGGTTTACATCATTAAATAAAATCATTATTACTGTAACTGCTAGTCTGATAAGGAAAACAACTATGACCATGAAGGCTCACTTACATTCCAGCCACTTGTAAACACAACATAATGGCAGGTATCTATGAAGAAACCAATGCTGTCACCATCTAGAACTATTTAGGAGTTTTAAGGGAAGAATGTGATAAATACAGGGCTTGGCACAAATGAAGCAAGGCACAGTATACCTTGATATATGGAAAGCCCTTTTCCTCTGAATCATGTATATATTTATGATTGTATATTACCTGTAGTCATAGATCACCCACCATACATGAAAATACAAACAAGTTAGAATTTGTCTGAAAACCTAATTTGGTAAACCTATGTTTCTTCTAGTCCATGTCTTACCCTGTTTTGGTCCCTAATAGCCTATTACGCTTCACCATGTGATTACTTCACTTAGTTTCCTTAACAGCCCATTGTGCTTTTAAAAGCCTAAATGTTTTATGAATTCTCCGTTATCCATTATTTTGGAAAATCTCTCATGAAATCACAAAGGTCGATAAGAATTTACCTTTTGGGAGTTGAGCATACTATTATGTGGACAGATCAGCACATATCTTCACTCTACAATTATTTTTCCAACTCTTTCACTAAATATTGAAGTAACACTTTTTGGTTTATTCCAGGGTCACCTAAGCATATATTTTAAAAATAAATAAAACATTGGTTACCATCCTGACAACATATTTCCTACATTCAGATTTGCAAATATTAATGAAAATGGTTTATTAAAATGTAAATACTTAAACTGTTACTGTCAGACAGTCTTCAGTCCATGATGTGACCAACTTCACAAAGCAGTTGTCTATATAATAATATATCATGTAAAATACAACTGGAATTCTGAGACAGAGTTTGGAGCTCTCCTGTAAATTGAACTGGAATTTCGAGAAAGAGTTCTCCTTTGCATGGAAATATGTAACACATGCCTTTTTAAAAACTATACAATAATAAAAACTATCATGTTATTGTAATATTCTTTCAAAGTTCTGTCTCATGGAGAACTTGGGAAACTATTACTCCTAAGGGAAGTACAGTTTTTTCTTTGAATAGCCAGGAACTTGCTGTTGAGGACGGTGCAGTCTGCTTTAGTCCAGCCAGTTTTTAATGCCAATTCAGAGAGGACAGCAAACACAGGGACTGCAACTGGTACAGGATTCTTTGTGGACTATCAAGGGGAAAGAAGGCTCCTTGTTCCTGCCCCACCCCCCAACTCCTTTACAGCCATGAACCTATGCAAAGTCCTGTCACAATCTGCCCTGACGGATAAAATAGCTTTTATTTCTCTCAAAATGATGTAATTAACAGACATTGCTTGATTGATTCACTCTTATCACACATTTATAGCAATGTTATATTATTTACTGTTCTGTGACAAGAACACTGGCCTTTCTCCCCACTATAAAACATTACCATTATCATTTCAGCATAGGGGCATGCACAGGAATTTAAAGTTGAGTGCTGCTGGAGGGGCACTTTAAGAACACACAGATGCAAGGTCCAGGTCTTGCCTATCAAACTCATGCCTTTCCACCTTAATACACATTCACATGTGTAAGATAAAAACAGAGAATTATGGCTCCAGACAGTGAAGCGCAAGCTTGAACAGGGATCTGGAAGGGAAGATCAGAGAACAGCAAGCTTATCAAGCCAAATGACAGAGCAGGTGGAGAAGGAGCTAGAGAGAGAGTTAGATGAAAGATTCACATGACAACCTCCATCCACCCTGCATTTCTTGAGATGACCCTGGTGGGGATGCCCAGCAGTGAGGAGGCAGGAGTGCCCTCTGGTACTCGCACTCTGTGCCCCAATAGCCAGGCAGGGAAGAAGTAGCAGGAAAGCCGAATGAACTTCTCCTCCCCTGACTCCTATGAATGATGATTCACCTGCCTTACTGCTGGGGTTCCCGCACTGTTGCTCGCCCTGCAGACCGCTCACTGAGGTGAGTGGGAAGGTAGAGGCAGAGGCAATGCATGGGAATCCAGCATCAGGGAAGGAAAGGTAGCAGGCTGCAGCTATAGAGAGAAGAGATCAACCAGCAGCTAACCCCTCCCCCCCCAGGGTTCAGGAACACACAACAATTTTGGGGAAATCTGTGCGCCCACTTACCCTTCTCATGCACACCTGTTTCAGCAATATGTGCTGCCTGTAAAGACATGTATAATCTTCCCCAAATCTTGTAAATTTCTCTATGTGCACGCATATGGACATACTTATACACCCTAGCTCTATACAAAGCTGAGGTTTAGAAAACAGTAAGGTTGAATGATCAAGTACTCAAAGGTCAGGAAAGAGCAAAGTTCAGGATGACCTTAACTGTCTAAAGTATGCCCTTCAGGAAAGTGCAAGCATAAGGACTCCTCAGGCACATTGACTTCTTCAGTCACCCTTCACTCATTCAGAATTCCTCCTTCTCCTGGTGCAGCTGACTAGGTCAATTTGAAGAAGACATCAGGACTCCAGATTCTGAATCTTAGAACAAAAGAAAGTGTCCTCACTTCGATTCCTACTCTAGGTCTCTCCTCCATCTGATGATCCACTCATCTGTTGCATCAAAGAGATCCTGAGCACCTTACACCCAAACACTTTCCACAGCACCATCTGCGTCTTTACAACTCCAGTGGTGTCATTCAGCTAGCAGGGTAGGACATTGACATACTGAAGGTCTCTGGCACCAGGGGGCCAACCCTAACTTTTTGCCCCCACCTCATCCTGTCACAGAGCAGGAAGTGTCTCTCTGTCATTCCCAACTGCCCCAGGTAGCGGTAACGTGCAAATGCAGGCTGGGTTCCACTGTCCACCATCCTATTACCCAGTGTGTTGCTCATACTGAGTGCTCATCCCAGGGCCAGCTTTGCTCTGTATTTTTGCAGGGGATGTGGCATTAATACAAATAGTTCTCACTGACAAAAGAGTGCTTGCTCTGCTTTTATTTGTTCAGGATTTTTTAAGATGCCAAATCACATTTACAGATTCAGGAAATGCTTTTCCCCCTCTCTTCCCTTTTCTATGCCAGGCAGCAGTGGCCATTCCCACCACACATCACAAGTAGTAGCAGGTCACCTTCCAACCTTGCCCCTGCTGCCCAGCTTCTTCAGGGATGGAGGCAACCTTTTCAGCCCTCAGCCCCTGCAGTTGCAGCAGGAGACTTGGGGGCAGCAGCCCCCACTCCAACAGGTTCCATTCAAACTGTACTCCCCAAGCCCCAGCAATCCCCTGGCTTTCCTCTCGCCCTCCCTCCCTCCCTCCCTGTGTTGCTGCTGAGGGTATACCTCATCCCCTTTTCTGCTCCCCTGCCCAGTATCCTCAATTGCTCCAGGAAGCAGAGCAGAGCTACGTCCTGGGAAAAGCTGGCACTCAGAGGGGAAAGATTTCTGTTCCAGCTCATCTGCCCAGGAGAATACTCACTCTCACTCAGTGGCTGGCACCCTCTCCCAGGTGGCGCCCAGGGGCATGGCCTCCCATCTCTTCCTTTCGTATGCCACTGGAATAAGGGGGATGGAAAGTTATCCACATACCTCCATTTTTTTAAATACTCCTCTTCTCACAATTTCACATTTCTCTTCTTTCTAATGTTTGGTTGTTTCTTGCTGCATGTGCTGATCATGAGAGCAGAAAATTTGTATGGCTCCACCAAAATGTTTAACTCTAGGTGAGAGCACAGACCGGAACCTCTTCAGGATTAAGTGAAATGCCTTAAATTTGATGCTCAGAAAATGATCCAAGTACTAAGTATTTCATAAATTTATTTCTATGTTAATGTTATAAGTTTTTTAGAAAAGCAGAGGATGAACTCTACCACTCTGATTGCACAGGTGTATCTAACGGTTGAATATTGGTTTCTAAACAGTTCATCCAGTTAACCCCATGATTTGACATTACATACCTATGCCTTATGGCGGTTATTTACTAGCAAAGCATGGAAAAGAGAATAGAAGAATACGCTGGGATTATCATAAGAAAAGTTAGGCATCCTCTTCAAAGCATCTGACGAAGTGGGATTTTCTTCCACAAAAGCTCATGTCATATAAATCTGTTAGTCTTTAAGTGCTACAAGACTCCTTGCTTTTTTTTTTTTTTGTTTCTTTACTAGACTAACACGGCTGCCCCTTTGGAATTAGACGTTTTGGTTTCTTTCTTTACTAGGCACATCTACCTCCAATTTTGTAAAATTAAAATGTCCTCTCAACATCATAACAACAGATCTTGCTTTTGATAGTTTGGTTAAGTAGTACTGAAACTGAGATGACTGAGAATAGCTATTAAGAAACATTTCCATATTTTGAAAGAAAGGTTAGACTCAAAACCAGGTTATGACTTTTTAAAATCAAATACAGAAAATTATCAACACCCTCCTACGACCATGAAACCATAGCAAGCAAAACTGTTTCTTTTTTTCATACTAGTAGGAAATGCTTGCAGAAGGAGGTGGGGGCAGAGGGAGTGAGGATAAGGTAACTTCACCAACTTTTGTATATTTCTCTTGGGGATTAACATAACAGGCACAGAGGTACACATACGTGGCCAACATTTAAAATGAGTACTTTCAACTGGCCAGAGAGGCACAGATGCATACTTGCATAACTGTATGTGTAGCACAAGGCTAGGTAAGCCTGGGGGTCCCAGACGCAGTGCCTCTTCCTCACTCGGCACCCCACCAGGACAGGGCTGTGGGGGGGCATGCAATCCCCCTGCACAGCTCCCAACATCAATAAGCTTCTGTTGTCATCTCTTACTCTGCCATTAAGCAGTGCTGCTTGTGAGTGGGATTTTCCCTATGTCAACAGCATAAGAAAACAGGTTCAGGTCCATCAGGCTCATACCCTTCTGCCCTAATGCACATTCATGTGTGTAAGATAACAGAAAATTATGGCTCTAGATTGTGAAGCAGAGGCTCGGACAGAGATCTGACAGAGATGATCATAGAACAGAAAACACATCAACCCAAGTGACAGAGAAGGTGGAGGAGGAGTTAGTGAGCAAGTTAGATGAAGCTAACATCTGATATCTGAGTACCATACCATTTCTGCTGGTAGTCACTTAGAACTTGATCTGAAGAATTATGTCAACCCTGGCTAGTTCATAGGCACTTGGTGAAGTTTTGTCCATAACACTGATCCCACACTATCCATATTAGAAGCTTTTTACAAATACTATGTAGTAAAAATGTTCAGCTGTTTAGATTGTCAGATTGTTTCTTAAATATAGTTTTAGAAAACTTAAGTATTGTTAGTTTTATCCCTTTTCACCTCCTTATTACTTATTCCCAGCTATAATGATATATCCCTGGAAAAATCATGGAGCAGATTCTCAAAGAATCCATCCTGAAACACTTGGAGGAAAATAGAGTGATCAGGAACAGTCAGCATGGATTCACCAAGGGTAAATCATGCCTGACCAACCTCATTGCCTTCTGTGATAAGATGACTGGATTTGTGGGTGTGAGAAGAGCTGTTGATGTGATATACCTTGATTTTAGCAAGGCTTTTGATATGGTTTCCCACAGCATTCTTGTCAGCAAGTTAAGGAAGTATGGCTTGGATGTGTGGACTGTAAGGTAGATAGAAAACTGGCTAGATCAATGGTTTCAGTGTGTAGGAATCAATGGCTCCACGTCTCATTGGCAACCAGTAATGAGTGGTGTGCCCCAGAAGAGAAGACAGAGGGACGATTTGATAGCAGCCTTCAACTACCTGAAGGGATGCTCCAAGGAGGATGGAGCTCTGCTATTCTCAGTAGTAACAGAGGATAGAACAAGGAACAATGATTTCAAGTTGCAGCAGAGGAGGCCAAGGCTGGATATTAGGAAAAACTTTCTTACTAGGATAGTGGTAAAGCATTGGAATGGGCTACCTAGGGAGGTGGCAGAATCTCCATCTTTGGAGATGTTTAAGGCCCGGCTGGATAAAACTCTGGCTGGGATAATTTAGTGGGAGTGGTCCTGCTTTTCTTGGCAGGGAGTTGGACTAGATGACCTCAGAGGTCCCTTCCAACCCTATGGTTCTATGATATTTGACTATCCAAAAATCAGTTTATGAAGAGAAAAAAACTCTTGTTGAGGTGCCATTTCACATATACAGAAACCAAAATTTGAAATTAGTGACTTTTTCCAGCAACCTTGTCACTTTTGTGATTTTTGCTTTTCTCAGCACACAATTTAAGACAGTAATTACCATTTTTACAGGTCCTGAATTGGGCTTGTCAAATTTCACAATGCAAGAATAATTGTGCTTGACCTATTATAAGTCCTTAGCACTTATATAGTGCTTTAGATCTTCAAAGCACTATACAGACATTTGCTACTTCAAAGTGAGTTCAGTAGGAAAGATTCAATGCTATGGAAGGTCATTTAGCAGGTATTACTCTTCAATTAGTTTCATTTAATACTTTGGGGTGATATTGGAGGAGACAAAAACCAGGATTTTACCGACATGTGGTCTTTAAAATCCACTACAGTCTGTGGTTAACATGTCTACAGTACCCCTGCATATTTCTTTCCATGTCCTTTAAACTAACACCGCTTTCAAAACAATATCTGACACACTGAGCAGTAGGTTCCCTTAAAACTCATCTGCCTCCCAAGGCAGGACTGCCAAATTCTTGGTTTTTCTACATTTGTTTTCTAATCAGATCTTTTATTTTTGCTAAAGCAAAAATATTACAAGAATTTCACAATGCTGAATCAGTGTTATCAATATTTAGCACTACTGCCTGAGATCTATCTACTTAATTGTTGGTTAAATCTCAATTATTGATTACTTACATCCCAATTTGATTGTGTATTAATCCGAGTGAGATGCAACAAAAGTGGAAGAGGAAACTGGAACAGTCATTTAAACTTTTCTAATATGCAAGACTAACATGAAGAGCAACAAAATTCAAAGTAAGGGAAAGTATCAGCAATTACAGATTGTGTTATAAGAGTTTCCTTGGGTTGTACATATTGAAAGCTCACTGTGAAATCACTATGAAATTGCAATTATTATTATTCAATATGGTGTGCACAAATTCTCTAATACAATCTCTGCTGGTAATTTATTTTGGAGGACAAGCAGGTGTTCAACAATGTTAAAATGTAATTTCAGTGGAAATCTGTTTCCTATTCCAAGGCATTCTTGCATTCTCATTGGCTGGCTAGTTTTTCCTTTTAATAAGGTGCACCTGACTACCATACAAAAAAGCAATTTACCTAGAGTTATATTAAGGGATATGGGGCCCAAATAGCTTTTAGCTTACACTGAAAATGGATTGCTAATCAGGTATTCTCCATTTAAATTAAGGTAAAATATACCTTATAAATTAGCATGCTTCAACAGATGGCATGCAGGCAAATGTTCTTGTTAAGCAATCTTATTTATCCTTTAAATGTGTTAACATTTGAAACTAAATCAGAAATTAAGGAAATCCATAGCTGCTTATCCTTACAGTACAAGGAGAACCATCCCCCCCCCCATCCCACCCCAAGTACATAAGTATCACAAGTTAAGTTCCTAGCTGGTGCATTTCATCATTTGAAGGCATTCAGATTGCACCCAGGGCTGGATACAACAGATGTTAATAAGCAGCAACAAGGATTGCACCAGGGAAAATAAATCTATAAAAATTAATTTCTCGTGGTTTTCAAAGCAGGTATGTACTTCAATTCCATTAATTGTTTGTTTCAATTTAAATAGAAAACAGATTTGGGGCCTGAGTCTTCATTTTGCTACAACAGTCTTATTCTAGTTTAACTCTACTAAAAACAATAGAATTTCACTTAGGTAAAAATGGAGACTCAGATCACCTTACGCAGCTCTAGGGGCCCAAACAAACAAATACTTTAATTTAAAGTAAAGGAATACCACATTCAGACACATAACAAAACCCCTGCCATCACAACAAAATTAATTGAACAAACCAGTAATTAAAGCTTGGAAAGAATACTTATACCATTGGATCCATATCTTTAGTTCTTCCCAAAAGGGCCTCTCCATACAACACGGGTCAACAAGCCTGAAAACAAAACCCCGGAACCAAGCAGCTCTAATGACAAATGTTTTGTCAACAGCTCACTTCCTTCTGTACAGAGGGTATGCCAGCTTAAGGCTGTCCACTAGGTATGGGTGTGTCAGAGATGGATGTTGGATCTAACACCTAGTGTAGGAGTTAGGGGGCAAAACACAAGGCCAAAAGTCAAAGCAGGAGTCAAAAATCAAGAATTAGAACTATAGGTCAAGAAAGGGAATCAGAAATCAGAGCCAACAAGCAGAATCAGATTACCTGCAATGAGGAAAGGGTGGAAAGTAGGGACAGGAACAAGCCAGAACATGAACAGAAAGCTTGTCTCTCTCATCAACAAAAGTTGGTCCAATAATGGAAAGAAGTGTCAGAATTCCACTAAAGATAGTGACCATCCAATTACTTATATACCATTCATAGTCTTTTTATAAGGACCAGGCATACGGGAAAGCATAAGTTATTAATCTTTTCACTCTCATTAAGAGTAGCTGAATTCTTGGTTTTCCCTGACTTTGTTTTTAAATGGAAGATTATAAGAAAGTAACTAAGTGTGATTAAAAGGAATCTTTGGTATCAGACATTGATGAGCCAATGTTTAGAGGCTTGCTGCTGTAACTCTGCTTTAAAGAGGATTTTATGAAAAGACAAAACTTGCATCACTGAATAGTGCACACGGGTATTAGGAGATCAGAGGTGATTCTGCACCCAGTTAAGAACAGATGTCTAAGTGGAGCACTGAAAAAAAGAGAAGACACAGCTGCATTTGGTATAGATTTAAGTTGAGCTGCACTTTCATTTCAGAATGCAGTGAAAGCAAAACATTTAGACAAATGAAAGATTAATGGTATAAAGCAATTATGCTCAATGTTGAAGGATGATATTTTAAGTCTAAATATTTATATAGCCATTTTTATAGTAGTGTTTCCTGTGGGAGGAAGACAGTAGAGTTATTTACGTTCTGTACTCCTATTGTAGTGATTGATGGATAAGTTGGCCACTTTTTTTTTGTTTGTTTGTTTGTTTGTTCAGGGATGGCAAGTCTGATGTACACTAGCTTCATATATATGACAAGAGATTGCCAAGTGCAGTGCATTACTGTTTCAAACCAAATTCATCCTCATGTTCCCTGGTTTCTTTTTATTGTTCCTTTTTCTACTGTATAGTACATTTTAGCCAAATGACTCTGAGCTGCTGTTTAGAGTTCTGGTGTGACCCACTCTGAATCCTACAAGTAAATGAAAGTAAATCCTACCAGTAAATGCAGGCTACACAAGGACCATAGTACATGTGACATTTCTGATTTCATCTGTGCTCTATACTGAAAGACAACAATTTTTCCAAAAAATTAAATTGATTCCTTATCTTAAATACTGGGCTAACTTACCAAAGTGTTGCAACCCAAACACAAAATTTAAACAGCATACCTATTCAGGTACAGAAAAGAACATACATGACCTTTCCACAGTGGGTCCAAATCAATATACAGAAGCAAAGTACATTTCTGCAGTAGGAAAACGGAATAGTTATATTTTCCACATACAATTTTCAAAGGAGAAGTGTGTGAGCTACTTATATTATGCTTGGATAAATTCAGATCGTGGAAAGCATCTACTAGGAATTTTTCTATTACATGGAGATACAGTAAAACTAAGGAAGTTTCACATTATTAATTTTAACTATGAGTATTTTATGCCATTGCATTTAGTTAAATAATTATCATTATATGACTTGCCATAGATGCACACAATTAGCACAGTTACAAGATCATATTGAAACATATACCCCATTCTGGCCATTGAAGCATTAGCAGCAAAGAGAGTAGGGGATTATTTTGAAAGGTATAGGTCATTGAGACTATTCTATTGGTTTATCACCTCATTCTAAGAGCTAATTAGTTCATCTAGCAGATTTGGAGATATTAGTAAACAATAGGTGAAATGTTTGGATTGGATTTTTCCTTTCAAGAAAGCTAATACACTTCTGGAGTAGCATAGTACACAAGTCAGTAACTATGGCAGCAACTTTATTCTTGTCTCTGACTCTCACTAATGATGCTGACTTGCCTGATACCCCTAGGAAAATCACTTAATCTTCCTTTCTGTTTCCTCATCTGCAAGAGGCAGGTAAGAGTTTTCTATTTTAAAGCATGTTTATGAGGATTAATGACTGTCTTAAAGAGTTTGAGAAGAAAGCATGTACATGATCAACTAGGTCCACATTGCATTATGGGAAATGTAGTCCTCCAGTGAGTCTAGCACATAAAAGATATGGATCTGAATGAAAAATTCCCATATACCAGCAGCCTCGGGAAACAATCATTTATCTTACTCAAAAAGACATTGCGTGGCATTTCACGCAAGGAAGTTAAATTTTTTGGCTATGTCCACACGTACATTGGTATTTTGAAATAAAGTCCTTATTTCAAAATAAGTTAATTTCAATTAAGAAAATGTTAATTCAAAGTAAGGGAAAGCCTTATATCAAAACGGCTGTTATTTCAGAATGGTTATTTTGAAATACGGCCATTTGGACATGTTGTTTCAAAACAGTTGTTTCGAAACAATGGTGTTGTTTTGAAACAACATGTCCAAATGGCCTTATTTTGAAATAACAAATTCAAAATAACAGCTGTTTTGAAATGAATGGGGTTTAAGCTGTTTCAAAATGACAGTCTTATTTCAAAATGACAGAGCCAGTCATTTTGAAATAAGAAAACATTGTGTGGACGTAATCTTTTTTATTTTGAAATAACCAGTGTTATTTCAAAATAAAAGAGATGTGCGGACATACCCTTTGAATTTAGGGAATGTTACAACGTTCTATATATCTATATCTAGCTATATCTATATTTATATCTATTCCTTAAAAACTTACGATTACAAAACTCTTCATGGAACTAATATATCTATATCTATAGATATATTAGTTCCATGAAGAGTTTTGTAATCTTAACTTTTTATCCCATCTCAGGATTAAAAACAAAATATTGATGTATTAGAATTTCTTGTACAATGCAGACTCCAAATTTTGCTCATCTCAAGAGGTTTGACAGGTATTTTTGCATAAGGTTTAGATAGCTAGACCCTTATATGTTGGCATTTATCTGCCATGTGCTCCACCTATCCAAATGGCCAAGTTATTGGTTAGAAAGCCTGCTAAGGAAAGGAAGTCTGTTCATTAGGCTAGCAAACACAAGTTAGTAACAAAGAAATGCTAAGAGTACTCCAAAATAAAATCTGCTGAACTTTTCCCAGTAGTCATCTGTATATATGGGAGCTTGTATGTTACCTAACACAGTGATCAGTAGAGTACAAGATGTCTCTTTTCTTAGTTTGAGCTCTACTCTGCTTTCATTTTAATAAAACAGCATTTCTCCTTAAGCAAGGATTAACAGTTAATTTTCCAAGGAAAGTTTTCTTATTTGAAAAGAAACACTGAATAGCTTTCTCCTTTGCAGTGCATGTTACATTTGCTTTTGGTGCTTTTTGAATGGTCTCTGATGCTTTCTCTAAGGCAGATCTCTCCTAACTACAGATTCCCAATCCAGATACCTTCAGAAAAGCAGGTCACTTGACCCACCAAATATTCACCTAACCAAAATTTCAATGTTTGGTTAAATACCTCATTAATAACTTAATTCTGAATGCGGAGGCCTAGGTAAAATGTCTTATCTTTCAGAGCTCCTTTTAACAGGAATTTATATAAAACTCTGCAGAAAAAAATCTCACCCCCCCCCGAGCCAATATCGAGGCTCCACTGAAGTCAATAGACCTTAGATTTCACCCACTTGTTTCCTACTGTGCAAACATGTAAGGAACTGGCACTTGTTCTGTTCTATATCATGCTTCCCGTATTGTTATCTACATCTGGCTTGAAAGCAATTAATGCCATATTTGCCATCTAGAACTCATTTTGGTGGGGATATGAAAGTTACTGCACAGAATAAAAGTGGTTAACTGTTACCCAACGTGTGTCATCATCACCTCATCATCTTAAACAGACAAGCTTTAACTCTAGTTCTCTGCCTTCCTTTACAGATTAGATACGGTTCTACTCTTCTCCACAATGGTCTATGGTAGTTTTCGATGAGATTATAGACACATAAAATTCAGTGTTGAGCAAGACTTCTAGGGCCCAGTTTTTGTAAAAGCTGATCTCCTATAGCTCCAGGTGAGATCAGCTGGCATTCTACACACCCACTCCCTTT
The DNA here is from genome assembly GCA_007922195.1 of Podocnemis expansa. Classification (NCBI taxonomy): domain Eukaryota; kingdom Metazoa; phylum Chordata; order Testudines; family Podocnemididae; genus Podocnemis; species Podocnemis expansa. The sequence continues at coordinate 2,318,858 of ML682006.1, forward strand.
GATAATCAGGTCCATGGGTTTCTGCAGTAAGACCAAAAATTTTGTATCAGCCTGAAAACTGTGAAATAGCTTGTAATGTCTCATGTTTATCATTTCACACCATTTGCTCTTATAATTTGCCTTCACAAAATACTAATTTGAAATGTTTGTGCTGGACAAGGAATTTAGTTAGCATACTTAACAATTTGATTTCAGGGATGTCGGTTTGCTGTTCCATGAAAGATCTACACCACAGTAGAAAATATTAAATGAAAAAGCACTTCAAAAATAGCTCAACCAGCTTAAAAACAAAACATGACAGAAAGATGCCATGTGCTTATTCTATACAAACACCTCAGAGTAAGCCAACTATAACTGGACAGTCAGCAAATGCCAAAAAACTGAAATCAAGTGTGAGATCTGCATTGTTCTATGGAAGTTCCTGTGATGTTTTGGCTTTATCATGTTAAAATATTGTACTTGGAAATAGGATAAAAAGGGGTCATAAGAAAACCAAGATTGTTGGGAAATCCAGTCAAAGATAAGAGCCCTCCCTCACTTTCTCTTTGGGTCTTAGGACCTTTACTATTAATTTTCAAGTTGATGAAAATAAATCCAAAAACAAACTGAAACTTTGTTTGATTCATATAAGTTTTAAATCCTGAAGTTAAAGCTTCAGAAAAGATCCTGCTATCTTTGGGGGAGCTGTAGGCATACTGGAGACAGAGGCAAGAGTTGTCAAAATTGATAGAGGCTGAGAAAGGAGCTAAAATGACTAGGTAAACCTCTTGGAAAGAAAAACTATTCGGAAGGCTCTTGGAAGCATCAGAAAAGTGCTCTTAGCTCAGATCTGAAGTCAAACTTGAAGACTTAGGTCTGAAAGGCTTATTTTCTGATTTTAAAAGCACAACTTTCCAGTTCCTAAAAACAATTCCATTTAGATAAGTTTCCTTGAACTAGTTCAGAAATTCAGAGTATGATGTTTGTCCATCATGTGATTGTTTCACTTCTCATTTGCATTTTTTATTTTGTGAGGAAAGTGTTATCTGTGAAAGAATTGTCCTAAACTGTCTTTCCCACTCGGCAAGGTGCAAGAATGGTTTCTACAGCCCATTTCCAGCACTATCCAGGTAGATAAAAATATGCTTAAGTGATCTCATTAAAGAATCTGTGCCTCTAACAACCCCTGTGGGGGTTCACACTTCCAGGTGACCTTGGCCTGCTGATACCACTAGAAACTCCCTGAAGGGATCTCCCATAGCACAGAAAGGGACCCACAAATTTGTGAGGGCTCTCCAATTCAAATCCTGGCTATGCACTAGGCAGAGGGGGGGAAACTGAATTTGTCTTCTGCATCCCGAATGAGTGAGTTTGATCATCAGGCGAAAAGAGCTACATAATAGGCACCACCACCACCTCTTCATCCATGTGTTTTGTGAATGGCATCTAACACCTTCCATAAAGTTAACCTGTACCACCATCTCTTCCATCTCCTTTGGGATAATGTGGAAGGAATTAGGCAAATTCAAATTCACAGATAGTTTCAGGTTGGTCAAAACTGCATTTTTGGTCACTAAACAATTATTCTAAATAGCTTTGCACAGCTCTAGACAAATCTTAATCTAGATAAAGCCTGTGTACATTATTTATATGCCAGATTTGAAATCCAAGTCCTTACCCTGCCATCTGGCCTATATTTTAGTTACCAGCACTGCAGCTGATGACTACTTTTGTCACCAAAGAAAAGCTACGTGAATTCAAATTTATGGCCCTCCATCACCTTCTTAAAATAGAGTTCAAGTGTTGCCTCCTAAAGTCCTATCAATTTGTGCCAAATTTTCAGTTGGATGACAGCTGTGAGTTTACTGCTAAACTTACGCATCCAAAGTATGAGTTTATACTGTGCATTCGTCCATCTGAAGAGTGCTTACACATTCATATATTTCCACACGTAAAATAAGTGCACACAACTTTAAAGGTCTACATAGGCAACTTTAACTTTGAAATTCTGATTCCTGTTGTCATCACACAATAGGCTAATTCTACACAAAGCTGTTCACACATTCCACATAAGGTTAATGGTTTCTCAAAAGCAAGTAAGGTATTTTCATAACTATCATTGTCTTTCATTACACAAGCTACTGTTTTATGATTTAGCAACCACTTAAGTGTTTCTACAAAAGTTAGCTCACTGTTTTATTTTGACACACTTTGAAACAGGAGAAATATATATATTTGCAAAGATAGCCAACATATTATAACTGTTTAAAGCTCTGACAGATGATTCAGTAGTCTAAATTTTACACTCCTATGAAACTGCTGCCTACAGTCAAACATTGACAACAATTCTGAATCAATAAGTAAAAAAAAAACCAAACCAAACTGCTCACTTTAGAAAGTTATCTTATAGAGGTACAACAACCAACTAAATCCGAGTGGGAGGTGATTGGTAAGAACTCAGGGTGAGGAAGGCAGAGAGAAAGAGAGCTGAGTATATGATTCTTCTCTGGAGGAAGAATGGAAGGTGAAGGAACTGGAATTGCTAATACCAAAAAATTGTAGTTTATTTGTATTTTATTTGGCTTGAAAGTTTTCAATAAAAATACATTTGAAAAATCTTAAAGACAAATATCTTAATATTTTAATGTTTTAAGCAGTTTTGATACTTTTGGCATTTTTTTGTTTTAATCTTATTCTAACCACTAGCTACTTTCGCTCTCAGAGGATTTGGGCTACATATTTCATTCAAAAAAGCAAGGAGTCTTGTGGCACTTAAAGACTAACAGATTTATTTATCGCATGAGCTTTCGTGGGAGAAAATCCCACTTCGTCAGATGCTTCGAAGCGCCTAATGAAGTAGGATTTTCTCCCACGAAAGCTCCTGTGATAAATAAATCTGTTAGTCTTTAAGGGCAACAAGACTCCTTGCTTTTTTCACTTTACTAGACTAACACGGCTGCCCTTTTGGAACAGTTTATTCAGTTATCTAAACAGAGATTCATGTTTAGCCCCAAAGAATTTTGTTCCTTCTGAGAGCTGCCACTCATTATAGAAAGTACTGCATAAAAACCCTGCTTTATGCACATTGTCCTCAAAATATTTTTTCCTTTGGACTCACTCACCAGGTACTACATCAAATAGTACTGCAGAAGCAAGACTGTGCTCTTGGTGGAGTTCATTCTCTGGCTCCTTCATGCATACTCCATTTTCTGAGCAGTAAAAGGGCAACAAGACTCCTTGTTTGTTTTGCTGAACTAGACGAAAGTGGGTACCCCTCTGGAACCGAGGAAGTAATAGCCCATAGAAAGAACCCTGATTACTTTAAAATCAGTTTCTCATCTCTGACCAGCTCTCCAATTCTCACATCTCAAAGAAATTACAATTAGGAATAAGATTATGACACAGTGACCATGTTAACGTGAGCATTATCTCCTTGTGTTACAGCTTGTGAAGGTTCCCATGCTGGAAACAGTTTGAATTTCCTTGGCAACTTTGTGGAACATTATTTTAAGTAGCTATTTATTTGGGAATTCAACATGTGATTAAGTGAGGTTAGAGCCTTACACTTATTGAAGTTAATAGGAGTTCTCTCTGGGTACAGACTGTAGGATGAGACCTGTAATGAATTTCCAGCCTTGGAGAGGGATTGCTCCTCTGAAACATGCTGGACGGAAGCACTTTAAACTCATTTATAGTCTACACGAGTAGAAACTGAAGCACTATGATATGCAATATTTGATTTAATTAGAAACGTAAAAGAATTTATGGCTTCTGAATGATTGCGATTTCCAAAGACTTTTGTTATTGTTACTTACATGAGGAGACAATGTAACTGGTTAAAATTTTTAGAAGTAATTTACATATGTAAATAATATTTTAAAAAGTCATTTTTTCATGTTTCATTTAAAAGGAATTCGTGTTAAAGGCGGAGTCTTAAGTCACTTGCAAGAGATGATGAAAAGCAAGATAACTACATGTAGAATTCATGATTCCACATTGTCTTCTGGAACCTACAGCTGTGACTTATATTGCCAAGGTTTTAAGACAAGAGTATCTTATTGCTGACTTTCTTATCAGTAGGTTATTTGGACAAGTGACTTCGGGAAATTGTTTATCTTTTAATTCTAAATTGCCTGACATTTAGAGTCAAAGCCAAACCCTCATAAACTATCATGAGTATACGGTGGTTTCTGATTTATACACTATCTTTTGTTCCTCCTAAGACATTTCAACCGTCTGTTTGATCACACTACTCTTTTAGTTCCTGTAACCTGCCTAAGAATTGGGGCAGAATTGCTACTGACCACACGTCAGATAAATTTAACTTTCAGAAAATTATCTGGGAGCGGTGCTTAGTCTCTCTCATTTTCCTCATGATTATTTGCATTTGCAATAGAATTCCTGGCATGAGCATCATGCTTGTAATATATTTCTGGCTTTATAATTACACTAGGAACATGAACAAGTTTTTTTGGGCCAATCTTAATAGCCAAAGTCCCAAAGGGTATTACACCTCTCAGTATACAAGGAAAGATTCTGTAATAAATTTACTTGTAATCAGACAGAAATGCTTGTTAAATAGAATCTTTTATATATAAGTTTTGAGTGACTCTAATGAAGTTCAGGAGTCACTATTAAATTTTCATCCACATGTGAAGTTAATAGGTTTTGATTGATGTATTTGTCTGTCTGAAAAAGCAAACAAGCAAATTAGTTACATACCGCCCAGTTTATGTAGGTATTTTCCAATACAACTCCACTGTTTCCAGTGGCAGTAATTAACCCAGATAAGACTAGCACAAGCTTTTTGCATCAATGATATTCTAAACGACATCATTTCAATATATGCAAAGTTATATTGTTCTCTTATCCTCTAGATAACTAGCTTGATGTTTATTGAAAACCAAAGAGGGTGAAATTCACCTAAGAACAAACAGTTCACACAAGTGTTCCACATTTAAGTGCCACAGCGTCACCATGATAGATGAGGGTACTGGCTGAGATCAGCCAAGAAGAATTGTTATGCACAGTTGGTTCCTAGACCCTCTATAGGACTTAGGCTCCTACTTCCTGTTGAAATCAGTGTGCTTTACAGATGGCTAGCAGAGTGGTTAAGAGCGCTGTAGTGGTTAAGAACGATGCCCTTTGACACAGGAGACCGGGGTTCAAATCCTGGTGGGTACTTATCTACCTTTCCAGTAGGGGTCATTGGGCAAAAGACCCCCTAATGCCTCCCTTGCCTACATTGAATATGAGAGTGACAGGAACGAGGAGAGTCATGCTGGCTTGGATGTCGCCTGGATTAACAAGGTCTGCACCAGATGCTGGGGAACCAGGACAATCTGACAATAAGTGGGCTACTGGAACAAACCATGCATGGATGAGACAGGAGAGCCTGGGATTGAAAAAATGCTACTACAACAGTAGACCTAATGAGAGGGGATGTATGAAACATATGAAGGAACTATGGATGGATAAAAGACCTACATCCACACTAACTGAGAAACAGCTAGTTACCCAATGCTTTAACATAGTAAAGAGGAAGCTGCTCTCACAACTGGAGATAGACCCAACTCCACATTACATCCCAGACTCAAAAAGAAGACCCAGAAGAACAACTAGATGTGCAGCCAGCACATGAAGCTGGAACTTCACTTCCACCCCCTCCATTACAGAGCACAGCAGCTGATATGAGGCATAAGATCATGGATAAACTAGCTACACTCAACCCTCAAGACCGATTACCAAGGCTCATTGGAAGAAGTACCATCAGATAAGTATGCTAGAAGATGCCAATAGAGCCCTAATGACAATTCCTACTACCACCATAACTCAAACCAATGAACTGGTATACGCTACAGCCTCTGTAATCCTGGAGATGCTTGGCTATATGATCAAGAAGAACAGCAGTACATACCGCCGCCCCCCCCGGAAAATGACGTTGGAGGATAAGATCAAGGCAACTCGGAGAGAAGTTAGTCAGCTGGTGGAAATACAGAAGGGTGTAGAGATTAAGGATAAGACTCGGCTACTGAAAAAATACAAGGGCCTGACTCCAGCTGAACCCCTAGAGACTGCTAAACAAAGGCTCACAGCACTGGCTACCAGACTAAGGAGATACACTAGAGAAGCAGAGGCCAAAAAGATAAATGCCCTGTTCTCCAAAGAACCACCCAAGGTGTACTCCCAACTGCACTGCAACAACACAATAACAGCAGAGCCACCAACAGCAGCAGAAACTGAACAGTACTGGAAGGACATATGGGAGAAAGAGAAGACTCATAACACCAGTGCAAAGTGGCTGCAGGACCTGAGAACAGACCACAGCAATCTCCCAGCACAGCAACCAGTCACCATCACAATAGCAGACATCCACAAGCGGGTCAAGAACATGAAGAGCTGGACAGCACCTGGACCGGACATGATCCATACCTACTGGCTAAAGAAACTAACAGCAGTGCATGAACGCCTAGCAGCACAGATGAACCAGCTGCTAGCAGCAGGCTCCCACCCAGACTGGCTAACACAAGGAAGGACAGTGCTGATCATGAAAGATCCCCACAAGGGAACAGCACCATCCAACTACCGGCCAATAACCTGCCTCCCCACGACATGGAAAGTCCTATCAGGCATCATAGCTGCCAAGCTACAGGACCACATGGGCCAGTACCTGAGCACAGCTCAGAAGGGCATTGGGAACAACACCAGAGGCTCAAAACACCAGTTGCTCATAGATAGAGCAGTCACCCAAGACTCAAGGTCTAGACAGACCAATCTGAGCACAGCCTGGATTGACTACAGGAAAGCCTACGATTCAATGCCGCACACATGGATCTGTGAATGTCTGGTGCTATACAAAGTCAACAGGACACTAAGGACTCTTCCTCAAGAACTCCATGGGACTGTGGAAGACAACACTGGAAGTCAACTCAAGACGGCTTGCACAAGTGGCCATCAAGTGCGGCATATACCAAGGTGATGCACTGTCCCCGCTGCTGTTCTACATTGGCTTGAACCCCCTCAGGCAGATAATCATAAGGACTGGATACGGATACAAGTTCAAGAGTGGAACTACCATTAGCCACCTCCTCTACATGGATGACATCAAGCTGTATGCTAAGAATGAACGAGACATCGACTCGCTAATCCACCTGACACGGATCTACAGTAAGGATACTAGGATGTCATTCGGACTGGAGAAGTGTGGCCGGATGGTAGTAAAGAGAGGGAAGGTAGTCAAGACTGATGGGGTGGAACTACCAGCAGGCCACATAGCAGACATACAGACCAGCTACAAGTACCTTGGCATCCCACAGTCACATGGGACCCACGATGAGGAGGCAAGGAAGACAGCAACATCCAAGTACCACCAAAGGATAAGACAGGTCCTGAAGAGCCAGCTCAATGGGAAGAACAAGATCCACGCCATCAACAGGTACACCCTGCCAGTCATCAGATACCCTACGGTATAGTGAGCTGGCCAAAAGAGGACATGGAGGCTGCTGATGTGAAGACCCAGAAGCTCCTCACAATGTACAGAGGTTTCCACCACAAATCCAACACCCAGAGACTGTACTCCAGCTGGAAAGAAGGCGAGCGGGGTTTGGTGAGTGTCAAAGCCACTGTCCTGGATGAAACCCAGAGCATCCAGGAGTACATCAGTAAGATGGCACCCAAAGATGAGCTGCTGAGAGAATGCCTGAGGCAGCAGCAGCAGACATGGGAGGAAGATCAAGCAGAAAAAGTGCCATGGCAAGACAAGACCCTGCATGGGATGTACCATCGACAGATAGCTGAGGTGGCTGACATTGGGAAATCCTACCAGTGGCTGGAAAAGGCTGGACTAAAAGACAGCACTGAGGCACTGATCATAGCAGCACAAGAACAGGCACTGAGCACCAGATCCATTGAAGCAGGGGTGTACCACACTAGACAGGACCCAAGGTGCAGACTGTGCAGAGAGGCCTCAGAGTCAGTCCAACACATAGTGGCAGGATGTAAGATGCAGGCAGGAACAGCATACACTGAACGGCACAACCAAGTAGCTGGCATTGTGTACAGGAACATCTGCATAGTGTATGGGCTAGACCCTCCCAAGACCAGATGGGAGATCCCACAGAAGGTCGTGGAGAATAACAGGGCTAAGATTCTGTGGGACTTCCAGATCCAGACGGACAGGCAGGTACTGGCCAATCAACCAGACATCGTGGTAATAGACAAGGACCAGAAGACAGCGGTGGTGATAGATGTAGCAGTGCCAAGTGACAGCAACATCAGGAAGAAGGAGTATGAGAAGCTGGAGAAGTACCAGGGCCTGAAAGAGGAACTAGAGTGGATGTGGAAAGTGAAGGCCAAAGTGGTCCCGGTGGTGGTAGGAGCACTCGGGGCTGTGACTCCTAAGCTGGGAGAGTGGCTCCAACAGATCCCAGGAACGACATCAGAGCTCTCTGTCCAGAAGAGTGCAGTGCTAGGAACAGCTAAGATACTGCGCAGAACCCTCAAACTCCCAGGCCTCTGGTAGAGGACCCGAGGTTGAGGATGACACATACCACCCATAGGGGGTGAGAGGGGAATTTATATATATATGTTCATTCTGGGTGTAGGTAAATACAGGTGTCATATGATCCATGCTCATGTGAGAAATCCATGACACTGAATTTATGTAAGAATTCCTAGCACATACTGTGGTCTACACCACAGAGTTGCATTGAAATAATTTATTTTGGCATATAGCCTCTGAAGTTATTAAATCACTTGTGCATACACATCTGGTCGTCTGTACCAACAGCACATGTCCTCACCAGGAGCACTTGTACTGACTGCATTGTCAGTGTGGAGCATTGTGAAAGGCTGCTGAAAGTCAATAAGAGTGAATATAAGAAATACAGTGTCTACACTGATACTGTATCAACCTTATTATATTGACCAAGACCTCCGACTGCTCAGGACCTTACTAAATCAGTTTAGCTCTGGGCACCTCATTTCAGGAAACATGTGGACAAACTGGAGAAAGGCCCGAGAAGAGCAACACAAATGATCAGAGGTCTGTAACACTTGCCTTCGGAGGGAAGATTGAAAGAGCTGGGTTTGTTTAGTTTAGGAAAGAGGAGACTGAGAGGGGATATAAGAGTTTTCAAGTATCTAAGAGGGTGTCTTGAGGAGAAAAAAAACCAAGGAGGAGTCATGTGGCACTTTAAGACTAACAGATTTATTTTTCACATGAACTTTCGTGGGAGAAAATCCCACTGCATCAGATGCTTCAAAGATAAACTTTCTCCTTAACTGCTGATGACAGGACAAGGAGCAATGGACTTAAATTACAGCAAGGGAGGTTTAGGTTGAACATTAGGGAAAAAAATTCCTAACTGTCAACATGATTAACAACAGAATAAGTTGCCATGCAAGTTGTAGACCCTCTGTCATCAGAAGTGTTTAAGAGCAGGTTAGACAAGCACCTGTCAGAGGTCATGCCATGGGTTCTGGGAATTGGACTTGATTACCTTTCATGGTCCCTTCCAGTTTCTATGATTCTATGAAGAAAAGCACTTATATCAGCAGGTGCCAAATTTAAGTGAAGAAAATCACATAGTCAGGTTGATGCAAAGCAGCTTATCTCAACCTAGTAATGTACTGTAGCCCAGACCTTATGATTTGCCGGAGGAGAGTAAGGAGCACACTTTCATCCAAAACACATTATTTATATATTTGCATAGGCTGCTGCACGACTGATGAGACTCAGGCTGTTATAATCATTCAGGGAGCTAGCTGTGTCTTTGTTTATACTTTGGTAACTTAAACACCAAGGCTCCTGCACATGCTATAAATGTAGAAAAAGCAACCTGATCACTTGCACTGAGGTGACTGCAAGGATTTTAGACAACAGAAGCAAGAGATATATCGACCTACAACTCAAACAGGCTGTGAGGCTTGTGCGAGCTGAAATGTAGTGCAGAGCCTCATTTCTCACCCAGCTCCCAAATATGGAAAGTATATCTAAATGATCTTTTAAAAAAAAATCCTCTAGTAAGTAAAACCTTACCCAAGTTTTCATGAATTGCACTATAATTTAGTATTCCTCTTGGTATGAGAATGACATTAACTAACTTATAGATTTTTTTCCCCACCTTTTATATTTGGCTTTACACTGATCAAGAGAGGGGGAAAAAAGAGATAGAAAAAAATCCTGAAATAAAGGGGCCTTAGAGGTGCATTATAAAAAGCTATCAAAAATGTCTAGAATCCTAGAGACTCCTAGGTAACTATAAAAAGCACTTGTCCTTTCAAATTACATTTTCTGCTCAGATACTGAATGTGTGACCAGTGTTTGGTGTAAGCTATTGTCTAATAGATTGTATGTGCTGACAGGCAATTACAATGATGTTTTCCAAATACAGTCCACTTTTCCAGGCTTTCCAAAAATAGAATGTTTGTGCCTTAGACATGGACATGTTCACACAGTTGAAGTTGCAGGGAAGCCCTAACCGGAGTACATTTTCATGTGCCCCAGGTCCAGTGCACATTGCTGGGAAAACCTGGTGGCAGTCGGTAGAAGTTATGCAAGCCACATAGAGTAGCTTGTGTGTCAACTTCTAAACTACCCTTCAGTGTGCTGTCTTCACTGTGCTACACCACTTCCTAAGTTGATTTACAGACTGAGTCAGGGCAAGTCTACACGACTTGCTACTTTTTGCAGCACACAGAGGTTGATACACAAGTCAACACTCCTGCAGTTGCTAGGTTGATGCTCAGGGATCGACTTTCCAACCTAATTCACAGATCTGCTCAGTTGATCTGGAAGATCAATCCAGAGGTGGCAAATTCATTGCCAACAGTTAAAACAAGGCCTTAGCATGTTGCTTCACAAACTGGAAAGATCAATTTGATGGTGGCAACTTTGTCTCCATCAGTGTTGCCATGGCCTAAGCAGTTGCAGAGTATATACCCTTATTGTTCGAAATACTGATTGTTCAGAAAAAAAAATGTATTTCTTCAGCCTTTTACCAAAACATCTGAAAAATTAAGTTAACTTTAAAGACTTTGAATAATGTAGGGAGAAGGATGTAGGGAGAAAATTTTGCTTCTTTAAATAAAAGGAGACATACGTTTTTACTCATGTGTTCTGTATGGATACAAAATCTAATAGACAAAATTCTACAGTTTTGGGAGATCAGCGGGTAGATCAGGCCCTACTTGTAAAATAGATTAGTTCCCCCACAATATTCCAGTATAGATATGCACCCCCCAAAAGGAGCTATGTTTATAACCATTTGTGCAAACCAAATGTTCAATAGCACCACTTCATTAACCTCAGTAGGGTATGGTGGCAAAACTAAATCCATTATTTTCCCCCAAAAGATTATTTTACTCTAATTTCATCTTCCCACCATAACTCCCAAAATGTGAATGTCATCTGTATCCTTTCAAAATCCTAGGTGTTTATTAGGATTAATTAATTCAATGCATGAGAAAAATAGAATGCAATCCTATTTTCCCCATTCTGTTGAAGATGTCTTTTGGCAGTAATCTTAAATTGAAGGAGAGAATAAGTACTCTTGAATCCAAGGTAAGTGTTTCACATCGTTAATTCTCTTGACTATTCACAGGAAAAAGTGGGGAAAAAATATTGCTCAAAAACTGATAATTAACTCTTTGAAATTTGTTACTAGTTAAAAAAAATTCAGTAACTTCTAGACTTCAGATTAGTATGGAATAGAATCAAACTGCAAAATAAAGAGGTACAAAGTAGAACTCCTGGGAACCAGCTCTGTGATTTGAGTTATGAATATAATCAGTCACAGTGTTATTTTTTAAGAACCTAGGTCTTTGAAGGCCCTGTGTCTTCAAACACTGGACTGAGTAAGTAGGCCTGTGGTCTAGTCTTAGTTCTGTCAATTACTTTCTGCACGACTTTGGAGAAGTGACATATTAACCTCTATGAACTTAAATTTACCCATCTGTTTCAAGGGGAATACCTATGGTACTTTTCCTTGGGCTAGTGTGAAATTTTAGTTAGGATTAATTTGTGTCCCAGCTATTATATCAGCTGTTATAAGGAAAAGAACCATAGAAACTGGAAGGAACCACAGGAGGTCATTGAGTCCAGTCCCCTGTACTCATGGCAGGCCCAAGTACCCTTTAAGCCAACCCTGACAGGTGTTTGTCTAACCTGCTCTTAAGTCCTTCTAAGGATGGATATTCTGCAACCTACCTAAGCAACTTATTCCAGTGGTTAATCACCTTGACAGTCAGAAATTTTTCCCTAATGTGCAACCTAATCTCACTTGCCAAAATGAGATGATATAAGGTATTATCTATGTTGGCTACCTGCATCCTGGGTAGCTATGTGGGAGGCAAAGCAGGGTGCATAGAACCATTGTTTCTACCTCCTCGATAGGTCAGAGGGTGTCAATTAGGGTAGAGATTTAGGGTGTTGGTGTTGCTCCCTCAGTGGCTTTGCTAGGGTAGCTGTGCTGCCACACTTATTATCAGAGGTTAAAGTATAATTTGGTGGGCCCCAGAATCCTCCCTTCTCACATGGGGGGTCCCCTCCCACACATCTGGGCCCCCTTCAAACAACCCAGCTACTGCCCCCAATATCCATTTCCCTGCCCCCCAAATCCACCCCAGCCCCAATACTCACCCCCAAAATCCACCCCACCCTCAAAATCCACCCCAATACTTGTCCCCAAAATCTAACCCCTGCCCCCAATAGCTCCCCAGCATGATCTGGGCTGCCCCAGCACTTACTGGCAGCAGCAGGCCCTGGGTTGGGGCGGTGGCATGGCTGCGGAGAAAGCAACAAGCCTCTGGTTGGGGCGGTGGTGAGGCCTGGGATTGGCTGGGGGTGTGTGGGGGGCAGGCTGCAGGTTGGGGTGGGGCCCTTCCCAGCAATGTCCCTCCCCTGCTTGCCGGAAAGTGGCAGAATGCCCTTCCGGGGCCTGCTATTTTTAGGGGCCCAGTGTTTAGGCTCCTAAAAATGAAAAACGGAACAAGAACGTTGCATTCTGGGAATCTGGGTCCTGCTATTTTTCAATGGTCAGCCCCATAACGCAGCATTCTGGCAACATTTTCTATTTTATGGGGTTCGGAACGCTCAGCCCCTAAAAATAGTGGGCCCCAGAACTGTGTTCCAGGCCATTCCGGCTACCTTTAACCCCTGTTTATGATGTAGACATTAAGCTGAGTTTAGAGCTGATGCGGACTGTCATCAGGCCTGCAGGAGACTAGAAAAGAGATGGAGACTGACTGAGTCACACTTGACTGCTCTCGTGGCAGCCCAACTAGGTGTTGTCCCTTGTATAAGGCACACAATTAACTCTTGATCTCATAATATTTATGAGATGGGGGAGATTTTCAAAAACACAAATAGGAATTTGTATCCAATTTCCATTGGGATTGTGGTTCATTCCCTTAGAAAGATCTTCCCTTCTAAAGCACTTCTAACCCTCAGTTGAAAGATAGTGTATGGAGCATTGGATATTTGCAATTCATTTTCTGTCTTTTTCCTGCCCACAAAGTTGCTTTGAATGCATGTTTATAATACAAGATGGATGTTTTGTGAACAGCTTACTTACTGCTGTGAAGGAGATAAGCCCACATTAGAGATGGAATGGGAAGAGGCAAACATCCGCAATAAAACAAAAGGATTCATGCTGAAGAAAAAGAGTAAACGATGATGAGGCTAAATCAGTGAAGTAGTTCATAAACTTTTACTTAGGTTAGCGCCACACATTTTAATGTGATGCAAGCAGGTAACTTTCATACTCAAATTAATGGGAGCAAGTGAGAGTGACTGTACTGACAAATACATTTTAAAAAGATATTAAGTATCAGTTTTTCCTAGTCAGGGCCTGACCCACATTCTAGATTTGCATGTAGCACTATATAACTGCCATGCTGTTACAATAGCAGAGTTTTGCAATACAATGATCATTCATAACCAGACTTCCCACAGTGACCTGAAGTGGTAAAGTCAGGAATCAAAGTTTGGAGGATGGATGTTTTTGTTTGTTTGTTTTGCTTTTATTTTATTTATTTATTTACTTACTTTAAATCAAGGCAGTTTAATGGTCGAAACCTGTTAAATCAGAGTTTGGTTGCCCAATGATATTGAGTTAAGAGAATGTGCGAAGTGGCTAAACAAATCTCTGAAAGCCAAGCAATACAAATGAAGGTGCACATGACCTACACCCATTCCTACTGGTTTTCTGCAGACTCCCAAAAAGCATCACCATTTGCTCTGACTGACTCAAATATGCATCAGAACAAGCAGCATGTTAGTGACCACCTAATAAAGAAAACACATGCTGCTGTACAAGACAGGAATGAAAGGCAACTCTTAAAAGAAAAAAAAAGTTGTTTTTGAAAGAATAATCCAATACAGCAGTATTCCCCCCGAAGTAGACTCATGTATAAATAACTGTAAAGCTGAATTGACAAGCAACTTTTTGTTTACTGAGCAATAATAAATAAAATACAAGATCTAGTTCCCCATTATTTGTTTCAATTCTGTTTGAGCTCAATATATATCCTAGGTACAAACTGCTGAAGAGCAGTGCTGTCAAGTTAAAGCCATATGGATACTCTTGAACATCATTCTCAACACAAGCAATGTGTGTTGGACAAAGACTCCCTTTGTTAAATTATTGAGAAGAGAAAGATTGAGATGAAATTTTTCTGTGCCTTCATTTTTTCTAAGGGTAGCTAAGTTGTCTCCTCTTTTCTATGGAGAGTAGAACTTTCTACATTTTGTTCTTCTGAGACCCATCCAAAGGTGTTTTAAATAATGACGTGGCCCAGAGCTATACATTTAAGAAGGGTACCAAGAAATAGGAGCTAAGAATAGCTCCAGTCCATGGAAAGAAATCCAAAAATATACATGACCAGCTTCTCTGGTCCTTAACTGAATTAGACTATCATCATAAAAGTTGTACAAATACAATAGCAAATAGCTGCAAGGTGCCTGTCTTGAACAACTGAGAAGCAGCTCCATTATAATGTATTATCTGGTCCCAAAGTATTCATTTTGCTTGTTTGAACTGAAAAAAAACTATGATTAAAAAAAATCTTTTTGTCAACATTTTAAAGACACTGGAATGGTAGAAAGTAAATGCTTGTTAATGGTAGAGCAGGGCTTTTCAGAGTATGGTAAAGGTTTTTCTTCATAAATGCTCATATATGGCCTGTTTTCTTTTACAAACTACTATAGTGCAAGACTGGGCCCATAGTATGAAAAGAAAATTTCAGAGCTTCTTTATTTGCTAGTCACATGCTCACAATTTGCTAGATTACAAGGTTATTGTAAACACAAGAGGTCTAATATCTTGGGCTCTCCCTGGAAGACAAAGGAAAACCATACACACAACAACAGCTGGTACAAATTTTTATACACAGGTGTAGAGCAGAGGACAGCCAGGAGATTGACTTACACAGAGGTATTCAGGGGTGACCATGGCAAAATTTGAAACCAAAACTAACAAAGTTACTGTTTAGCAGAGACGCAGGGAAGGGCTTTGGAGAACAAGCCTATTCCACCTCACCTAGAGTGGTGGCTTTTATCTTGCAGGGTGATCATGGCTTGCACTCCAGTTGGGCCTAGGCACTCCTCACTCATGACAATATATCAGCCAGACCAAATTTGAGTAAATGGTGCTGTGACTTAAAGCATGGGCTTGCAAAGTGACCCTACTCATGCCACCACTCAGTTAGGGGCTTCTTCACATAGGATGTTGCTTGTCTATGGACTGATTATACTGGCTTGTGATCAGACCCCGGAGTATTGGATTTACTATGAGAACCCTGCTATGCACCAGAAAACAGTCACACTTCTGGAAAGGCATTCTGTCCTTATTTTTGTATTAAAGTTGGCAAAAGCACAAACACTCTACCCTAGCAAAACAGATAATGAGGACACAGAATAGGGGTCAAAACAGTCACCATCTGAGCATCCATATCTCACAGTACCCTTCTGCAGACCTTAAAAAGTGATGACAGAGGTAATTCACGAGGATCTTATGACATAAGGGGCCCAACAGCTTGAGCTCGGTATAGCTCTATTGTTGGCCGTGGTGTAGCGATGGGAGGCTCCAGGGGCAAGCCAGTGTGGCACTGCCTTGGGGTGCTGAAGCTTAGGGATGCCAGCTTCAGCCTGGCTGCTCAGCCCTGTGGAGAGCCGGGGCTGATTGCCGTGCTTCTGGTGCAACTTTGGGCCCACCTACCCACCTTAGGGCCCACCTGGCCCACCCTGCCCCACGCCCAAGGGTGGATTAGCCAGCTCAGGGGTGGGGCGGGAGGCAGACTGTAGGAGAGGTGGAGTGGAGGAGCAGGGAGGCTGCAAGACTTGGGGTAGCATCAGGCAGCTGGGGGAGCATGAATGTAGGATTAGTCCCCAGGCACCAGTGGGGACCAGACACCCTTGCTGTGCCACTTATTATAGGATTCTATAGCTGCCATGAATATGTATAAAGATGGTCAGCTTCCTCAGTTCATATCTAAAGTTCTTCACTTTAATAATGCTGCGGCATCTTCTCCACACAGGACAATAAAACTCATTATTATATGTAGTCGGTTACCATAGCATCCTTGCAGTTGAACATTTGCTGACATCCCTGTTCTAAAATATCCCAGTCCAGCATTAACTGGTGTTTTGTGAAGATCCAAAGGTGCAGTAGTGTTAGTCTAGTTCACTAAAACAAACAAGGAGTCCTGTGGCACTTAAAAGCCTAACAAATATATTTATTGCATGAGCTTTCATGGAAGACAATCCCACTTTGTCAGACATTTTGAAGATGGGGGAAACTTACAGAATGGGAGGAAATAAATGCAGGGAAGTGTAAGTCAGGGGAACAGGTCACACTGTAACAGCAAATCAAGATTAAGATTTAAACACGGGGAACATCATACTGGGGAGATGAAGTCAAATCACGGGTTGTAATGAGAGAAAAATCTAGTGTCCCTATTAAGTCCTGAAGCAATGCAACAGAATTTGCAAATAAATTCAATATCAGCAGCCTCTCTTTGAATTCTTGATCTGATATTCATCTGTCTGCAGTGGTTAAAGTAGGCCAGAATGCACCAGAATGGCATTCCAGGGCCCACTATTTTTAGGGGTTCAGCATTCCGGGGCCCCTAAAAATAGAGAATGGAGCCAGAACACTGCATTCCAGGGGCCACCATTTAAAAATAGCAGACCCCAGAATGCAGCGTTCTGGCTCCCTGATCTATTTTTAGGGGCCCCCAACGCTGAACCTCGAAAAATAGCAGGCCCCAGAACAACGTTCCTGTGCATTCCAGGAGGCAGGAAGCTACCCTGACCTGGGCTGAGGGTCCAGCCTGAACCTGCTCTGACTGAGCAAGCTCAGAGCCTCTGAGCATGCTCAGTCAGATCAGGCTCAGGCTGGACCATCAGCTCAGGCTGGGGCTGCCGCACAGTGCATGGTGGCTAGGTAAGGTGGTTTGGGGCAGTATTCTTCCCAGGACTTGAAATTGGGGTAGGGTTTAGGGCGAGGTTTGGGGAGGTAGGGAATGCTCACTAGTTTGGTATAAAACTGTTACTAGCTGACAACTGGGGTTGTTGGGAAATTCAGGGGTGGTGTGGGGGTGGAGTTAGGTTCGGGGACAGGTGAGCTGGCTCAGCAGAGAAGGGGCGCAGGGGAGGTGGTCAGCCTGGGGCAGCAGGGGAAGATGGTGTGGCATGGTGGGGGCTTGGGGAAGGGGTGGGGGACCATAGACAAGACAGGGGCCGGGGGCAGTAGCCGGGGTGGGGGGTAGGGGTGTGTGTGTGTGTGTGTGTGTGTGTGGGCGTAGGTGGGGGTGGGGGGCGGGGTTTGGGGGGTTGGTAGCGGGGGGGGGGGTCGGGGGGGCCCAGCAAATTAGGAGGGCTCCAGGGCCCACCAAATTATACTTTAACCCCTGTCTGTCTGAGCACCACAATTAGCAAATCATGAATGAAGTGATCACGAAGACTGAAATGCTGACCTGCTGGTCTTACAGTGTTGTGATTTCTGATGTCAGGTTTCTACCCATTTATTCTTTTGTGTATTTTGTGGTTACTTTTCAGAAGTTTAGTCATGTTCAGTGATTGAAGTATATTATGGCAGGCTCCAGAACCCTCCTAATTGGCAGTCCCCCTTCCCGTATTGTCCGCATCCCAGCCCAGGTAGGCTTTTGCAACCACTTCTCAGTACCACATCGACCCATTATTCCTCCATAAATTTATTTATAATTTTACATGGCATATATGTCTATATCAATTATTGTTACAAGCTATCAAACATGGCATAATACAATAAGTATTGTGATTAACAGCGGTGGGGTGTACAATCTGCCAACAGCCAGGACAGAGCAGAACATGCATTCCACTCGATTTTTCTATTTTTAGGGGCCCTGGAATGGTGGCCCCTCAGATTTTTGGGCCACAAATTGCATTCAGAGGCATTCCCCTTACTTTAACCCCTGCATCCCCAACATTCCACCAGCCCCCAGCAGCCACCCCCAAACTCCACACCCTGCCCCCAATACCCAACCCCAGAATCCACTGTTCAGCCCCCAATGCCCACTCCAAACCTGACTCCCTGCTGACCTTGTGGGGCCTCGGAAGGCACAGGGCTCTGTCCACACTAGGGGGAGTGGCTCACAGGTTTGGGGCCACCCCCAGCACTGTGGAGGGTGGGGAGACGGGCTGGCAGGAGGCCCCAGGCAGCAGCAGAACTGGGGCCCCCAAAGGCCAGCAGAGACAAGCCCATGGCTGGGGCCTGCAGCCCACTGAAGCTTCCCACTCCAGTGTCAAGAGAGGCAGGGGGGAGGCCAGTGCCACGGTGGACTGAGAATGGGGCTCAGGTGTCCTGCGATGGGGACAGGCTTCCCCCCAAGCATGAGCTTCTTGCTCCAAAGGGGAGTGCAGCCGGGCCAGCCGTGACACTCACCAGCAGGGGTTAAAGTAAAGTGGAACACATCAGAATGCTGTCTTCTGGTCCCTTCTTCTATTTTTAGGGGCCCAAGAATGCTGGTCCCTAAAAACAGTGAGGTCTGGAACAGCATTCCAGCACTTTCCGCCTTACTTTAACCCCCAGTAATGTTTGTTTATGACACCATTCTGTCTTATGCTACATTATAACCCACTGCTACTCCTGGTCAACCAAAATGCTTTGCTAGAATTTATGCAAAGGCATTTTGGTCTTACATTTCACTTTGACAGAGCTATTACCTTACATGCTCAGAGGCATTACTGTTTTCACTTATACCTATGCTGTACTTATGCCTCACTTAGCAAACACTTCTAGCAATAGCCTGCAAAAGGGCACTTTAGACAAACTTTCCCTTCTACCTTACCTTCTGGACAGCCCTGCCCACCACTCTTCAGCACCTCTGATTATGTTAGGCTATATTTAGAGCTCAAAAATTGAAAATGTTTTAGCATTTCCACAGGAGAAAAAAGAGAGGACTACTTTCACACTTTCCCTCCCTGCATGCACCCTATAATAGCTAGGCAAAGTTTAGCTTTTAGATCAGGGGTCTCAAACTCAAATCACTTCAAGTGCTGCAAGAGGAGTAGGATAGTGACCTGAGGGCTGCACCACTGAAACCTTTTCATGCAATCACACCAAAGTATAGCAAAAAATGGAGAGTAATATAGTATGCTAGTAAAAGTCAATGCATTAACTGTTTTGAAATAGTAACATGAAAAATCTGTGCTAATTTTGACAGTCTCTCCAAACCCAAAACTCATTTACTTTTAGAATTACTTCCATTCAAGATGGCAAAAATCATCAGAAAGACAAAGAGTAAACACAAATTTACTTAAAATTTTACATTATAAATCGGTGGTTCCCAATCTTTTTTGCTTTGAGGGTCAAAAATACACTTTTTAAAACCTTGAAGGACCACCTGTTAATTAAAATTAAAATAAAATATTAATTGAATTCAAATTGATTTTAATGGAACTAAATTAGTTTGATATATTAAAATTGAATTAAATTTAATTGCAATTAATTTTTAAAAGGTTTTAGATTTCTAAAGAAAATTAAATTGTTTCAAAAGTGCTTTGAAAAATAAAAGGGGGGGGGGGCTGCTTGTATCCCCAAGCCAGGATGGGAGGAGAGCAGCCACACCCTGGGATGGGACAGCAAATGTTCTGGGCAGAGTTCCCCCCCAGGACTATAAGCACACCCCTGCCAGCCTTGGGGGCAGCACTAGGGCTGGCGAGAGGGAAGTCACCCCCACCTGCCTGAATTTGGCTGTGCTGGGGACCAGTGGGGAAAAGAACCCCTGCCCGCCCAACTTTGGTCTTGCTGGGGCTGGCAGCAGGAAAAACACCCCCACCCACCCCCAAACTGGCCACACTGGATCAGACAGAAGAGAGAACACCCCCCGCCCACCCAGGCTTTCCTGGGGTTGGTGGCAGCAAAAGCCTTGGGGGCCACACTGTGGGGCTTTGTGGTGCTCCCCCAGAACAGAGCCCCCCCCACAAACCCTCTCCACATGCTGAGGACAACCCCATTGAGCTCTCCCCAGACTTCTCTGGACAACCCAGCCTGCTCCAGCTGTTTGACCAGCTGCTGCACGTGAGTGGGGTGGATCACAGGTGGCAGTTCGGCTCCTCCCTGGCAGTGGCGGGGGGGGGACGGACAATGTGGCTTCACTTGCCCTGGGAACACTGTTGATGCACAGCCTCTCCGCCAGGGGAGAGGCTCAGCGCTTGTAAACCCCAAGTGTTGAAGATGCGGGAGCCCCATGATTCCAGTGTTTAACAGTGGCTGCAGGACACAACTCATGTTTGAGACCCCTACTTTAGGTTGTGTTTGTGGGATTTTTTCCCTCCTCCACCCTCCTCAGTATCATCTTGACCACATTATCCTTCTATATTTCATGGTGTACATTTAGAGATGGGTACTGCTATGACCCCACCCCAGTCCCATCTTTCCTTGTGGTAGCAGCGACAGCAGTTCATTACAGCTACCACCACGTCTCAGCCCCACAAAGTCCCCTAAACCACCACTCCCTGCATTGAAGGAGGTTGAGGTATGTCCTGGAAGTGGAAGTGCTTAGCCCTCCATACAGTATATGCCCCATTCTCCCCACTGCAGCATGCTCATGATGAGATAATAGCAGCAAGGGGGAATCCCAACATAAAGAACAAGCATAGGCTCGCACCATGCCCATGCCACTACAATAGTGACTTTCAGATGCAGAACCAGAAATTTAGCTGTCTGCAGATTCAGGCAGTCATCACTGCATCAGTTGCACTTTTTGAAGATTTGTTTTTCCCTTCCTTCCATAATCACGAGATCTGGAAATAAGGGTCATCACCAGGCTCTAAGACACTGTGGGCCTAAGCACATGCTTGTACCATCATATAGCCCTAGTTATCCTAAGACTCCAAAGAATTTCACCAGCAATCAAAATATTCCCCTACAAAGAACCCCACAGTTGTGTGACACATCACCATCTTCAAGCATCTGACTAACTTGGATTTTCTGCCACAAAAGCTCATGCACTAAGTAAATCTGTTAGTCTTTAAAAGTGCCACAGGACTCCTTGTTTGTGCTCACAGTGACTGCAATCTGCTTGTCCTGAGTCAGTACGCTAAGCCAAAACACCTCCTTTGCGTTACTTTCAGAAGGCCTATCTTTAAGCAGGATAAACATCACATGATATGGAAGCCTGGCATGGTCAACTGCAGTAGAAGCTCTGAAGTAGAAGGTTGGATCTTGCCAGAATGTATCATTAAAGTGACCACCACTTGGAAGGCAACACTACTCAAACATCCATTTAGGAATAAGCAGAATTCTAGTATGTCAGAAAATCCCCATGTAGCTTTACAAAAGATTCCTGATGGCCAGTTTCTCTCTCTCCCAAAGCCTTTTGCAAAGGCTGGTTGTGATCCTATTTTCACAAACAAAAAGCATGCTGTCTATTTACTTCCTAGGTCCAGGATAACAGGATGCTTTCCTTGTAGTTATAGCCCAATAAATCTTTGAAGTACACCTCCCAGATTAGGCTTTTTTCCTCCCGCTGTTCTTCTCTTCCTGTTAAATCTCACAGTCCTTGAGCTACATTTAGCTCAGACTGATGATTGTGAATGAAATATCAGTTGAATATTGTCACAGTAGGTGGACGGATAAACATCTTGGGTTTGGCAGGAAACCAGTTTTTCAGCTCTGTGGAGATTTAACACCTTGATATAAACTGTAAGAACATAGTTCCATTGTATACACATACAATTTCTTATATAGAAGCAGTACATGCATTTTACAACAACATTGTGACACCAACACCTTATGAGACTTTTTTTTGTGAAGTAGCATGTACATTCCAGAATCAGGAGATTCCTGTAACCCTCTTGGCCATTAACATTAAATCCTCCATAAAGTCACAAGCTGCAACAACATAAAAATTTGTCTTGGGATTTTCAGTATATCAGCTATCATAGGAGCCCCATTAATACCCTGCTGAAACAAATCTGAATTTAATTTGAAATCCATGGGGAATAATGCCATTTGCCTCCCTATTTACTGCTACACTGTAAGAGCTTTGGAATAAAAGTTAATGCCAGCCATCTGCTTTCACAATCAACCCCCAGAAACTGAAAAGTTTTTTTTAAAAAACCTTGTCTTTTCATGTATTACTGTTGCAGATACAACTTCATGAAATTTTTGTGTTCCCTTAGTAGGAAGAATAAGCAATAGGCAAAATAGTAGTGTTTGATAATTGGGTAATCAAATATTTTCAGAAGCCTCACTTTCACCAAACAGGTCCCAGATTACTTAGTTTTTGTCATTAATAAAACATTTGTGGTAAGTTCTTCATGTAATAGGAAACAGAGTCCCAATTGTCCCCTTGAGTAGATTAGTTGCAATATTTAGTGATGTTAATAGGTGCTGAGGACGTACGTCCGCTGGGACAAACTTCTCCTAAAGTTATAGCATGGCTCGGATGTCACAGGCAACACATACTAGATCATATGGCAAATTACACTGAGTATTTTTAATGTTCTTTCTAAACTGATAGGATACAATGAAACTAATGCATCCAAATCCTTAGACTTATCTGTTACCTGTGCCACCATCCTGTTATAAGCACATTGAGTTCAATGGTATTTCAAGAAGTGGGGGTGAGTCACTCCCTTTGTGCTGTGGGGTGGGGGGGGCGGAGGAGAAAAGAAAGAGAGAAACCATCCATAACTATCCCAAATGCCAAAAAAAAAAAAAAAAAAAGATTTGGACTGGAGGCAGGTTGCTAGATTAAAGTTGCTGAAAGCCAATTCTATTAAAGCTCTATCTCTGAATCTTACAAGTGGTGCCAAATTAAATTTTCTTTGGAAACTCCCCTGGCATAGGAAAAGTTTAAAACTAGGGCTTGCTTCTAGGTGCTTCTTTCGTAGTTAATGTTACAAAAGCCGCAGGTGGGGCACAGGAAGACAATCGTGAGATTGCAGATGTACAGTATAATATTTCAAGTACTGTCCCAAATAGGGAGAGCATTATCTGCTTGCTTACAATCAGAAAGCTTTTAACTGGGGGAAGTTAGATGCTGTGCAGCACAAAGGAAGCTACAGGACTTTGTCAGCATCTTTCATAGCTTTGCTGATAATTTGGAGGCTAAGTGGGGTAACCTAGTAATAAGCTTAAGTATCAATAGAAGATAGAAAACTCAGTAGGGGATGGCATAGTCTGAATATGCACAGCAGCATATATTTGAAAGATAGAAGCTTTAAGATGGAGAGAAACACTAAATTTCAATAAAAACCTGAGAAATTACAAACTGTATCCCTGTTCACCTGATAATGATGGTGTTTCTTGCAAAAGAAATTGGTAAAATAGGCCCCATTATGTATCCTATGCAGTCACAATGATATCAGATTTTGGCCCTAAAGGCTTCAAAGTAGAGAAAGCTGAATTCACAAAAGCATGGAACAGAGCTATAGGAAGAGTCCTTATCAGCAGCATAGACAATGAACCACTGTTTTTTCAAGGTTATTAAAAAAAAATCCTATAATCAGCAAGGCACAAAACCAAGTTGCTGAATTCCTCTTCCACTTGGTGCATTCATGGATTTGGCTCAGATTTATAAGACTTGCTCATTACCTGATGCTATCTACATTTTACAGATCTATTGCCTAAAGGGTGTGTCCCCCACCTCTCCTCATCTGACATTCTTTGTAAGCTCCTGGACATCTAAATGGACCATGGGGCTGCACCCATAACTGACCACTATATGAGCTATTATCAGGCCTGTAAGGACAGTTATCAGCATGGGACAGGACCCCTCTCACGCTTCCAGCCAAATTTTGCAAGTTAGCTCTTCTCTGCAAAAAGCCAACTTCAGATTGTTTAGCTGAAAAGCAGAAGGTACTGTTTTCAATCCCCCCATAAATTTTTGTCATGCACACCTCCCTTACCACTTTTGGAGCACTTCTCAGCATGTCTTCCACAATAGGCATCCTAGCTTTACCGCTACCCACATTGCACATTTGAATTATTTTTTCCTTAGGTTTCTGCTCACATATCTTTTTTACAAGAACCACCACATCCTCTGAAACTCTTC
Organism: Podocnemis expansa; assembly: GCA_007922195.1. Taxonomy (NCBI): domain Eukaryota; kingdom Metazoa; phylum Chordata; order Testudines; family Podocnemididae; genus Podocnemis; species Podocnemis expansa. Next base: position 2,343,380 of record ML682006.1, read on the forward strand.
CCTTAATAGATAAAATAAGTTATCCACATAATTTGTTGGGATTCAAACAGATTAATATACATGCTTGTTTATTAAGCTACTGGGCTCTGATTCTTGAAAACATTTTATTATCTACAGAGTTCAGGAACTACCAAAGTTAGGCATTTCATGGCCATTCTACTATCTGCAGTGGATGTAGACCTACTAGAGGTAGCTTTGATAGCACTATCTTAATAGCAACGAAGCAGCAGCATGGGTGGTAACACAGGCTGTACAAGTTCACCCTGGCACTGTAGGTATATTCACAAGCAGCTAGGCCATGCTGTTGCAAATTCCATGTTATTGGTGCTAAATCAACAAGATCAGAGCTAACCTGGGTATGACTGAAATGTAAACATACCCAGAATCGGGAATCTAAATACATGCCTTAAATACTGGCCTTCAGGCCTATCTAAAGGTATACATACACCTTTATCATCACACCAGCCGTGTGTGGTAGGGAAGTTCTTTCACTGAGGCAAATATTACAGTATTCACATGTTAATAAGCCAAAAAGTTTATGAGTGAAATAGAACAATTGGTCAAGGAGTACTTACTAATGAAATACTCGCTATATACTTCCATTGTGCTAACAAAAAAAAAAACAAAAAAACCCAAAAATGGCTCACTTATTAAACTGTGTCAAAGTGCGGTATGTGGTTCCCCACCACATAAACTGACTCGATTTACTATCTGGTTTTCCCTTCATCATTGCTACCTCTTCAGTGGGTTCTGCTGGGCTACAACTTAGCTCAGAAACTTAAGAAGGTCCTATTCAAATTAATTCACTGACTGTTTTGATTACAATGGATTTTAAAACTATTGAGAAGCCACCAAAAATAATGGATTGTTCCTATACTCCAGTGGTTCCCAACCTTTTGTCTGCTGTGGCACACCTTGATACCTTCAAATTTTTTGAGGCACACCACCATTAAAAAACTTGTGAATATTCAAACTAACTTAAATTACTTATGAATGTTCGTGAACCACGGCACAGTGTTTCAGAAATGCTGCTATGCAGGGTAATAAGGGTAGCAAAGCAGGGGTGGTAAACCAGGGGAGGTCAGGAGTCGTGTGCAATGGCAGGAGCGAGTGTGGGGAGCAGAGCAGGGCAGGGGTGGCAAAAGAGGACAAGGGCAGCCATGTGGGGATCAGCACAAGGGTGGTGAGAGAGGAGAGAGGAAGGGCGAACAAGTGGCTTTGTGGGGGGCCGGGGGTACCTGGGGAGTGGGAAGGTAGCGCAGGGGAGCATGGCACAGCACCCACTTCCCCCTTCTCCACAGTGGCTCCCTGCCACCCAGGGCAAATCTTCACCCCACTGCTGCTCCCTCTCACCCCAGTGGGTCCCGTCCTCCCCTCTCCCAGCCCCTGCTGCCTGTGATGGACCCTTCCATCACCACAGGGGCCAGAACTAATCCTCCAGCCCCCAGCTACATGCCCCCCACAGCCACTCCACCCCCAGCTACACCCCTCCAACCAAACAGCCACCCCAAAACTCCAGCTACATACGCTCTGCTATACACACACACCTGCCCCACACAACCCCCAGCAGTCTCCCCCCCACCAAAGCCCTTACCTGGGCTGTTTACAGGCTGGCTGATAGGAGCTGCTCCACCCTGCAGGGGGGAGATTCACAAACTCCCAGCCTCCTGCAGCCCTCTGCTGGCTGGGCTTAAGGTGGAATGGGTTTTTAAGGTGAAGCCACTCGAATTGTGTGTTCTGGCTGCTTGTGCTATTTTTAGGGGGACCCCTGGAGCTCCAGATTCCAGTGCCTTCCTTTATTTTTTAGGGGGGCTGGAAGGCTGCCTGCCTAAAAGTATCCCTGCCTTTTCCCAGCCCTGCACAGCCCACATGGCTGGGCTGAGCAGGGAGGGAACTTTAACTCCAGCTCTTGGGGATGCTTGCAGCACACTTGGGGTGTTGCCGTGGCACACCAGTGTTCCCCGCACACTGGTTGGGAACCACTGCTACACTCTACTAAAGACAGAGCCAAAATATCACACCAAACATGGCATATGGGTCATCCCAAATGCAGTCAAGGAAAAACAGAGACTGCTTCCTCCATATTGCTCTAAGGTGGCCAGAACTGTAATCCTGAGAAGAAGAATGAAGAGGAGTGTTACAAAACTCCACCTCAACCTTTGCAGTAAGACTAACAGGAGTCAGCTGAATGTAGTAACACGCACCCCATCTGTATGTTGGGGGAAACAGAATCCTTTTGAGTGCTCTTCCCATCTCCTGGGCACTTCAGCTCTCCATTGCCCTCTTGGCTATGCTCAACAGTCACAAGCTTTTTGTGGCATCACTAAACAGAATCATAACTGTAAGAATCCTCTTACATACCCCTCCAGATAAGATATTTTGAAGAGAAACTGTTTTTTTGTTTGTTTTTTGTTTCCAACTATTCTTCAAATGGCTGTACCAGGTTAGGACAAGGCTCTCCTGTTGGTTGGCTCCTCTGTAGCCACACACCACTCAGAGACCTCAGCTTTATACTCCTCCCAGGGAGGTTTATTTACAGATTGCATGCCCACCAACAAACAGATCAGCTTACTGACTTCACAAGTACTCAACCACCAGCTAAGGAGAACTCATACTCCTTCCCCCATCAACAGCTTCTCCCTTTCTGGCTCTCCAAATGAGTCCTGCAGCTGCTGCCTATGGGCCTACTCAGTGCAGGCTTACACAGATAGATCCTATCTGCTATCTTAACTGGGCTCACATGACAAGGGACTGGCTCAGCTTTCTTTGCCTAGCAGCCTGTCAGAATAGCCTTTACCAGTTGAGCTGTTCTCTAGCTAGTAGAGCCCAATGACAACAGCAGATTTTGCTGACTTTGCATCTTTAACTAGGTATCAACTAATAACAACAGGTTTAGCAAAGCTTCATGGGTTCCTGCCTCCTAAATGGTAGGTTAACAGTGTTGTAAGGGGGAAGGTGGCAGCTTTCTACCCACTCTCTCTTTCTCATTTGGATTTCTTAGTCAATATTGAAGAGCACTGCAGTATTTATATGCAGGCATGCCAAATTCAGTTAACCTTTTTAGTTTAAAAATTGGTGTCAACACCTCATAAGGGTGTGAGGTTTTTTTAATGCAAGCTGTACTAAAGCTTAAAAAGCAACTTTGTTCAGGGTGTATCAGCACTTTCCCTTCAGACCAAGTTGCAGAAGTGCAGGGATACATAGAGTGAAAAGAGATACATCATCACAGAACTTTTTAAATACCAACATTATTTATAAGTACTGAGTGATGCTTTGGGTTCATGCTTAAATTTTAAAAACACATTTATTCATTGTTTTTAAAATAAGCAATAAGCTATGAAATGTTTCCTGAAGGATACCTACTGATCTTAGGAAAAAGCAACCTTTTGTGAGACTGGGAAAGAGTAAGATGGGGGAACCTTCTTAAATTATCAGTTACAAATTCAACAAGCAAAAAAAAAATCTATTTAACTTTTCAGCCTTCAAGAAATTTAAGACTAACCCTTTTGTCTCATAGTTTGGTCAAGAAATAAGGATTTAGGGTGTGACTTTTTGTCACATCAATACGTCTTCCTAAAGTAAGTACAAAAGCTTGATAGATTTTATCATAAAACACTTTATATGTATTACTACTCAGTTAGCTCTCAACCCTGGAGCAGGGACTCAAAGACATGCAAAACACAAATTTTAAATTCATGCTATCCCATTGCCTAATTGCACAGCTCTTTGCAGGATCAGGATGAGCAGAAAGAACAGCAAACGTGGAAGGTGCCCACTTTGGCTTAACAGAGAACTCTATACTGAGCTAAAGCATAAAAAGGAGGCTTACAGGAAGTGGAAGCTTGGACAGATGACTAAGGAGGCATATAAAGATATTGCTCAGGACTACAGGGATAAAATCAGAAAGGCCAAAGGACAATTGGAGTTCCAGCTAGCAAGGGATATGAAAGATAACAGGAAGGGGTTCTACAAGTATGTCAATAACAAGAAGAGGATCAGGGATGGTGGAGGTCCCTTACTGAATAGGGCAGGTATCCTCATGATGGAGGATGAGGAAAAAGCTGAAGTGCTCAATGCTTTTTGTACTTCAGTTTTCACAGGCAGGGCCAGCTCCCAGCCTACTACACTGGATATAGCAGATTGGAGAGAAGAAGAGGTGATGGAAGGTCAGTTTAGGGACTACTTAAAGAAGCTGGATGTGCACAAGTCCATGGGGCCGGATGAACTGCATCCAAGGGTGCTGAGAGAGTTGGCCGATGAGATAGCAGTACTGCTGGCCATTATCTCTGAAAACTCATGGTGAACAGGGGAGGTACTCGAGGACTGGAAAAAAGCAAATATAGTGCCTATCTTCAAGAAAGAGAAAAAGGAGGATCCAGGGAATTACAGACCTGACAGACTTACCTCAATCCCTGGAAAAATCATGGAGCAGGTTCTCAAAGAATCCATCCTGAAACATTTGGAGGAAAATAGAGTGATCAGGAACAATCAGCATGGCTTCACCAAGGGTAAATTGTGCCTGACCAATGTCATCTCCTTCTATGATCAGTTGACTGGATTTGTGGATGCGGGACGGGCCGTTGATGTGATATACCTCGACTTTAGCAAGGTTTTTCATACGGTTTCCTTCAGCATTCTCATCAGCAAGTTAAGGAAGTATGTGGATAGAGAACTGGCTAGATCAACAGTTTCACTGTGTAGGAATCAATGGCTCCATGTCTAGATGGCAGCCAGTAATGAGTGGTGTGCCCCAGGGTCGGTCCTGGGGCCAGTTCTGCTCAACATTTTCATTAATAATCTGGATGATGGGATAGATTGCACACTCAGTAAATTTGTGGATGCCATCAAGCTGGGGGGAACGATAGACACACTGGAGGGCAGGGACAGGATTCGGGGAGACCTTGACAAACTGGAGCAGTGAGCCAATAGAAATCTCATGAGGTTCAACAAGGACAAGTGCAAAGTCCTACACTTGGGACGGAAAAAACCCATGCACTGCTACAGGCTGGGGAGCGATCTGCTAAGTAGCAGCACTATAGAAAAGGACCTGGGGGTCATGGTCGATGGCAAGCTGGATATAAGTCAGCAGTATGCTCTTGCTCCCAAAAAGGCCAATGGCATACTGGGCTGCATCAGAAAAAGTGTTGACAGCAGATCAAGGGATGTGATCATTCCCCTCTATTCAGCACTAGTGAGGCCGCATCTGGAATACTGTGTCCAGTTTTGGCTCCCCACTACAAAAAGGATGTAGACAAATTAGGAAGAGTCCAGCAGAGGGTAACAAAAATGATCAAGGGGCTGGAGCACAAGCCCTATGAAGAAAGACTGAAGGAACTAGGCTTATTTAGCCTGCAGAAGAGAAGACTGAGAGAGGATTTGATAGCAACCTTCAACTACTTGTTGTGATAATGTGATTCTATTATAGAATGAAGCATGACTATTCATTTCTAGAGCACATGACTTCAGTTTTTCTTGTTATCCATTAATGCTCAGTCCAGTCCATTTGTTATCTTGTTCAACCTAATGTACTATTTAAACTTCAAGAGCTCAGAGTTAAAAAAAAAAAATACACTTCAGTGTTCATCTCTTCTTGCTCAAAGTGTTATTTCAGATGCACAACTAGAAAAAGAACCACTGTTCACTTATAGGTTCCAGAAAGTTACCCAATTTCTACATGTAATCCTATCTAGTAATTAACTCCAACTCATGTTGAGGGATAAATACACAACAACTCATGTGACTGTGCAAGGTTTGTAATTAAAAACAACCTTTTACATGAAACCTGATAATTTACAATAAAAACTTATATTGAAAAACACAGTTCAGTTATTTTCCTCCACTATAATTTCTTCTGAAAGATATCCAGGCTCCATAATTTCAGAATATTCTTTCTTTAGTATGTATTTTTCCCATTAGTGGCTGGGGGCCTAATCCAATTTATTGCTGTAAACGGAAAACCTCCTACAATTTCAGGGGAAGGATCAAGCCCTTCGAGGTTTCGTCTTTTTCAGTTTCTACAGTATGCCTACCTAAATATCTACAAATGCATCTAAGCTACTACATGTTTACATAGAAGTCCCACTGATTCTACTGGAACTGCCATGTGCAGGGGTATACAAAAATGCCCCAAAGATACTGCTGAGGAGCTGGAGTTTATAGTAGTTCACAAACTGGTCATGAATTAATGTCATCCAGTCGCAAAAAAACCACTCTTGTATTAATTGGAGAGCTGTATGTAACATAGGAAATATTTTTTCTGATCCACTCAACAATGGTGAGGCTTCAGCTGGAGTACTGTGTGCAGTTCTGGGCACCATGTTCCAGGAAAGATGGGGAGAAACTGGGGAGAGTTCAGAGAAGACAAGAAAAATGCTAAAAAGGTTTAGAAAATCTCATCTGTGAGGAAAGATTTAAAAAATGCACATTTAATCTTGTGAAAAGGAGACTGAGGATAGTACATGGTTAACAGTTTTCAAATTACATTACCATAGCCACAGTCCTCATATTGTAATTGTTCATTTGATTTTTTCCCCTTCCTATGTCAAGTACTTTGCACTTGTCTTTACTGAATTTCATCTTCCTGATTTGAGATCAATTCTCCAATTTGTCAAGGTCAATCTTGAATCCTGTCCTACAAAGTCTTTGCAACCCCTTCCATCTTGCTGTCATCTGAAAATCTTAAACATACTCTCCACTCCAATATTTTCATTAATGACTAGGCTAACGACTAATACCAGATCAAGGACTGTTGCCTGAGGAATCCCACTAGATATATCCTCCCACTTTGATGGTCAACAGTTGCTAACTGCTCTTTCAGTACATGCTTTCGACCAGTGGTGCACCCAATTGTGTTAAGTACCTGGTGACCATTAATCTTTCCAGTGAAGAATGAAAGAAGAAAGGCATTAAACACCTCAGTTTTCTTGATGTCATCAGTTATTCTCTCTCCTTGCCTGCTAAGTAGATGAACTACACTTTCATTCATCTTTTTCTTTGTCCTAAAGCATTTAAAGTTCTTCTTACTGCTTTTTATAAGCCTTACTAGCTATAACTCACTGACCTTTCTGACTTTGTCCCTAGACACTTGTGCTACTGCTATTTTTTGTTTGTTTGAATCCAAAGAGGACTTCTCCACTCTATATCCACTGGGGGGAGGGGGCAGCTGCACAAAAAGTAATACTTTTGTTCCCCTGACTGAAAAGTCTATGAAGCCAGGAAGGGAATCAACTGTCCTCCTCCCTTTCCCTGCCCTTCCCTTCCCCAAACCCTGGCTAGAGGCATTATCTTAAATATAAGCCTTTTAAAGATTTGACTCAGGCTACATTTAGTGGGGTTTTGTAACTTTGGTTTCTGATTATCCCATTTATTTACTTACTTTAACTAGTTTAAAAAAATCATAGAAAATAAAATAGTAAGAACGGATTTCATGTTACAACTGCAAATGTTTTCCTGCCTCTCTGGTACATACACCTTTTGAATTAACTGATCATATTCATCATAACATAACTTTAGACTCTTATAAGTAGAAGTTCTAGCGAGACAAAATAAGAATTATACAATAGTACTACAAAAGAATGATGGTTACATTTTATATAAAAAGAGAGCATAGCTCTGATAGGAAAAAAGATAGAATTCAGTTTTTACATGGAAGGTCATTCAACAAAGTCCTCTCGTTCCATGTTATTTATGCTTACTGGCCAGAGCTTTGATAATGGAGAAGAAAAAGAATGGTATCATTTTAGCTTGCAGCAACTCAAATACATTGTTTGTACTTGATGCTTTGTGCCTTGTTTTTTCATTCTTTTTTTTTTTTAGAGTGTTCTTCCCTTACAGGGACCATAAACTAGATCCTATGTTTGTATTCAGTTTTACTTTGCCTAGAGTAGGTGGCAGACAGATAGAGTAAGCACAATAATACGTTGTGGGTTTATTCAGATAGTTGTCAAGGAGAGAGAGAAAAAATCACCCCAATGACAGGTGGGAATGGAAGTCAGCAGTGTGCTTTAATTCTCATTTACTGTATTGGATTAACAGCTTAAACTTCACCCACACGCTGCCACCATCTTGTCTACTTTGCTAACCAGATGAACATACAAGGTGTGCACATCTTAAGAGTTCAGGTTAGAAACAATCATTTTAGTCAGTTTCTTTTGGCATGCACCAATTTACAAGGTTAAACACAATCAGTGATAGAATGGTAATGTTTAGCCAGTCTTCAATGCAGATATCCTAAACAGGAAGGGATAAGAAAGCATGACTTCCTGCAAGCCACAGGAAGCAATCAAAGGGCTCCTGGTGCTCCCAGGCACCCAGACGCTGTGTGCCTCCCCTCCCATTCTGGTGCTACAGCCTACTGCCCCATACTCCGTGGGACAGCCAGCTCTATGGGACAATGTCATAGATGGAGGAGAAAATAAAGAATGAACAGTGGGGAAAGGATGACTGGAACTGAGTTGCCATGTGGAAGAGGAAAAGTCTCCTTATATATGACACACCTTCTCCCTCCATATCAAAGCAAGACAGAATTCAGCTTTACACAATTTACTGAACCTCCTTGACACTCAGAAGTCCAGGATTCAAATTCACTTCTTGATATTTTTGCTTTTAGTTACTCTCTTTCTCTCTCACACACACACAGTTTCACCAACAAGGAACATGAGTTAGCAGTCAAAGTTCTCATTTAAAATATTCATTAGTGTAGACTTATAGCACTCCACTCACCTAAATGAATCTCCTAACCAATATTCTGTATTTGCACAAATTAGTTCTCCATCAGTTTGATGATGATGATATAGTCCCCCCCCCCAACCCTACCCCAGGATCCACCCAGGTTGTAAAGCTCTCTAAAATCCCAAAGACAGTAGACCTACTCTGTGAGCAAGGTAGCAATACATCCTGTTCCAGCCAGATTTTACAAAAGTTGTAGTAGGCTAAATAAGATCTTCTTCCTGGAATTTGGTTATCTTCACAAAGAGAACTCAGAATGAACCACATTCACTTCAAGCTGGCTTCCAAAGTTCTCCTAGTTTCTGGATTCAATCCCTAGCCTAGCTTTTTTTTTTCCTCCCCTTTTAAGTCACTTTCACTTCCATTTACAGTCAAGTGTTTCAGGTGGCCTGTTATTTACCCATTGGGTCAGCAAAACACATGGCATTTTGTATCAGTATTACCATCTGTTACCAGGCTGCAGTGAACCTGATTGCAGCCAGGTTGTTACAGGATGTTAGCTTTAATAGAATATAATTTAGGTATGTGTTAGTATTTAAGCCTGTACCTCTGCCTGAAATGTTATTCTAGCCTATGGTCTTATGGTTGCTTGTTTAGCTCCAGTTGCCTGCAGTTTGGAATCTGGACTACTGCTTTCTGTGCATGAATGTGTCTGGGAACTTAAGACAGGGCAGGGGAGCCCTAACAAAGAGTCCTTCAGATTCTTCCCTAGCATGTGCTGTTTAAATATTGTCAATTACTTAGATTGTAAGTTTCCAAAGGGATAGCCGTGTTAGTCTAGTCCAGCAATAAATAAATAAATAAATAAATAGATCACCAAGGAGTCATGTGGCACTTCAACAATAACAGATTTATTTTTCACATGAGCTTTCGTGGGAGAAAATCCCACTTTGTCAGATGCTTCGAAGATGGGTAAACTTACAGAATGGAATGAAAATTGGAACAGTGGGCCAATAGAAATCTTATGAGATTCAATAAGGATAAGTGTAAAATCCTGCATTTGGGACAAAAAAACCCTATGCACTGCTACAGGCTGGGAAACATTCAGCTAAGTAGCAGCACTGTAGAAAAGGACCTGGGGGTCATGGTGGATGGGAAGCTAGATATGAGTCAGCAGTGTGCTCTTGCTGCCAAAAAGGCCAATGGCATACTGGGCTGCATCAAAAGAAGTATTACCAGCAGATCAAGGGATGTGATCCTTCCCCTCTATTCTGCACTGGGGAGGCCACATCTAGAATACTGTGTTCAGTTTTGGGCTCCCCACTACAAAAAGGACAGGGACATGCTAGAGAGAGTTCAGAGGAGGGCAACCAAAATGATTAAAGGGCTGGAGCACAAGCCCTATGAGGAAAGACTGGAAGCATTAGGCTTATTTAGTCTGCAGAAGAGAAGATTGAGGGGGGATTTGATAGCAACCTTCAACTACTTGAAGGGATGCTCCAAGGAAGATGGAGCTCGACTGTTCTCGGTAGTAACAGAGGACAGAATGAGGAGCAATGGTCTCAAGTTGCGGTTAGGGAGGTCGAGGCTGGATATTAGAAAAAACTTTTTTACTAGGCGAGTGGTGAAGCATTGGAATGAGCTGCCTAGGGAGGTGGTGGAATCTCCATCTTTGGAGGTGTTTAAGGCCCGGCTGGACAAAGCCCTGACTGGGATGGTTTAAGTGGGAGTGGTCCTGCCTCTGGCAGGGGGTTGGACTAGATGACCTATGAGGTCCCTTCCAACCCTATGATTCTATGATTTAAAATAAATTCAAGTGGGTGTAAAACATAGGATCAGGTCATACAGTAACAGCAAATCAGAGCAGTTGTTAGGTTCAAATCCTGGGAAGCCTGAAGTCAAATTACCTTTTGTAATGGGAAAAGAACCCATAGTCTCGATTCAATCCTGCTTTCACAGAACAACTGCTCTGATTTGCTGTTCCTGTATGACCTGATCCTATGTTTTACACCCCCTTGCATTTATTTTCATTCCATTCTGTAAGTTCATCCATCTTTGAAGCATCTGCCAAAGCGGGATTTTCTCCCATGAAAGCTCATGCGAAAAATAAATATGTTAGTCTTTAAGTGCCACATGACTCCTTATTTTGTTTTTTTTAGATTGTAAGCCCTTTGGAGCAGGGACTGTCTTTTTGTGCTGTGTTAGTACTGCCACTAGCACAGTGGAATCCTGGTCTATGACTAGTACTACCCAGGCACTACCAAAATTAAATAATCTATAATTTACCTTCTGCTGAAGATCAAGAGTAGTATCAATTGAAGATTGCTATGTATCTTTTTTAGAAACTGTGCCTGCACTAGGACCTAATCAACTTTTTCTGTCTATAGTTTTCTATGAATACCTTAATTCAACCACCCTCTGCTAACAATTCAATTCTAGTTAAAGACATTACAGCTGTAACAAATAAGCTTCTGTATATGTATTTTTACCAGACATTGTTTAGTTTCATCAATTATATTCCATTCTGCTTTTTGACCCATATAATATAATTAAAAGTTAATTACATGCTCTTTTGCTGATCTGCCCTTCTCATTAAAAAATATATTCCATGCCTAAATGGTTCCCTTTTGAAATGGTAGCCTTCCCACTTTTGTAAGAACTGCTCCAGAACAGAGCAGACTGACTATAAGCCATTAATAGATTTATTTTCCCCCAGACTTGGAAAGTGAAGACAAAATTAAGAGTAAATTGGCCTTAGAAAATTGCACTGTGGTTTTGTCTCTCTCCAATTTACGGCAAAGAAAATAAGTTTGGAGAAAATTTATTATTTGTAAATAAATTATCTAAATTTTATAAAGGTTTATTTAACTTCAGGAAATCGTAAATCCAGATAAAATAAATCCCTTTGAAGTTTCAATACATCAAGGTAGAACAAGGGTATTAGACTTTATGTTCTATTTTTGTCTTTATTTTTCTGTAATGACTCTTTACCAATAGTCATCCTCAGATAAGGCATTCTTTTGCCTACCTCACCTATGGGGTGCAATCCAAAAACCATTCCCAGAGCACACCTAAACACACACCAAAACCAGCCAGAGGAGATGGTGGTGCTTCCTTTTTTAACTTTTATCTAAGTGCTTAGGGTATTTACCTGGGATGTCAGAGCTCAAGGTTCAATTCCTCTCCTCTGCTTGATATGGTGAAGGAGCTTGAGTCACCTCCTTCTAGGGAAGTGGCCTGATCACTGGGGTAAGAGGTATTTTGGGATCAATGTCAATGTCTCACTTGTTCTATTGTATCTGACTAATTAATTGGGTATTGGGCCATAAATCTTGCGAATAACTCTATAGCCCAGCAGTGATTCCTATGTGGGAAGTGGAAATCCAGATTCTAGTCCTATTATGTCTGTTGAAATAGGAATGTCCAGTGTGATCTCCTTACAACTACTGGAAGGTGCAACAGGTGCCAGATAAACTGCTTGCCTCATGCAGTCATTATATGTTGAGACTACAACTGGCTCCTGTACAACAGCCGAAGGATGACATTTTTCTCTGCTGGTACCTTCAGCCTGGATTTTAAAGCATTTACTGTAACCAGTAAATAGGCCCATATGCTAGTTTTTAGTAGTTTAACATTTCTGTGACTACCATGTATCTTCATTGTAACAAGACACAAAGCAGTAAGACCATCTCCACTGAGGGTCCATGGTTCTGGAATAGTCTTGGTTTGTGCCAGAGTTTGTCTGTAGCATTCCTCAAGCAAGCGAAGATTCAAAACAAAAAGCAGCCAAGCCCACCGTGAATGGCTTTACTTAAACAAGAGATAGGGAGACTGAAGAATCAGAAACTAAGAAAATGCTGGATAAACAAATGTAGTATCAAGAGACAAATACTATAAAATCAACAAATACAACTCTCCCGACCCCTGTCCCACACATTGAATGAACCCTGCCCTAAGGATAATTCAAAGTGCTGAATATTCAATGTTAACAACTTCTGGCTTAAGCACACAAATGTTGATCAGCTTTTGGTGTTGGGGACCTGATCACATAAGGGATGGTAATCATTAACTTCATAAGATAGCAATAGGATGGCAATATTGGAGGAACTACTCTATCTCCATGTAATTGAGATGTAAAAAATAGCAGATACTAATCCAGATTCACTCACTGTTTCCTAGTTCCTGATTGGGGCAAGAACCTAGATATTTCTGAAGCAGATATCAGGCCAAAGGACCCATCTGATCCTGTGGATTTCTCCTGTCCAACAGTGACGCCAGTTGGAAGGGCCTGACAGAAGCAAACACACTCATACCTCCCACCCCTCAACTTTTTTCATTCTTAAGCAGTGATTCTCCACTAAATCAGTACAACCACTGCTGGAGCGGTCCAGAGCATTGCTCCAGCTACATGGGTGTAAAGACACTGAAGTCTGATCTCTCTATCCTTCTGTATGGATGAATAGGTGACTGAGTCAAATGGCACCGCAACCTGGGATGTGGGAAATTTGTTCTTGTATGGTAGAGTGGGGGGAAATCCACAAAGAACTTGTTTTCTGGCAGCACCAGTTTGTGCACTGTAGGAAAGAGAGAGGGGAGACTCCTCAGTACAGGGAAACCAGGGTCCTTGCAGAAGGAGGTTGGGGAATGAGCAGGGACTGGAATCTTCCAACCCCTAAATTCCTTAAGTAGTAAATAGACAGGAATCTGGGCCCCTTGTGTCACTGGCAGTGAGTACACTTCTTAGAGGATAAACTAAGAAACCAGGCTGAACCTGCCATTCTCCTGGTAGCTCACCATGGACTGCTATCCCAAACTACCTATCAAATAAATAGTAAACCTTAGAAGACTCCTTTTAGAGAAAAACGATGGCCATGTGTTTAGGACATCAGCTTTGGCCTTAGGAGACTGTGATTCAACTCTGCTGTGTCAGAGACTTTTTATGTGGCCCTGTGCAAGACACTTAGCCTCTCTGTAATTTATTTCCACATCTGTAAATTTGGAGTAATACCTTCCCAACCCATGCAAAGCAGTTTAATTCTATAATTTATAAAACAGTATTTCCTTCCATCAGGTTCCCCCCCCCCAAAATAGGTTCATTAAGAAATGTCTTAAAATGGTCACAAAATTTTGAGCAGATGCCATATTTCACAGTATGTTGCATGTCTTGGTACAGTGAAGCCCAGGTTGAGATCTGCAATTCAGATACAAAGAGAGTGGCTACGGTTAATAAAGAATATCCCACGTGTCAAAATCCTCATATATTAGTTGTAGTATTTGGATCATTCTTTACTGAAAATCCTGGCCTACTTTCTCTATGAAACTGTGTGCTACTATTGGAACTTTTAAGAGGGAAATTCCATTTCAAATACATTTGAAAACCGATAACGAAATGAACACTTGAAATCTTGAAGAGAAGGCTATTTTATTTCTGTTAGTCAGCAGCAAAAGATTAAAAAAAAAAAAAACCCTAAGACAAAGGCAAATCTAATCCTTTTCATGCTGTAGGCCAATAAGTAGCACATATTTTATGATAAATATAGCAAAATTCACCCACCTGAACACATTAAAATACATGCTCCAGTGAGTAGTCTTATTGGGATAGACAGAAATAGGCCAGTTCTTAAACACAAATAATTCAGTAATGTTTTACATAGAAAGTGCAGCTGTTTAAGCAGTGTGATTCCCCAGAATTAGTGTTGCAGTATCACAGTGAGCTGTTTCCTGGTTTTGGTCTTAAAACATATCCCACAGCTAACTCAGTCCAACATGCAGATCCAGATCCATACAAGAAGGACTGTGTACATTTCTCTCTGTGCCCCAGTCCAGAAGCATGGACAGCACCCTCTGCTCCCAATAGTTTAAGTGAGATTTGAAGCACTCAGCACCTCTCAGGATGGCACCCTCACTGACTATACATAGGCCTGTGAATGAAAGTAAAACAGTTATCCTAACATCTACAACATTAGATATGATGAATGTAGGCCAGATCCACAGAGTAAACCATAGCTCCCACGTCTTCAACTGAACTACACCAGTTTAGATAAGCTGAAAACATGGCCCATGCCTACGGCTTTCAATGAGGATTCTTCATCTGGGGTTGACCCCCTATCGCCCTTGAAGGCAATGAATAGCTCCCACTGACTTTAATGGTGTGGAACCAGGGCCTTAGAGCACTTGCAGGGTTAGGCCCTTAAACTGTATAAGGCTATAAAGGATCCAGCAACATTATTGCAAATTCTACGACTGATTTCAATACAACCAGGAGCAGGCCCATGTGGTCAATATATTTAGTATTGACTCTCTAATTTATATACCTCACATTGTGTGTGCAAAAATTTATGCCTGTAGCATATCTATTATCTACTTTTTCAAGTGGTGGGCTGCTGATTCTCTTCCCTCCTTGTATGTCTACAAATCAAGCGAGAATAAATAAAATACTGGCAAAATCGCTATGAAAAAGTATATGATTAGCATGACAAACGTGATTAATCTGATGGATTAGGGAAATGGTATATTAATATTTGAACATATTTATTACAAGAAAATATGAGTTGAGAACACTTTACAGTCTATCAGCTGAAATGCATGATAGATAAACTCATTTTTCTAGTAAATGATGATGTGTTAGGGAAAAAGTTCCTGTTGTTTAAAACTTTTGCTGGAATAAGGAGGCGTATAAACTAACAGAAATATGTGCACTGACATAATTACATATATAAAGGAAAACTAGAATATGTGAAATAATGGCAAAGCACTTAGGCATGTGCTTAATTTTAATCACTTAAATTAATCAGATTTAAAGTTAAGCATGTGTTTTAAGTGTTTTCCTGGACTGAGGACTAATGGAACATTAGCAACACACACCAGAAGGCCTCCACATGTACAAGGTCTTATTTATAGTGTATTACATTACAGAAGTAATAAGATACACAAGAAAAAAGAGTAGGTCTGACAGTACCCTTAGAGTCAGTGTATTTTTAAAATGGTGACGATATTAAAAAAAAAAAAAAAGTGGTTTGAATTGACCCTCCCAGTGATTTTGTTTTGAAGAAAAGCCCATGGAGTTCCTGTGCTAACTACTGAATCAGTCCTACAACCATTGTTCACATGAATGGTTCCTATTAGACTAATCTCACTGACCTCAGTGAGATTACTTGATTGAGTGAGATGCAGAATCTTTAGAAAGAGGGGAGGAAAAAATTATGCCGTATTTTTTTAATTTTCAAACTATAAAGCTGATGGGCAAAATTTTCAGTAGCTATGTTGGAAAATTACTTGCAGAACACAAATTCATTACAATATTTAACCTTGTCAACTACTTGATATGATTTAGGGAAAACATCTTTTTAAACAACCAAGAATGGTTCTCAAAAGAATGTTTACATAATGAGTGGTTAAATTAATAATTTGCCATATTACATCACCGAAGAGATTCAGTAATGCTCTCTTGAAATTCTTATAGTTGATCCAAGAGATATTTTACAGGATGTCTTTATGATCTGAGGAACTTTAAAATTGCGATTGATTTTTTGCATTAATACCTTTTGTAAATCAGGAGTCAGAACTGTTATTTTTTTATTGCCTAGAGATACAGAAAGTGTAAGTGCATGGTTCTAATTGCTTTAGAGAGAGATTAATTATGGTGGAGCATTAAGACCATTGTCAAGCATGGATCAAAATTTTCTAGTTTCACAAAGTTATAATATCTTGCTATGTCAAAAATATTTGGAGAATAGTAAGACCTGAAATTAGGATAATGCTTTTGAAGGCATTTTAATTTTCCATGTACTTGTTATACATAGATGACTTGTGAAATATCTATGTTTTATAAAAGGCCAGAATAAAGATTTGGGTCCCCAGTGTCTCAGATCCTCCCCCAACGCCTTTTCGTAAAACCATTATTATTGCTCTGATAGACCCCAGTCTTGTCTGGGGCTCCATTATCTTGACACTATAGAACAGGGGTCTCAAACTGAAATCACCATGAGGGCCGCATGAGGACTAGTACGGTAGCCCGCGGGCCACACCACTGGAACCTTTCCATACAATGATATTGCAAATATCAGTAACGATCATGTCATTGTGGGCTGCAGGAAATAGCTTTAGGGGCTGCATGCAGCCCACTGGCCACATGTTTGAGACCCCTGCTATAGAAACATAGAAAAGCAATCCTTGCTCTGGAGGAATTACAGTCCAAAGAAGTTTAATATTTTCCAAGAGAGTCCTACTAAAATTTGTGACTAAGCCCAAGCATCAAACAAATAAAGCATTGTATTATAAATAGATCAAAACAAATTTCTATCTTTCATTCTGTTTGGATACTTTGTAACAAAAAGAGGCATTTTGACTCCTTACAATATCAAATGCATGTAAACACTTTGCTAAACTGAAATATAATGAGAAATCTTGTACATTTGTTGTATTTTGAAATATCTGCTTATCTATCTTGTTCCAGCCCAATTGTTACATTTATTCATTTAAAAAGAGCTGAATTCAAACTATGCTAATTAATAAAAGCATTTCCCTCAGTGTTTAGAAGTTTATAAATGTCCTTTCTAATGAGGCCCTAAAGGATAGTACTTTATCATCAAAGGAAGTCAGTCATATTTCTTTTGTAGCAAAAGGAAATAATTCAGCACTGGTCACTGGTTTGAATCATTCTCGCTGTGAACAACATCATAAAATAGGAGTAGAAAGATTTTGATACCACCATATAGGTGCCTTAGGCTCTCTGTGAAATAAAGCTACTCTGAACAGACAATGATGTGGATCCAATGAACCAGCTGTTAAGAGATGACAAGTCAGATTCAACTAAGATACCAGGGTTGGATAAGTTACTGTTTGAACAGGTGCAGATGCCATTGACTAGACTACTGGCCATCTATCAAGTGAAAATTTCCAGCTGTATTCAATACTGATTTGCATGAATCAAATCCAAGAAACATCTGTTTTTTTTTGGGGGGGGGTTGTTTTTTTGTTTTGTTTTTTGGTCTGGTTGGGTTTTTTGTTTTTTGAACAAAAAACTGGTCATACAGTACAATGAACAGGAATACGGTGGCACTTTTAAAGACTAAGAAATTTATTCATCACATGAACTTCTGTGGGAGAAAATCTCACTTCATCAGATGCTTGAAGATGAGGAACTTACAGAACAGGAGCAAAATAAATGCAGCGGAGTGTAAGTTGTAGGATCAGGTCAGACTGTTATAGAAAGTCAAAGCAGTTGTTTAGACTCAAACAATGGAGAAGAACATAGAGGAGGGAGGTGTGGGGAGGAAAAGAAATCAAAATTACCTATTATAATGGGGGGAAAAAAACCCATAGTCTCTATTCAGCCCTAAACGGATGGTGTCAAATCTGCATATGAATTCCAATTTTGCAGTTTCTGGAACTGGTCATACGATGCATCAACCAACTGAATCATCAACAATCATGGAAAAACATTACAATAAAGGATGAATTCTACTCTGAAGTATGTCAATTCCATTATATTATTTAGTGTTTATTTCTAGTGGGACAGTTTTACTTGTGAGAGATCAGGATCTTTGAATAATCTAAATTCAAGTAAATTATAAAATAAACTCTGAAGGAAAGTCTAGCATCAGATCATCTAGTCTATCCGCCTAGTATATCCACCTGTATATCATCTAATCTATCCGGCTGTATAAAACCAGCACCACACACACTACATCCCAAAATTGGAACAAAATAAAAGCACCACAGGGGAAAGATAAGAGAGACCAAAATGGGTGACTGATTAAGTGAAATATACCTGGATAATCTAGGCAAGTGACCAACACTACATGCTGCAGAGGAAGGTAAAACATCCCCAAGGTCACTTGAAATCTGACCTGGAGGAAAGTTTCTTCCTGAGCCCATTTATGATGATCACTTGAGTCTTGAGCATGTGAGCAAGAACCAGACATCCAAAGACCAGAGAAAGTACTCCAGTGTCCCATCTCTAGAATACAATGGGGTGGTGGGAGGAAAGAGAGTCTTTTCCTGATCACTGAAGCATGAGTTTTTAGTACCAAAAAGACTTAACCTGAAATGAGCCTCAGAATTGCTGAACCCTGCTCCCTTTCCATCACAAGCAAGCTTGTCATACAATCACACTCAAACTTGTCCACTCTTTCTTAAAATTAACCAGGTTATTAGCTCCCCATAATTCCTATTGGGAAGTTGTTCTACAATCTCACTCCTCTGATAATGAGAAACCTTCTCTGAGTTCCCCAGCTGAATTTATTCTGGCTAGTTTATACCCATTTGTTCCCGTGCCAACATTGTACTTCAGATTAAATAGTTCTTTGCTTTCTCTGGTGTTTACACCCTTGATGTATTTATGGAAAACAATCATATCAGCTTTCTTTTTGCTAGGCTAAACAAGACAAACACTTCCAGTCTCCTCTTATCTGATCAGACTGTCATTCTCCTGTTATCCTAAAAGCTCTTGAATTCAAATTGGACAAAGTGCAGTCATCTTTCTTGAATATGGGCAACTAGAGTTGTGCACTGTATTCTAAATAAGATCTTAAAAGTGCCTTGTACAATGGCATCAATACTTCTGTAGCTCTACTCTTTTGCTCACCTGACATATTCTAGGATTGAATATGCCTATTTCACAGCCATTTCATATTGGTGGTTCAGTCAACTGTCCCAACTGATCAGCTCCCAGGGCTTGTAGCAAAAATTCTGATTAGATGCAAAATTAAAATCATGCACTTTCTATTAGTGAATTGAATCCCACTTATGCCATTCTAGTCTTCAAGATCATCCAGAGCTTCCTGAATAATATTCCATCTTCCTTAGTATTGTCAATGCATCAGAACTTTGTATCAGCAAGGTTCATTAGCTCCAACTTTCTGAGACAAGGTCATTACATAAAATCCTTGAATAAGATAGGTCCCACAACCAGTCCTTGCAGAGATCCACTTGTAACCTCCCTCCAGTCCAACAGTTCACCTTTCAGAACAACTTCTTCCATTCCTCCATTTAGCCAGTTCCTTATCCATCTGTAAGGGGACTGATAGCCCCTTACTGAGACTGAATGGGCCTTTTGATTGGCCACTCCAGCCTGGCAGCAGGACTCTGAAACAGCCAGCCCCAGGGCCAGTGGGAGAGGCAGTGTCCCAGGATGCCTGATTGATTGAAAGTGCTCCCCCGCCCCTGAGCTGAAACTGCAGGCTGGACACACCTGGGCAAGCCAGTGTGAGTGTGTGTGGGGGGCTGAGCTAAGGAGGAAGCACTAAGCAGGCAGCAGCTGGGAGCCAGAAGACCCAGGAAGGGAGGCCAGGCTGAGCTGATCTGTGCAGAGCAGACCCACAGCAGCTGGATCAGCAGAGAGCCAAGCAGAGCTGGAGCTGGAGTTGTCTGGAGCTGGGTGCAGGAGGACAGAGAAGGAGCCAAGGGGCTGAGCTGACCTGACCTGTGCAGACGGCAGGAGGACCAGAGGAGCCCAAGCAGCAGCTGGGAGCCAGAGCTGTAGCCATCTGGAGCTGGGTGTGGTGAGCAGCTGGGGAACAGTGAAGGGGGGCTGATGCTGGGAAGAAGGGCCCTGCCCCTGGAGCTTGGGGACGTGTGGCCACAGCCAGAGCCTGCATCTGACCCCCTGGATCATCCAGTCATAGCCAGGCCTGGGCAGAGGGCTTGCAACGTGGAGAACAGACTGTGAGACTGTTCCTCAGGCCCCAGAGACTCTGTTTGTAGTGCCCTCACGCCAGGTGGTGGCACTGGGGGTTTATTGCTCACCTTTTTCTACTTTTTTCTACTTTCTTATTGGGTTATTCTTTATATTTCTGTATGCTTAAATAAATTGTATATAGTGTATATAGTAACTGGTGGACCAGAAGAGCGGTCAGTGCGGTCAGCACCCCGGAGTGGGGACACCCTAGCCCTGTCCTGAGAGACCACGATAAGAGTGGGGGTCGAGCCCCCAGAAATTCTGGGGCCCAGCTTTGTCGGGGTTACAGAGACTCCTCCAAACGGGAGATTGGGAGGTGAGCCTTTGAGGTCAGGCAAGCCTTGGGGTAAAGGAAGTGGGAGCAGGGACTCAGATCCTTTTGCTACCCACCTTCACCGGGGTGGTATACAAAGTCTGGGAAGTTCCCCACAAGAGCGGGTCCATCCCCCCGCTTACACATCTTACATTTCTTGTACTAATCCCCATATTCTCTAATCTAAACTAATAATGTTTCTTGTGTTACTGTGTCAAATGCTTTACTGAAGTCAATGATCTACTGAACTTCCTTTATCTTAAAACAAAAAACAAACAAAAAAAACCCCAACAGGTAAATCAAGTTAGTCTCGCATACACCCTCAGCAAGTCTGCAAGGGACACTAAACTGGGGGCAGTGGCAAATACTTTTAAGAGTGGTGATAGGATACAGGGTGAACTAGACAAATGGGAGAATTCAGCCAAAAAAAACCTGATGAGGTTCAACAAGGCCAAGTATAGAGTCTTGTACTTAATATCAAAGAATCCCATGCACTGCTACAGACTGTGGCCTGACAGGCTAGGAAGCAGGTGTACAGAAAGGACCTGGGAGGTTACAGTGGGCCAGATGCTGGATATGTGTCAACAGTATGCCCTTATTCCCAAAAAGGCTAATAAACTGCATTAAAAGAGCATTGCCAGCAGGTTAATGGAAATGATTATTCCTCTCTACTTGGCATTCATACGACCTTGTTTGGAGTACTGTGTTCAGTTGGGCCACCCACGACAGAAAGCATGCAGACAAATTGGATAGAGTCCAACAGAGGGCAATGAAAATGATTAAGGGGCTGAGGCATAGGACTTATGAGGAGAGGCCAAGGGAACTAGGCTTGTTCACTGTGCAGAAGAGAAGAATGAGTGGGGATTTGATAGTGATCTTCAACTACATGAACAGTGGTTGCAGGGAGGATGGAACTAGGCTCTTCTCAGAGGTGGTAGATGACAGAAAAAGGATCAGTTGTCAAGTTGCAGCAGCGGAGGTCTAGGTTGAATATTAAGAAAAGCTTTTTTACTGGGAGGATGGTGAAGCACTGTAATGGTTGCCTAGGGAGGTGGAGGAAGCCACATCTTTAGTGGTCTTTAAGGCCCAGCTTCATAAATCTCTGGCTTGGATGATTTAGTTGGGGTTGGTCTTGTTTTAGCAGGCGGTTGTTTAGATGACCTCCTGAGGTTTCTTCCAATCCTAATATTATATGATCTATCTTTGGTAAACCCATGTTGCATTATATCCTCTGTACTGTTTCCCTCCAACAATTTAATTATTGTTTCCTTCACAATTTATTCAAAAAATCTGGATGCTACTGACATCAGAAAACCAGGCCTATAATTGCTTGGATCACTTGTTTCCCTTTTTTAAATGCAGGTATGATGTTAGCTGTTCACTAGACATATGGTGCTATCTAGAAATAGCAAGGATTTTTAATAAATCTATCCAATAGACTAGCAATCTCATGTGCCAATTTTTCAGTGTTCTGTGATAGAAATTATTCCCCACATCCACTATTTGATGCGTTATGTTAAGTTCTTCTTTCTCCTCATATCTGGGAATTTGCATATCTATAAATGCATTTTCATCAGCCACCTTGCCTTCATTCCTCTGTTCCATATTATTATCTTTATTGAAAAAGGAAAGCAAAATATTAATTTAGTCTTGGGTCCATACGTAGATGGTCTTTAATCTCCATCCCATTCACACTGCATAGCAGATCAACCTCATCCTTTCTGATTCTCTTTTTTATTTATTTTAGTTTGCTTGGCAAGAGCTAATTCAGCTTGACTTTTAGCAATTTTCACTTTATAACTACATTTTCTATCCTCCAACATTAGTTTTCCTTGTGGATCTGTCCCTTTTTTCATTCCATATAGACTCTCTACTTACTCCTATGAACATTTTTAAGTCATTATCCATCCATCTCAGTCCTGGAGCCTCTTCTTATTTCGTTTTACCCTGCCACCATTTACTTTGGATGCAAAATTCAGATAACTTTCCTTGGATAATTTGAAGAAATTCCAAGTCTACTTCACATTCAAGACCTTAATCTGTTCAGTTCAGTTGACTTCTGTAACTTTAATTCCCAAAGCCTCCAGTTTGCAATTAATAATCATAAAAAATACAGTTGACAACCTGGTTTTGGTTACCCTACCATTTAAACTGAATCCACTCATGATCACTTGATCTAAAGGTCTTTTCTGAGATTGTCATGTCCTCACTGCTTACCAACATATAAAATTTTAGCACCTCTTCTTGGTTCAGGATATTTTGATGAGGAAAATTGTTGCCTATCACATCTGGGAATTACAAGACCCTACCAATGTTAGGACTTGTCTACACTTGAAATGCTATAGTAGCTCAGCTGCAGCAGCACTGCTGTACCACTTCAGTGCAGACACTCCAGATGCCTCTCAGTGTAAATAATTCACCTCCCCTCACAGTGGCAACTAAGTCAATAGGGGTACATCTACACTTACAATTTAGTTTGAATTACTGAGGATTAATTGGAACTAAATTAATGCATGGCTACACGCGGTTTCATTAAGTCAAACTAAGGAAGTCTTTAGTTGGAAGTAATGAATGCTTACTTCGAAGTTATAAAACCTCACTTAACTTCGAAGTAATGGTTAATTTGAACTTATTAGTTTGAATTAACCCAGTGGAGCCATGTTAATTTGAACTAACCTTTCATTTGAATTAACACGATTTGACCTTCTTCATCCAAGAGTGCCTTCCTCTCTCTATGTATTGGGTGGCGGTATGGCCCTTTTTGGGTACCATGTTGCCACACTTCCCATGGTGCCCCCTTCCTAAATTGAACTAGCACGTCCTGTCCATGGACATGCTAGTTCGATTTGGGTTTCTAGTGGGGCCATGTTAGTTCAAATTAACTTATTTCAAATTAACCATTATTAGATTGAATTAATTAATTCAAACTAAGTTAATTTGAACTAAGTTCTTAAGTACAGATATAGCTTAGAAGAATTCTATCATTGACCTAGTGCTATCTACCCAGGGACTTAATTACATCACTCAGGAGTTTGTTTCTGGGTCAGTGTTAGTGACATTCATTCTCCAACCTATATCCAGAAAGTTCAAGTCTTTTGTTATGACAATTTCCAGAAATATTTATCTCCACTAATTCTAAAGAAGACTATCCATATCTGAGTACAACACAGTGAGTCTATAGTAAACCCCAAAACTATCTTAATAGAACCTTTTTAACAATCCTTCCCTAAAGAAATTTTGAGCCAACAGATTTTGTTTTGTCCGTACTGCTTCATTGACATGCAACGTTATCCCCCCTTTAGTCTTTTCTCTCCTAAACAGCATATTCCTGTTAATGCCTATATTCCATGTGTAAGTGCTATTCCAACATATTTCTGTAATCCCTGTAACATCCCGCTTGACTTTTTTTGATAATGTTAGTTCAGTTTAAAGTACATGAGGCACTAATGGAAGTTTTCAGGCTTGTCTACACAGAGAGTTTGATCCTCAACTTAATTTACCTTGAAAACACTTGCATACATATTGTTGCTCACTGACTGCATTTATTGCAAACCCCAGAGTCCGGCTTCAAACTGAATTATTTTTGTTACTGGGCAAATTAGTCTGTCTACTGTGTGTCCATGTGCAACACTGCTGCTGCACACTGCTTTCACAGTATTCCAGCTACTGTCCTACTTTGCATGTGACCATTACTAACCTATTTAATTCTGTGCTCTCTCCTGCTAGTGGCCAAGTTTACCAGATTTTCCACACCCTGTTTTTCTGGCACACAGTCAGATTTTCTCCATGCACTCCCAGATTCCAGGTTTATTACACCTTCACTACTCCAGAAGCCATGCAACATGCATCAAGCAGCCAACTGTAGTCACCCTGAGACCCTGGATCCCACAGTTATGTGAGAAGTAGCATCAGGATAGGAAGCTCTTAAGACAACCATGGTATTAAAGACATTTTTGTGGACATTGGTAGGCAGATGTCCTTGAAAGGCCACAACTGGGACACTTAGCAATGCTGGACAAAGAGTAAGAAACTCAGGGAATACCTATATTAAAAAGAGGGACCAGGGAGAGGGCGGGGGAATCCAGTAGAGGAAAAGTATCCATCCTACTTTTTGAGAAGGTAAATAGGATTTTACATGACAAGCCAGCCCAAGCAGTTTGCAGAGTCCTTTGGCCACCTTTACATCCCTCTTTAAGGATGAGCAGCAAGCCTCACTAAGGGGATGACCATGAAGTGTTTTCTCCTGAAAGCCAGATTTTTTTTTTTTAAATGAATCAGGACCCTGATGCTGGCCAGGCAGAAGGTAAGTCAAATTCTGCAGCAATTTTAAAGGATGACTTTTTGCCTCTCACCTCTTAGTTTATTCCACTGTTCAGCCATGGTAGCATACTTTTTGGTCCTCTTGCTGTTTACAGTTGTTACTTTTAATTTGGGGTATGCATTTAAAAAGTTTCCATAATTTGCAGGCATTTCACACTTGTCACTTGCCACTTCAAAGCATCCGAAGAAGTGGGATTTTCTCCCACAAAAGCTCATGCAATAAATAATTTTTTAAATCTTTAAGTGCCACAGGACTTCTTGATTGTTACACTTGTCACTGTTTGTTTTAACTACTATGTAATTAGCTTCTTCATTTATTGGTTAGTTTCTCTTTTTGAAGTTAAAAGCTACTGGGTGGGGCTTCTTTGGTATACTCCTCTACCTCTTCCCAAAAAAGAATATTGTGTTTAATTAAATTATGATCTCTGTTATCAAGCAGTTAAGTTAGATTCAAGTCTTGGACCAGATCCTGTGCGCCACTTAGGACTACATCAGGAATTGCCTCTCCCCATGTGGGCTCCAAGACTGGCTGCTCCAAGTCCTTAATGATGTCTAGAAATTGTATCTCTGCATCCTGTCCTGATGTCAATATGCAGATAGTTAAAATCTATTATTATTGAGTGTTCTATTTTTATAGCCTCTCTAATCTCCCTGAGCATTTCACAATCAGCATTCTGGTCAGGCTGTCTGCGCTATATTACTACTATATATTACCGAGCAATGCAGCTGGCGAAGTCCAAGGCTAAGTTCATCCAGCTTTGAGTGCTAAAATACAGCCCAAGCACCCTTTGCATTTTGACTCTGCCAGCACCGCGATGCCTAGCATTGTTGTGTTCATGCTTGTTGACAGCATTCTGAAAATGGTGCTAGACCTCCCAGAACTGAAGTACAAGATGGAGACAGATAAATCATGGGATTAAAAAAAAAAAGAACTAGCCTGGATTTTGCTATGTGCCCTAAAAGGCATGCTGAAAATATCCCAGAATGCACTCTATTTAACAGCAAAACAAAGGAGCATTGGATACCCTTCAAGAATACCAATTTTGGGATACCCTCAGTTCACTGCAAACCACCTCTGTACACACACAATGATATACATTGACAAAGTGTCCTGTATGGATTCTACCACTGTAGTTTGAATAATGATTATCATCTGATTCTGCAAAAAGGTGCATAGACCTCCCACCCTCCTGTAGACAATATCACTTGTGCATGAAGTCTCAGCCAGAACTCACCAATAAGCAATGCTTAGTTTTTAACTAATACAAGTTAATTTTATATCATTGGAAGCATGATATCCTGGGAACTGAAAGACAATTCTCATGTTAATGGTATTGAGATAGAAAGGAACTCAGTTTCTGAAATGTAAACTACAAAAGCTAAGCATGACCATGCATAGGAAAGGTTGGACTGATAACTGCAATTGAACTCAGTAATGTAGCCTGGAGACCAAAAACAGAAGTGAAACTTGATGTTGAAAGCTCTCTCACACTGCATGTTGCAGATTATATAAAAAGAAGTTAAACTGTAAGATGTTTAAAAGATTTTATAGGGAACTCTATTTTGGCTTGTCTGTTGTCTTCAAATTTTCTTAGGGTAGATTCTCCTCACCCTAGCCCTGAGATTCAGCTCAGTCTTCTCCCTTCCCCACATGATATGAATAGACGTAATAAAAGAAGGCCATTAGTGTACTAAACAAGGGTGTTGCTGGGGCCAGGCTTACAGGGCTCAATCCCTGAGTCCTGGTTCCCAAGCCCCAGATGTTTTTCCTGGCCAGGGGCGCTTCTGGTGCTGAACCTTCAGGTCTCCCCTCTTCCCACAAGGCCACAAGCAAATTCCCATATGGTGCTGCATTCTTAATGGCAGTCTGGTTGAATCTACAGGCCCCAAACAATATAATTAAAATAATAAATAATAAGTAAGCTAAGACTCTTGCATGTCACTCAGATTGCAAGACTAGCCGTTACTTATACTTGCATAGCTGCTTGTCAGTTACTTCTTTTGCATGTAAATGATCCACAGGAGACTGGATAAGCTTTTCTGCTACTGAATCTTCATTCATGAGCGGCACATCTACACATAGCCTTGCTCATACATTATTACTTGCCCATCAGCCTTATAATGTATAAAATAAATGGAATAGCATTACATAAATAGTTTATATTGCCAGAAGAGTATTAAAAGTTTTTGCATTTTAGTAAGCTATGTAGGGGCCACCCAGAGGGAGATTCTACAAGTATATCAAAACCTAAACATTCTAATTATACATGAACTAATGGGGCATCAGACCTGTTGCTTTCGTCTGCTCATCTCTGATTGACAAAGGCTGGTGTGAGTGTGCAGGGTTTAATAAACTTAGAGGAGCTGAGGTGTGATGACAGCAAGAAAAAGATGTCTTAAATCTAAAGATCTCACCAAAAATGCACATTAGCAGTGGATTTTAAGTGATGTGAACTTATTGATTATATAGTCTTTGCACCTAGTCCCTTCAACCTATTTTGTTTTTTGAAATTCTTAAATAACCAAGTTTGTGTTGCTAATAGCATAACAACTAACATTACAATTTTGATAGGCAGTTACGGAGGGGCAAAGGTGGGGTGAGCGGGATCCTGGATTTCTTAGATCATGCTGGTCAGGTGGTCAAGTTTACAAAGTAGGCGAACGTGCTGCTGATGGTACGGGTGATGTGTTTAGAGCCTAAGATGGTGTCACTTGAGTAGGTATGCAGCCAGAGTGAGCAATAGGATTTGTTGCAGAGGATTTAGGTAGGAGCTGTAGATCATGGTCAGTGGCATTCTGTTGTTTTCCTTGTCATGCCTGTCCTGTAGCAGATGCAGCCATACCATCAGGAGCTCGTTCACCTGCGTATCTACTAATGTGATATATGACATCATGTGCCAGCAATGCCCCTTTGTTATGCACATTGGCCAAATCAGACTGTCTCTGTGCTAAAAAATGAATGGACACAAATCAAATGTAAGGAACGGTAACATTTGAAAACTACTAAGAGAGCACTTCAGTCTCTCTGGACACTTAGTCACAGCCTTGAAAGTTGCTATACTTCAGGGGAAAAAACAAACAAACAAACAAACAAACAAACAAACAAACCAGTCCTGAAATCACAGAGCTGGAATTCATATTCAACCTTGACACTATGAGACTAGGCCTGAACAGAGAGTGAGAATGGCTAACACTCTACAGAAAATAATGTTCCCTCTTTTGACAATTCACACCTTCTCATCAACTGTTTTTAATGGCTCCAAAGGGGTAGCCATGCTAATCTAGTTCAGCAAAACAAACAAGGGCTATGTCTACATCTACAGTTTTAGTTCAGGCTTGCTAGTCTCAACTAAAGAAGTCCGAGGGTAGTCTGAACTAACCTCAGGATAGTTTGAACTAACTGCAAATTCTAGTTCGAACTAACTGCATGTTCAAACTAGAACGTGTGGTTAGTTTGAACTAATGGCTTCATTCAAGCTTTTTACATTTGGACTAAGCCTTAGTCTGAGTCTTGCCTGTACTTAGTTTGAATTAAAGTTTGAACTAGGTGCGGAACTCCAGACTAGTGCTGGGTCTTACTAATTCAGACTAAGATTTGCCTAACTCAGACTAAGTAATGTCTTAGTTCAGACTTCATTAGCATTTGCCCTCCTCATAAATTCTAACTCACCCTTGCATGTGTATATACCTACACACTTAAGTTTCCACTTCATGAATCTGATGAAGTGGGTTGCAGCCCATGAAAACTTATGCCCTCCCCCCCCAATTTTTTGTTGGGCTCTATATATTGCAGGGCCCCTCATCTTTTTTGCTGAGAACAGGCTAACACAGCTATTCTTCTGAAACAAGTAAGAGAGAAGAAGCCATAAATAAGTGTTCTGGATGATATATACTGCTCCCATACTAATTATGCACTAATGAAACTTTTGAGATTTTGGTTTTTATCATGGTACAGCAGAGATTATGCTTTGATTCAATGTACTAATGATCAACAAAAGCCTACCCAATAGAACTGGATTAATGAATACCATCAGTGCATGTGTGAAAAAGTTATGTGTTTCTATTGGCAGAAAGCCTGGAAAAGTTAATGAAAGAAATGGCAATGGTGCTGCACCTACCCTCTACTGTAGGTCTGCTATATTTCTGTTCTTCAGTAACAGCTGTGTTTGTAGTGAACAGTTTCCTTTGTGCACTGTATATAGAGATTTCATAAACTTAGTTAAAAAGGGGGTTCTCAAACTGGGGTGAGGTTATCATGGGGGAGGGTTTGTCACGAGCTGTCACTCCATTCCCAGCAGCAGTGCAGAAGTAAGGGTGACATTACGTGAGGAGCCATCACTATCTTGGGGGGGAAGGGGTTGTGAATCCTTGGTTTAGATCAGGGGTCTCAAACACGTGGCCCGTGGGCCTCATACAGCCCCTAAAGCTATTTCCTGCAGCCTGCAATGACACTATCATTACCAATATTTGCAATATCATTGTATGAAAAGGTTTCAGTGGTGCAGCCCTTGGGCTAACGTACTAGCCCTCACGCAGCCCTGTACTAGGCCTCACGTGGCCCTCCTGGTGGTTTGAGTTGGAGACCCCTGGTTTAGATAGTGTTCTTACTAAAGGGGAAATGGGCTTCAAATAATGCCATCTAGGTCATCAGACTGCTTTGGGGCTCAGTGTGTTGACAGTGATCCCCCAGCTGAAAAATATAAGCATATTGTTTTAAGCAATCCAAATTTTAGGCAATTTATGCCTATAGAAATTCTCTTATTACAGTGACATATATTTGTCCTAAAATATTATTGCTTGAGAAAAATTCAATATGTTACAACAACGGTGGGCAAACTATGGCCTGTGGGCAGGCTCCACCCCATAAGCACCTCTCCTCCCATCCGCCAGGTCAGAACTTCTCCTTCCTGTTCCCCCCTAGCTCCCATGTGGTTCACCTGATGGCCAAAGGACCACTGCCACTGCTCTTCCTTTCCCTCACTCACCCAAGTCCAGCAGCAGCTTGAGCCATGGCTAGATCATAGCTGAGCTGGAAGAGAGGGGCAGCTTATGCTATGGCCAGAGCACTGCCACCACTTTCCCTCACTCCCAGCTCCACCTGAAAGTGAGAGGGAGATTTAGTGGTAGCAGTGTTTTGGCCCCAGTGTCAGCTGACTCTGAAGCTGCAAGGGAGGGGAAGTGAAGCCCAGCTCCACCCCTTTATCCAGGATGGCTGGCCATTGGCTCCTCCAAGCTCCACCCCTTTTCTCTGTGGCCTGCTCTGAGTGGCCATACATGAGATGTGGCCCTCAGGCCAAAAATGTTGCCCACCCCTGCATTACAACATAATGTTGATTAGAACAGCATGCAAGGTGGAACAGTACTAAGGTGGTCCTAAGAACTCGGTACCTGTACAAATCTGATTTCACCTTATCTGGTCTGATCTTGGAAACTTATCTAGTTTGGAAATGGTTGGAGGACCACAATACAACATGGCACTTTTCAATCTTAAAATGATAACATGTTACTGGATGTGAATACGTGTAGCAGCTGTGCACTTACTGTAGTGGGTTTGTGGTAACTGTCTTTAAAAAGCTGGTTTAAATATATATTACATTAATGAGCTTCTGAACTGTATTTCTTAAACTGGGTTCTGTGTACTGTAGTGGTACTACATACAAGATGCTTCTGGTTCTATTATATTCTGAATGATATACTGTACATATTCTAGCAGATTTCTTTAAACTCAGTGTTTTCCCTCATATGTGTAACACACTAAATGTGAACAAATACAGAAGAATAATACCAAGGATCTTATAGGTATCAAAAGGAAAATAATCTCAGATACTGCAGGGTATTACAAATCCTTAATATTATAAATGCACAGGAGAATGGGAAAGCTAAGTAACATCCTGTTACATTTCTCAGAATGTTTTATATCCTTTTCTTGCTTGATTCTCTAGGACAGTAATGAAAATAGTCACATATAAAAGTCGTTAGTTTACTCAGTGGTCAGCTGATTCTGATGAGACCATTACATCTTTTGCTAGATAAGGGAAAATGAAGCCCCAAGCATATAATGGTTTTATGCTGAATTCGTGCAAACTCTCATTCACAAGGATAAAGGCTCTGACAACCCCAATCAAACAAATGGTCCATCTAATTCTGTATTCTGCCCTCATAGGAAGGTACAAGCAAATTATGGAATAGCTTATTTGGGAAAGGGTTAACTCACCACTGAAGTGCTTCCTCCTGGCCTGGTGTGGTGGCATTCTCCTCATCTGCTGTCCCTTCTCATGGCCATTCTCATCATCATTGGTCCATCTCTTCTCAGGATTTGGCCTTCTAGACTGATCATATTTTAAGGTCATGATTTCTGGGATACATAAAAACTCCAACTAACCAATGTCCAGGACCTTGTATTAGGTCTTCAGCTCCAACTCTGGGCCCTGCAGTCCTCATTTTCTCCCTTTTCTTCAACTTTTTATCCTTGTTCACTTCTCCAGCCTCATTCCACTACACTTCCTCCCAATATCTGACGGGAAGACAGGCCTTCTTACTTCATTACCAAGTTTCCAACTCAGGAACACTGTAACAAGCAGTCAGGGGGTGCTTTTTCTATCTCTTTGTTGCTACCACCTGGGGCTTCTTCATACTCAGCCTCTCAGAGGTCTTCTTCCCAGCTAACTCTCTAGGTTCACCTTTCTGTCATGATTCTCAAGGACCCCACCCCATCCCAATCAGCTAACACACACAAACCAAAGGTAGAAACCAGTGCTTATTTTGTAATGAAAGAGGTGTCAGGGCTCAAGCAATTAGGTGCCAAGGCTCAAATAATTTTAACACTGATAATTTATGCAGCAAGCCTAGAGGTGCTGGGGCTCAACCCTGGCACAAATAAAGTTCTGGTATAAACTCAGACTCCCTCTCTCCTTGGACATGACTTTTCATGCTGCTTATACTTGCCTTGCTATTTTTCCACTGAACAGCTATGAGGACTCTTTCACTCGAAGTCTAGATCATGTTCTTTTACCGGGGCTCTCTAATAGAGTCTACTTCATTCTTAGTGCTTGCTTCCTCTCTTATCCTTCTGGCCTTCTGACA
Organism: Podocnemis expansa; assembly: GCA_007922195.1. Lineage (NCBI taxonomy): Eukaryota > Metazoa > Chordata > Testudines > Podocnemididae > Podocnemis > Podocnemis expansa. The sequence continues at coordinate 2,375,443 of ML682006.1, forward strand.
GAATTCTGTATTCAGGAAAGATCCCAAGGTGTAGTTCCCGCCTTACTATCTCTTTGACACTTTTGGCATCTAATCTCTCTAGCCCAAAAGAGTAACTGGAGTCTCTCTCCTTGCTACCTCCTTCTACTGTCAATTTCTTCTTCTGGCACCACCCAGCCAATCGCCAGGTGGGCTTCATCCTTAGCTAAGCCTGTCCTACTCTCCAGGTCCATATTAACTCTTTTGGAGCCTGTGTGGGACATACCCCATTACAGTAAAGCTTAGAGATTTTTCTTCTTAACCATATCAGTAAGTGTGTGGTTTATGCCCGGAAGAATGAGGGTTAATCGTACAGATCTGATTCCTATTAGCTTTAAGGGGAGCTGGATAAAGCCCTCTATATGTTACACATTTTTGTTATCTCATTCAAAACAACTGCAGAACATTTTCATTATCTGTATAAATGTCTCAAACTTCTCTGAATCCTACTAAGCTTTTGGCTTCAGTGACATCTTGTGGGAATTAAATTCCACAGGTTAATTATGTATTTGTTTATTTTCATTAATAGTTTTAATGTTGCCACCTTTCAGTTTCATTATAAGTTCCATTGTTCTTGTATTATGAGAAAAGGTATGCCAAAGCACCAGATTTACTTTCCATTATTTGCATACCTGTGTGCTGACTTAAATATCCCCTCTCTCTACTAAACAGTTCCAATATTTCCATGCTCTTCTTATAGATGAGCCACTTAAGCCACTTACCCCAACTAAAATAATTAATTTTGCAGGGAAAAAAACCCCATAAAAACAAACAGACTAATGAAGAGAATTTGGAGAGGAAACCAAGGGAAGAAAAGGTAGGAACAATGGAACATCTTCAGTCTCTTGACTATGTTCAGGATCTCTGTTCTACTTTTGCTCTACCCTGCAGCTTCCATCTGGGCCACAATTCTTACAGATGTTAACAGCCTGCTAGGTTGAAATTAACACTTAGTATCTACTGATGTACAGTCTTTTTTTTTTTCTTTCTTTTTTTTTCCCCTGCAAGAATGCTGGGCTTGAGACCCATATAAATCGTGGCTGGCTGGGGTGATTCAAATACATACTAACAGCAGGATTCTATGGACTTTCTAGCTGTATGAACCTGGTTTCTTTATCAAGAGAAAATTAAAGAGAAGGACATGGGAGAAAAAGGCAAGAAGAGGAGAAGAAACTTCTAAGATATTTTGTGACATAAATACATTAGAAACTTTTTTACTGCTCAGTGGAGACTGTCTTTAGCTGAACTTTAATAGATCAATATTTTAACAGTATCAGCATCAACTTAATATTGCAATGGGTATGGTCTTTCAATAAGTATTCTCTTTGGTTAAGATAAAACTTTTGGATGATATACTGTATCTCCTTTCTCCTTTCTTTCATCAGGAGCAGCTTAGTGAGAAACAAATTCTGAGGGGCAATATAGAATTAAAAATGAATAGCAGCCTTCCATCTTTCATTTTAGTAGGATTATTCCCTTACATAATTATGGGCCACTAAGTAAGGAAATAAATTACTCAGGGGGTTTAGCTTTCTTTGCTTACAGAACATCCATGAGCAAACTGCAGTTTCCTTAAATTTAATCCATATTTAAATTTCCATGATATATTTGTGTGCGCAAGTTTTAATCTATGCATTTATCACAGATAGTTTAGTGCAACTAGCTGTTAGTTTATCTTCAAAATTCAAGCTGTGGTGGTAAGTAATAATCAGTCACATAAGCCATGATCTTTCTGATTCCTGAATAAGAGAGCATAACTTTTATTAGCTCCATTCCAAAGGGGCAGCTGTGTTAGTCTAGTTCAGTAAAACATTTGTTTTATTAGCCCCGACTCTGCACCATTCAAGGCAAATGGAGCTTTGACACTGACTTCAGTAGTTGTAAGATCAGGGAAAAATGCTTGGAGAAGATTTTGGGGCCTTGAATCTCTCAGAGGCAGTGTAAGTTAGGAAGAGGTTCAGACAAAAACAATTAGAGATTTTTTCCAAAAAATTCTTCACTCAAGAAGGATGAGCCAGTGCTCTGTCAATGAAATGTGCAACATCTGCATGTTATGGAGCTATGGTTCAGCATCTGACGAAGTGGGATTTTCTCCCATGAAAGTTCATGCACTACATAAATGTGTTAGTCTTTAAAAGTGCCACAGGACTTGTAGTTTGTTTTGCTGAACTACACAGACATGGCTGCCCCCTTTGGAAATGGTTCATGAGCACACCTTGCACCCTCTCAGTGCTGGCTGAGTAAGGAGTGGGAGTAAAAAAAAAAAAATCAAATACTTCCTCCCAAAGTGAAGGTGCTTTGGAGTCATAAAATGAATTGCTTTTCGCTCCCTGTACATCCATGCCATTTTCACTCAAATGTCTGCTGCTTTAAGCATTAGAAGCTCTCATATTCTTACAGCATTAAACATTGCATTGACATCTTCTGCTACATATGTAAAAGAGTATTTTATTCAGAGGAACGAAATGTTGTTCGAAAGACTGAAATATTATAATTATAGACACACAGCATAAAGCCTTAATTCACATTTTGAATGATTAGTATTATCATGTGCCACCCAGTGGGACAAAAATGGTCCGTTCAGACTTGCAAATAATGAAATCACAAAGTGGGAGAAAATTTATAATAAATGAAAAAAAAATCATAACACCATCTTAATATTAATATTACCATATTTTAATATCAGTTAGGGCTGCGTGGAATATAATCTCCAGCATTTTGAAGTTTCATGATCTTACAGAGGGGAACATTAAAAATTAGACATTTACTGTGTCATACTATACCCACATGTACAAGATTGCTGGTAACGTTGTAAACATTTAATTGACCTGTAAAACGTGAAATTTTTAATGGTAACTACTGTATTCAAACGTGTGTTGAAGACTGATTCTGCAACCACTTTGCTATGCAACTACTTTACCATAGGAATGAAATTGGATACATATCTAAATGCCTGCAGGACCAGAATTGCAGTTTTTAAGGTATCAAGGTTTCTTCTTCTTCGTCTGAGTGAGTGAAGGGGAAAAAATGTAGCTTGAAAAAAGAAGTATCAGGCAGGCTTTGTGCTGCTCTCAGACTACCCTGTAGAAGTTAATTCATGTTCAAATAAAATGGCAATATTTATAATTTACATTGTCATGCCTGTTATAAATGTTACAAGTGGATATTTAAACTGTACCTGGCACTAGGTCTACTGCATTGAGTCATGATCCGGGATGCTCTGTGGGGAACTCAAGGAGAAGAAAGAAAGAACAATTAGAAATGAAAGGTATGAAGGAAGACATTGCTAATAAAAAAAGAAATTGTGAAAGCAATACATGGAATTTATGCTTGAGAGAGAGAAAATATTAAAACTTAATAGTGGGTGTCAATTGTAATATTTTAATTGTTATATAGTAAATGGCTGACATATGTAGTGGTGATGAATAACAACACATTTAGATGATGAATAACTTGCTAAGGTGAAAAAGGTCTGCATATGAATATCAAGGAATTTTTATGTTATGCAGCTGCCTTTTTCCCTGTTGTGGAGTCCATGTATACCACATTATTTTGAAGGAGCGGATGGAGGGTGTTTATTCAGATAGTGAATGAAAGGTCTTATTTCCATTTATATTCCTGTGCCAGGGAACATACTCAAGGTTAGTAAATCCAAACTCTCAAGTACATTTTTCTTTCTTATTCCAAAATTTACAGTATTATTTTCATTTTAAGATTTTATTTTATTTTAAATAACTAACACCATGACTTAGCCTCCTAAATAAGGTGCTAATCTACCACATGATTATGGACGTCTTTAAAGTTAGGTAAATATATTGTTTTTGCAGGACTGGACCATAAATTACGTGATTTTCCAAAGGATGAATATCCAACAGCTCCTGTTGACTTCATTATGGTATCTGTGTTGTTTTTTGTTTGTTTGTTTTAATACCTCATTAACTACATATTACTATTAAGGTCACTAATATTCCATATCTCATACTGTCAGACAAAACATATACTAAACAATCTGGTTCTGATCCATTAAACTCTATGGGAGTTTTCATTTGATTTCAATGAGCCATCAGGCCCTATGTCATTTTAATTTTAATAAAATTTCTTAGACATAGATTTAGTTAAAACATCAATATTCTCAGTAAAGAAATTTGCATATTTTATGTTTTAGCTGAGGGCCTAGCTAGTCTGCCACTGAAATAAATTAAGAAATCTAGAAAAATATTATAATTTTCTTAGAGGCATCTCTTACACTATATTTATCATACTGCATCTCATTATCCTTTATTCCTGGTTGTCTTTTAATTTTTTTTTGATAGAATGTGGTCTTAGTAAAATGCTATATGGGACTGAAGAATGGTTTCAGCATTTTCTCCTCCATTTTGCCTCCTCTTCAGGTCAGCCTTTATCCCTACTATAAGCAGTTTATTCTGCCCTGCCTCTGTTTCAGTTTCAACAAGGTGATCTGACCACTCTTATGCATCCCACTTTGAGTCCCACAGTTTAACTAGTGTTTCATTAAATAAACTACTTTTTTTCCATATATTCTGATGACAATAGTTGTTTTACTTGTTCCTCCTACCAAGTCAAGCTACAATAACATTCTGAACACAGCGTTTAATGCTATAGCTCTTGCAAAAAAAAAAAATATCAATCACATCCATTGATGCATCAGAAACAAAAAGCAGCGGCTACAGTCTATTTCCCTAACACTGACTTTGGCTTTTTCTTCCTCACCAAGGTCACTGGTCTAAGACTGATTATTATGGATAATTTCAATAGCCATAAGGATGAGAATTCTTTCAAAATACCATAGCTCCCAGTCTTCCAGACACTCTCACAATGAACCGAAGGTGTTTTGTTTTGTTTTTTTTATATTTGATGTACGCTATTATTTGGGTCATGGTAGTACCCAAAGAATTCAAGCACTTTCATCACACATAAGTAGTCACTGCTACAAAGTGCACATAGCTTGAATAAGGAAAAGGGACTGGGATACAACACACTAGTAAAAAGAACTGCATTAGGCTAGGCAAATGTCTTATTGGTTACATGTTGGCTTGCAAACTGAAAACCAATAAATTATGCTAATCCACATAAGCATTAAAGGGCTGATACAGCAAAACATTTTAGCATGTCCCTAACTTTAACAATGTGAGTAACTCCTACTGGAATAGTTCCTACTGGGACTACTCATGCTTCATCATCTCACTAAATCAGCACCTTAGTTATCTAGGATAGTGGTTCTCAGCCTTTCGCCCATTGCAACACACTTCATGGTGTGTCATGATCCTACAGGACATACCAGTCCACCTATCTCAGGACAAATCCAGCTAGCTCCCCAACTCTTCATGACACACCATGTGTGACAACAAGTAATGTGCCCCGACACAGTGGTTATACTGGAGTATAAGTGACAGTGGAAAATGAAAGATCTGTTCACCTGTGTGAAATGTAACTTAAAAACTGAGTTACAGAAGTTTGCCATTATTGCTTTACAAAATTATAATGCATATTGGCTTTTCTTCTTGATGAAAAAAGTAGATGTGCAGTTTGCTATAAATAAGATAAATTTCTCAAGATAAAGAGTTGACTCAGCTAGGCCATCACTGATAAAGATAAAAGTCCCATACAACTAGAAAACTGAGATTTCATTGGACTTTATCTTGGCAATAAATACTTTGATTAGTTAACAGATGATGTTTTGTACAGTTATAGAATCCACAGCAGCAAGATTTTACTAATGCAATTTAACTATCAGTCTTATCTTCTACTGTTATATTTACTTTTAATAAATAAGTATTTTTTAGCATGTAAAATTCTTCTTTGAACATCCTAGGTAAAAGACTACCTCTTCAAAACCAGATCTCTCCAAAGAGCAGATTTCTCCCTCAGATTCCTATTGGTGGTGTCTATCACTCTTGAGAGCACTGTTTGTTGTTACTAATCCATACCAAACCAATTTCTGAGGTTCAGAAAAATGCCATTAAGTAATATGCCTCCATTCCAACTCCCTCCCCAAATCTGATTATTGGTGGTACCAATAAAACCCCTATATCCTCTCCCTGTCAATCACATCTACTCTGTGGTGACAGGTTTTCTTGGGGGAAGATGGCAAAGATGTATGGCAGTACGTAGGAAAAAAGGGCCTCTTCTTGTGATAGCTGTTGTGCGACTTCAGTCTCATTCCACTTATGTACCACCTTTTGGAGTGGTCAGGTAGCGCATTACTTCTGGAATAGTGGGGACATTCTTGTGCTGTATTCAACTACTCTGCCCCTTTATAGATAAAAGGCAATTTCAAGCACGTTTCTGAGTTCACTGCAGTAAAAAGGAATCTCCAGACCACACAAGATCTATCCCCATCATTTGCTGCTGCAAGTAGCACAGTATTATTTTCTCAGTCTAAATGTTCCCTCTTTTACATGTAGTTTATATATATTAGGTATACCTTTGCTATTAGCAATGCAAAACAGTAACATGCGAGGAACTTGGATAATATTTCAAATATACAGTACACTTAATTCAGGAAACATTAGTATTGCTATTGCTTCAATACCTTATCATGAGATCTCAGCTCACTCCACAACTGTAACAATATACATATATTATATATCCATCCAAGCTCATTGTCAACACTTTACGCTAATTCTCAGGAATTAAAGATTTAAATCCCAGTAGTGTGAACTAAACTCCTTAGGCTTCCAAAGTAATAAACTGAACTACACTCATTTGGCCAAGTCCTGAGTTGGTGTAAACTGGTGTACACTTGACTTCAATGGAGCTACATCAGCCTACACAATGTCAGGATATAGTCTACCTCTATTTGCACAAGGTAGTAGCTGTGCCTAAATGGCATGGCTGAGCTAACATTCCCAATGCTCAAGGTGTAGCCATGTCAGTTTAGTTCAGCAAAAACAAAACAAAACAAAACAAAACAAAAAAACCAATACCACAAGGATCTTGTGGCACTTCTAAAGAATAACAAATTTATTTATCATATGAGCTGTGTGAGAGAAAATCCCACTTTGTCAGACGCTTGAAGATGGAGAACTTACTTATTTGATGAACTTGAGTTTTCTCCCATGAGAGCTCATGCAATAAATAAATTTGTTAGTCTTTAAAAGAGCCACAGGACTCCTTGTTTGGTATACCCAGAGCCAAATCAAATTTACACAGTTAGGGCTTTGTCCTGTAACCATTTAAGTCAATGTCATTAATGTCAACTAATAAAGGATCAGTCTTAAATGTATCTCAGCTTCCTCTAGATTCAATTCAGTGACATTCAGTTGTACGTAACATCACACAAATCCATCTGATATTAAAGCAAACTGTAATGACTGGGAATAAAGGTTGCATTAATTCTAGGTTGTGTGGTCCTAGAATTAATGATGTGGATGAAGCCTTCTTAACTATTTTGTTATCACTTCTTAAAATTCTCCTCCCCAGGAGAGAACTCTTACACTGACTGGGGTCAATGGAAGTTCAAATACATATGACACACTGATAACTTACAGGCCATAAAATGTCTCAGAAGTATGGATAGTTCTTTTACTTTTGTGTGCATTGCATTTCTCATTTCTTACTTATGTTGGTACCCTTTTACCATAAAACTGGAGAAATCCTGCTAATCTGTGAATATTTCTCTGAACAATATATCGTAAAACTTTATATGTGCAAGGTAATGAGACTCTTCCTCCAAAAGTATGCTAAGGCACATATGTACTATCATTTTAACAGGAAACTCAACCAATAGATGCATTGTAAAATCATTTTGTAAAATTAATACTTTAGCTAGTTAGTTCCTATTCTTTTCATTTTACTGTTAGGCCACTTAATGGCTTTTGATAATAATTAACCTTTTAACCTTTTTATTCTTTCTTCTGTATTCTGACTAATGAAATCCCCAAATTTACCACTTGTAATCTGGAATTATCCCTTCCTTTCTGAATTGCTGGTTGCCTGTTTTGCATGTTTCAATCCAATTATTCAAATGACAGTCAAACTTCTTTATTCTCGGCTATCATTCTAGAATCAGCCTTGTTGTCAGCATCATCAGTGCTGGTAATAATTACATTGCTCCTTCCAAAAGTACCCTTGAGCCCAGTCAATCTGGTACATTATAAACCATTATAAGTCAATTTTAAATATTTTTTTTCTGCACAGTTCCTTGAGAGACTGTTATTGCCTCTGTTTTGCGATTTAGCAAATTGCAATCCATTTAAAACACCCCAGTTAGATTTAGATGTCAGAATAAAATAACGACAGCTCAGCTGGGGATAAAAGTAATAACATCCTGCCTAATATTGATATTTAACAACGGTAAGAATATTTTTATTGCAATGTTACCAATCTTGGTATTTAATCCTTTCAATACTCTTACCCAGAAACAGTATTATCGCTCTCTCTTCCCATCCCCCTCTTTTTGGAGAGTACTTCTTTTATCTAGGATGTTCAAAGAAGAATTTTAAATGTTAAACAATCATGATTGTATCTGGCTACTGAATAAGACCTTCAAAAAAATTGCTTTGTATTTTTGAAAGAGAGAAATCACCCTTGTAAAGCTGCTGTGAAATTTAGTAGACTAGGCTTCAAAAAATATCTGTGTTATCCTTAATCTGAAGATTAAAATAATAGAAAAACTATCATTTTACTTGCCATTCAACACAAACATATTCTTCCTAAAACTTCTGGAAGAACTCTGCATTGTTATTGTATAGAATATGGATAATATCATACAACAGATGGATGTATCAAATGAATCAGTGTGCAATACATACATATTTATATGCTTTGTATGAGTAAGCATTAAATAGTTGGTTGGTAGTTTGAAAATCTTCAGGTGTGAGAGAATGGATAAATCATATACACTATCTCTGGCATAGAAATATGTGAAAAAATGACAGTCATTCCTACATGTTTCATGCACTATTTTTAATGCTGAATTCCCATAATTTTTTCTACTGGTTGAATAGTCTGATATTCAACTCTGACCAGCCTATCTCCTATACAATTAATATTTATTTACAGTTTTTTTTATTAATCTTATCTACAGATTAGTTTTGATTTTAACTCCTGCCGCCTTAATCCACCATCCATACAGTTTTCAGGATTGAAGGCATTCATAATTTGACTGATTAAATAGGAACCATAGTCTGTTTTGACAGTGAAGAACTACCATTTAATGCCTTGAACATTATTCAGTATCAATTTTGTATAATTTATCTTTTGATATTTATGGGCCAGATTCTCAGCGTAAAGTGGCTTAGTTCATCTGAAACAGACGGAGCCATACTGAATGATAAGAACTGAGGATTTGGCCCTTATCCATATAAATATCACAACTCCATTCCAACCTCTTTATCATTATTTCCCAAATTTCCTCTCTGTTTAACCTGAAATTACACTGAAATCAATCTTCTTCCTTTTTTATTTCTGATATGTTATCATTAGTGAGTTTTCCCTCCCTTGTACTTCAATACATCATCATGTTCAAACATACTCACAAGGTTTTTTACTTGAAAAAGATTGGTGGTGCATGTTATGTCACAATTTTCACCTCTTGCACATTACCAGTGGGACTTGAGAACATTCCTGTTTGTCTTCCTTTTCTGAGAGATGAACAAACAAACCAGGCCTATGAATTTTAAAGAAACAAGCAAGGAGTCCTTGTGGCCAGGACTGGTCTGCACATAGAAGCAACCTAGGCAGTTGCCTAGGGTGCCAGTCAATAGGGGACACCAATGGCACTCCCCCAGGACAGCCTTTGGGGGTGTGAGAGGGGCAATCCCCCTGGCCCCGCACAGCCTGTCTCCCACCTCTTCCCCACTGCCTTTGGCATGGAGCTGAAGGCAGCGGGGGGGTGGGGGACAACCTGAGAGACCAAAACCGGCTGCTCCGCAGGGCCGGCTCGCCCCACCCGCAGGACAGGGAATAGCCAGCCCAGGGGCGGAGCAGGCTAGCCAGAGGCCAGCCTCCACTATCCCACCCCTCCCCTGGGCCGGCTGTTACACCCTCTGTTCAGGGAGGGCTGACCCATAGGAAGGGTGGGAGAGTGAAGCCCAGCCTCCAGACTGGCCTTCTCCTCTCCCCCCCAGGTGGGGGGGGTTGACAAAAATTACAGGTGCCTAAAGCACTGAAAAAACCTCAGCCCAGCCCTGCCTGTGGCACTTAAAGACTAACAAATTTATTTATCTCATGAGTTTTCTTGGGAAGAAAATAAATGCAGGAGACTCTAAGTCATGGGATTGGGTCATGCTGTAACAGAGTGCCTCAAGGTTTTTCTATACAACAACTCAAGAATTTTTAATCGCTGAGATAAGCACTCAGTTAAACTAAGTAGAGTCTGACTATTTGGATTACTCGACTGATATCCCTCTGGATTTCATATTCATTTAAAATCTCTCTCTCTACATATATGTGAAAAGATAGAAATAAAATATACTTAGAAATGGAGCCAAACTTGGGGAGTGAGGGATGAAGTGGTGTAATGTCCACAGCAATATCTGGAAGCAAGCTAGAACCTGATTGCACATGCACTGGGGGTGCAAGCTCACCTTCTGAAAACATCTAACATCTGCTCAGGCAAAGGGAACAGCTCTCATCTCTCTCTGGTACACAGAGGACAATAGGTTCTGCCACATGCAGATAGACCTCTTCTGGATCATTCAGTCCTTCCGGTGCTCCTTTATACATAATGGCACTTCTGCTCCGTTAATTTACACCCATGGAGAATATGAGCCAATGAGTGCACACAGCCAAATTATAATTAAGACTCTGCATCAGTGTTAAGAGTGGTGGGACACTCTCTGTCCTATTTCTTTGTCCACAACAGTAAACTCACATGACTTCAGAGACACTTTAAGACAGCAATAAAAGCTTTTTTAAATGGCAGCTATGTGACTCTAAGCAAAACAAATGAGATTGTTGCCTGTGAATAGATTTTCAACATGAACAATCTGGAAACAAAATAACAAACAAAGAAGAACTTTATATACTAGTCTTATGCGCAATCTCTCTGGAGCTTAATAAATTAACTTCTTTGGTTGCAATCAATTATTTTATCAAATTGCTGCCAAGTCTATCAAGTTGTCTGGCATTAATAAAGTGACAATATTGGGTAAAGTTAATACTGAGGTCAATGCACAAAGATTCATATAAAGAATCTAAAAGATCAGTGAAGTCTTCAAAACAGTTTATATTCATTGAGCCCTTATCTAGGGATGTTTTGTTTCTGTGGTATGCAACATTACTACATAGATTTACCAGATGGCAGTCCAGATACAGTCCTCCTGCTATTCATATCTTTGTACCAGGACATATGAAGGAAAGCCCTAGATCCAGCAAAACAATAAAGTATGTGCTTCACTGTAAGGCCATGCCTACAGTGAAAACTCTGTGTCAAAATTAATGGATAAACACACCAGAATCAATTGAGTAGCTGGTACAGGCTTACTCATTTGATCTCAGAAGTCCTCTTCCTTCAATGCAGTAAGTCCACACCTCCAACTAGAGTAATGCTTGCATCAAAGGGAGAGCATTTCCAATTGACCCAGCCTAGTGAAGGCAGCGTGGTAAGTCAAAGTAATTAAGTCAAGGGAGATAATACATTCTGCAGCATACAGAATGCATATCTCCCATTGACTTAGCCCCCTGAGTAGACCAGGCCTAAGACCATGAATATGCACATGCACCAAGTGAAGCATCACATACTTAAGTGTTTTGGTGGACTGGTCCCAAGGATACAAAAAATGCAATCAAATATCCTTCTTGCTGGCAAAATTGATATTGATGTTTTCAGTGATAATGATCTGACAATCAATGTATGTACAGCTGACATTATAAGAGGTACTATTTTGTTAACAGAAAACCTGATAGCACTTCATGTGTGAGCAGGTTAGGTGTTGTTAGTATGACCTGTTATGCCTTTTGTTAAAGATTAAATGGCTTAAGAAAACTTCAGTGCAGAAATGAGGACATTTCATCCAGGGAAACAGAAAGTTCAAGACTGATGCTTACTATTGAAAAGTCATTTTAGTGAAGAGAGAAAGATATAAATAGCTTTGAGTAACCTTCATGATATTTCTAGAAAGAAGATTCTTTCAAGGGTTTTATTACACCACCAAATGATTTGGTAGAATAAGACTGGCAAAATAAGAATATCTGGTTTTGATCCAGAAAACTCAAGGTGCACTTTCACCCCTGCATGGAGCACTTGCATGTTGAACTGAGTCTGGATGAGGAGGAGTACTAGTTCCCCTCTCTGCTGAAATGGCTTATGCCAGTGGTTGTCAAACTCTTCCCCTCTGCCATGCAATGACCCTCCACTGAAAAAAAAAAAAAGTGACCATGGCTGTGGGGGGTGGGTGGGAAGCCCTCATGGCTTTCATCCTTTCTCTTGAGGCTTCTATTGCATCTCCAAAATCTACACATGTAATTCGAGATCAACTACATGGAACATGCAGAGGGTGATCCCACATGCCATACTCCTGTCTCAAATCAGGAAATATGTCAAGTCTCTAAAATTGCATGTAGTAGCCTTGAGGGTACGCGTGGAGCTCCTTGCAAGTGGGGGTGGGTGACTGGGTCGAGAAATGAGATGGAAGTGCTGAGACAGAAGAAGGAGAAGAGAGCCAATGGCAGGCTGAAAGAAAAGTCCTGGAAGAGCCTGTCTGCTGTTAAGCCTGTCCAAGTCCCTCCAGGTCCTGCACCCTTCTCCACTGCCAAATCCCAGGAACTGAAGCAGCCCCTCTGGGTTCCACTTTCACCTCTGCACTTCATCTGCTCCCTGAGTCTGCACGAGTTTCCATGAACACACAACTGTCCACAACATTGTGATTGAAGGGGTGCTAGCCCTCTCTGCTTGGTCTGGTGATCCCTGTTGCTGTTGGTGTCCATAAGGCAGATAGTAATATAATGGGCTATCCACTCCCCCTTCAGATTGGGACCTTGTTATAACTTCTCCTTCAAGCAAATACATTCCTGATTTGGACTATATTCTGTTATTTAGGCTTCCTAACTATAGAAAAAATACCATTCTTTCTAACACAGGCTCCTACTAGAACAGCTTGCTTTTCTCTTCTCTTTTTAATTATCAGTCAAAAAAATCTCTGGAAAGAGTTTTTATTAAAATCTACAAGTTATAACTTTTGTTGCAAGCAAGGGAATTCTCAATCCACTGAAAAAAGAGGCAAGTCCTAATCTGCAAAAATAACTGCAATCCCCAGGACTCCTTGCTTTTTTTTTTTTTCTTTTTAACTAGACTAATACAGCTGCCCCTTTGAAAATCTGCAATCCCCACATCCCAGAAATGGTGGAATAAAGGACTATGTTTTTTTTTTTCTTCACTGGATCTATTGATAAAAAACACAAAGGTTGCTTGCCAGTGATCTCAGTCTTTTTCATATGAATGAGAAAAGCCCAAAGAGATACTGACTCAGAGAGGAGATAACAACCTGCATGTTTCTCTCAGTGCTCTCTACTGAAGGCTGACACTATCTTATAACAGCAAGATCAGCAAGAAGGAGCCACTTCCCTTCCTGCCTCCCCCACATCTCCCCTGCCAGTGACCCAACAACTTCTGGTCTGTGACCCAGTATTGGGCCACAACCCCAACTTTCATGAACACTGGTTTACGCCACCTAATTCTCCCATGTAGGTGAGATAATAGGACATTGAAAGTACTGCAACCCTCTATACCTCAGACACTGTGTGCAGCATACATGAATTGTACTATGGAGAAAGAATGGACAAAGGTATAGTTTGATAAAATGAGTCTTCAGCTTATCACAAAAATACAGTTCCCTTTAAAACATCACAATCCCTGAGTACCTTAAAAGTTTTACTGAGTTACTTAAATGTCACAATAGATGTATGAATAGCTCCATTGTTTCCTGTGACTTCATCCATGGCCTGTGTTTTAAGTAAATTCACTAAAAATCTTGAGGGGTAGCAAATGCTATAAGAACATTACATAAAACAAAAGATAATAAATCAAAAGGTAAATAGAGAAAGCTTTAAATTTAAGAATCTTTACTGATGGGTTATGAAAACTGTGCTGTAGAAGATACTAAGTAGAAGGGGGGGGGCTCTTTTTGTTGCATTCTGCATCTTGCTGGGAAAAGAGAAATGCTAAATGACCAAAGACAGATAAAGTTGAGACATGGCTGGTCTTCCTCTTAAGGACTTTGCAGATATGAAAGAATAACTACCAAAACTTAATGTTGTAGCTCAAGGTATATGAGAGCTCCCTAATGATATGGAATAAATCATAGCTCATTTGATTTGTTTAACTATACTACCAACAATTGCCATCCAGCTCACGGAGGTTAAAATAATGCTTTCTTAAGGCAAAGACTAACCAGTACTGAGGAGAAACAAAGAATATCTTCATATTGAATCTCTTGAGTATCAATAGATCAAAAAGGAATAATTAGCAGTAATGGGGGGAGGAGGGGTTCCTGAAGTGCTGGAAGGAAAAATCATGAGGTACTGGTTTTGGATCATGGTTTGCCTCCCCTGGAAACTGAAAAATGGCAGTTCCAGAATGAGAGAACAAGAACAACAGACCCAGAATTTTTAAACTGCTAAGACTAATGACCAAGTTAAACTGATATTTGCCAATAGGTGAAAACGAACTCAGGTGTAAGGATTTTAAATTGTCTTTGTTTCCAGACTTCTCTGTAAATAACTATTTACTTGGATGTCATTTGTGATTGCCTGTATTATGTTATATGGCCTCGTGTATGTTTATTTTTTTATTTCTATCCATACTTTAAGTTTATATATTTATAATATGTAAATGGTAATACTATAATGACATCTATTTATTTGCACACATATCATTTATGTCACTTCATGTTTACCCTTTTCATTAGTCTATCAGTATAAATATTTACATATCATATGCACATTAGCATTTATATACTATAGACCATTAAGTAGGTTTTGTTCATGTATATTCCTGGGTAAAGTAGACAGTGTATTTTTATTCATTTATTATTTCAATGGAATGGCACACAGAGGCTGTCAATCTGTAGGGTGTCAATTAGCAGTAGAACAGGAACTTTAATAAGTTCTGGTGCTGAAATGTATGGGTCTTAATGAGCCCTCCAAGACAATCAGAACCTCAAGGCACTTAAAAAAATCAAGCGGTTGTTACATATCTTTCCTTCAGGAGATCCACTTAAGGAATGAAGCTGCAGACAGAATTTAAAATCTAGGGGTGTGACATGAACATTGCTCCTCTTTCAACTCCAGAAACAGGGGAGTAGTTATACTAATCCACAGGAGACTAACTTTCAATTTATTCAGTTGTTCTCAGATTCATAGGGCAGATACATAATAATTGAAGGCATTTTCTATACTAAAAGATTAATTTGGGGGGAGTTTATATAGTTCTAGTGGTAGGAATGTACTCCTTATTGCTGAAATAGCTGACATTATTTCCAACAGAGCTGATTTCCCAGTGGTACTGAAAGGAGGAGATTAGAATGTTGTCATGGATAATACCTTAGACAAAACTGTGTTCTAGGCAAAAATCTTAGGCTTTGTAAACCTTCCAATATCTCTTCTAAAAGGATGCTGGACTAGTGGATATTTGCAGATTGAAGCATCCTACAAAGTGTGACCATACATATTCCACCATGGTGCATGCCTCCTATGCCATACCAGATTTCTTTTTATGTATGTCTAAGGTAGCAGTTCCTGCACCTCAAGAGGCACAAGTTGCTAATATTGTCACCTCTGGTCATTCTCATTTTTCTGCATACAGAACTTGGTCAAAGTGCTACAAGATCCTGACTGTGTAGATATGTTAAAACTTCTGAAAAATAGAAATTAAAAAGGTACCGATGATAAGGAATTATTCAGGAGGAATAAGGGTTACAGTTAAATTCCTCTCCAGTCTCTACAGCAAAAGCTAGTCTTATGTTAAAAAAAAAAAAAAAGTTGGCCACAGAACCTGCCATAAATTAAGTGTTAAGACAGACATAGTTCCAGTGCCACAATCTTGGTAAATGATCCTTGAACTAATAATCTGTAAAAGATGTAGTGAAAATACTCATACCTCTTTACAAACTGTGTCACAGAAGATTTTTGCCTTAACACTTCAGAATGAATACTGCAGGGATCCCTGGCAGGAGAATTCTGACAGCAATCCTTGATGTGGTAGCAGACAATGTCCAAATTTCCCTTAGGTGAGTTGTTAGACTCTACAGGTACCAAGGTCTCAGGGACCTTGTGTGTCTGTTTAGAAGTGTCTGCGTTTTTGTGATCAGATGGGGCATTACCATTTGTTGCATCGGTTTTACCCTGAGGATGATAGCTACCTAAGGAAACTTAGTCCAGACTCAACTGGCCCATGGCCACAGTAGGCTTTGCCTAGTCCGAACTAAGAAATTTCTTAGTTCAGACTAGGCAAAACTTACTTCAAGTTAGTAAGTACCAGACTTACTCGCTTAGTTTGATCTTTTGTTTGAACTAAGCACATAAAATACTCAAAGTAATGGTTAGTTTGAACTTAAAAAGTTTGAACTAAAGAGCCACAGTTAGTTTGAATTAACCCGAGGTTAATTCGAACTAACCTCAGACTTTTCTAATTCAGACTAGTAAGTCTGAACTAAAATTTCATATGCAGACATAGGCAAAGAATCTGGTGGTGTTCCCCTGTGTATTTGAACAATCTCCTACTGACTGTAAGTGACACAAAATAAGAAGTTCCAAAGGGGCAGCAATGTTAGTTTAGTAAAGCAAAAACAAACAAACAAACAAACAAACAAACAAACAAAAATCAAGGGGTCTTGTGGCACTTAAAGACTAACAGACTTATTTCTCGCATGAGCTTTCGTGGGAGAATATCCTACTTCATCAGATGCTTTGAAGAGGGAGAACACACATTTAGCATGAGAATAAGAAAATAGAATATCGTCATTTGTGTTAAGATGCAAGAGTTATTAGGATTTGAGGTAGGCAGAAGTTACAAATATCTAGTAAAAGGTTTACTAATGACATGCTATAGATGAGGATGGAATTTGTATGCTAATGCAAGCAAACAAACTCTCAACAATTTATGGTCAAAATACAGTACCCTGTGGTTTTAATGGGAGTGTGATAATCTTGTTACAAACAAAAAGGAGGGATGATCTAGGACATCACTGCTAGCATCCAAAGAACATTTAAAGGTCATGAGAACTATGAGGGAGGGGAATGTATGTGGATATTTTACTATTTTTCTGAAATTTGTCTCTCTCTTGTGATTTGTCTGTACATATAATCATCTATATTTGCTTACTTTCAGCTGTTCCATGTCCATGAAGAGAAACTATGAACTGGAATACCCACAACAGTGCAGCTCTGAAGAGAGTTCTTGAACAAGAGATGTATTTTGAGGGGTCACCACTGAACTGGGGCCTGTTTATCTGCTCCAGTGGGGCCCCATTCCAAGAAGCGGCACCAGACAGATAGCCCCAGTCCTAGAAGTGTCTGAGAGAACAAAAGCAAAAACTATGGCTGAAGCCTGCTTAGGTCCAGGGGAGCCTAAAAAGTCATGAAGCCAATGTATGGGTCCAAACAGCTCCTTGGTGAGCATTTACAAGAAGGTGCTCATCCAGGACTTTGACAGATTGCAGCAACACTATACAACAGCCTGGAACAGGATGTGAAGAACAAATCTCATAGCCTGTTCAAACCACAGAGTGAATTTATCTAAACTAGGTGGCTAAGTAAACAGTCCCCACTATTGCACAAATCACTGCTACCAATTGGAGGGGTGGTAGGATCTAGAGTTTCTTAATGAAAGACAAACATAACCAGCTGAATGCCTTAACTACCATGCCATTTTGGGGTGTGTATCTCACATTTTTCATAAAACTATCAAAAGGTTTCACTTTTTGTTTTGTACTGGAAGAAAAATAAATGTCAAAAGCCTCAATTTTTTTCATGAAACAGTTTTTTTTCCATCTCACTCCAATCACAACATTACCTGCCACATAATGCAGTTATGTCATTCCTGTAATGACTAGTCTCATGGTGCAAGAAGATGCGACTTCAGATCCAAAAACTGACCCTACCAATTGTAAATTGTTAGTCCCACAATGAAAAGTCCTTCGCATATCAGTGAAAGAGACCGCAACATACACCAAATCTGCCGGACTTTGTAGTCATAAACTGTTATCTAATAAGGAAAGTCCTCCGCATTCTAAATAACAAGCCTTAGGAATTTTCTTTTCAATCTCTTCCTCCATTTCTGAGATTATTTTTAAGTAGTCATGAGTTTTATGGAACCAACATAACAGTAAGTCAAACTTTGACCTTATTTGCACCACGGCAACCGCATCTGTTTCAATAAAGCAATGTTTTCACTCTTGTTAAATGCTGCACCATCAAGGGTAGCAATGACAGATTAAAACAACCTACTGCTGACAAATGGTTCTCATGGACATAAATAAATAACACAAACTTCTGATAAGAAGATCTGTCTGACTCCAGAAGAAAATACCTACACTTGAAGTTTGCTGACTTGCCATAACTGACTTAGCAACATTCTTTTGTGGTGGCTGTTCATGTGTTTGTTTTCAGGACTGTTGGCCTATGCCAATCTCGGAGTAATAATGGCTGAAAGCTTTTTTCTCCAAGAGAGGCAGCAACTCTAGGATAAAGGTACACGCATTCCAGTGAACTTCAGAAGCCCGAATTTACATCCATCTGTTTGCAAGCAGGAAAACAGAGCCTGGATGAGGCTTATCAGCCTGCTGACTGCAACAACCAGCCTGCAATAGCTGCTGGCTGCCACAGAGCAGAAATCTGGCTTAGCCCATTCTTAAACAGTCTGACTGTGGGGCAGTGAGTGACAATCAGAAGTGAAGACAGTCCACAAAAATGCAGTGGACTGCTCAGATAGATTACTGAGGACTGTAACAACTTGCTTCCCACAATGATGCAGCAGATGGCTGTACAATCTACATACTGACGTGTGACACATTAAAAGGGGGGGGGAGAGAACTGAAGCAATGGGGATCTGTAACAGCAATCTAATCGGATTGGGCCCAAAATCTGGACTTCAGCTGGACTTGTATAGCCAGGTTTGATTTAAGTGCTATTCCAAGAATTCTGATGGCCTCATCTATTGCTTTGGTATATCATAATGTAGTTTACTAAGACAATACATTATAGATTCAGAAATTTTGAAGGGTCCTTGTATAAATAGTTTGGAATAACTCAGTGGCTCAGTCAAGTAATTCTACTGGATTCAGATTCATTAGTGAGCTCTGGCTATTATATTCTGCTCAGGTTATGCAAAGCACTCACAAACCCATCTTAGACACCCATTTAAGCCACATTTTTAGCGATCATCCATTAATGGAGCTATGCAAAAATAAAAGCCCACTTGTGACTCTGATCCTGGAAATCTACGATGATGTTTGTCTGTGTATTTGTCACTGATATTTTTAAAACTTCCCATCACCATAGCTAGCTCTCAGAGTTCCAGGAATACATCCTTCAAAGCGCCTAATGAAGTGGGATTTTCTCCCAAGAAAGCTCATGGAACAAATAAATTAGTAAGTCTTTAAGTCCACAGGACCCCTTGTTTGTTTTTATCAGTGAATAAGTGATCCTAAATCTAACATCAATCCTAGGAGTAAAAGTAACATGAATAACATACTGGAATGCATTCAAGATATGTCATCACTGCTAAAGGTTGACCAGTTAAAATGTATCCAAGCCAAATGGTGCTAGTGGACATTTGGAAGAATGAGGACCAGATGCTGTCTTGCACTTAAATTTGTTTGGTGTAGAGACCAGAAGAGAAGGAAGAGCCAGAAAATAATCAACGGCTTTCTGAATATTAAATTGAACTAGTCTCAGGACTATTTAGAGCAGTCTAAGTGACCATGATCATCTGGGAAGTGGTGGAGAGTGGGGGCTCTTCACCCTGACCTCTCGTGACCTGGCTTTTCAGTCAACCCACTGAAGTCAACTGTATCTGTAATATGCCAAACAAACAAGGAGTCCTCTGACACTTTTAAAGACTAACAAATTTATTTTTCTGTAAGTTCCCCCATCTTCAAAGCGTCTGATGAATATGATTTTCTCCCACAAAAGCTCATGCAATAAATAAATTTGTTAGTCATTCAGTACCACAGGACTCCTTGTTTGTTTTATTTTTATTGTTAGTCATTAAAAGTGCAACAGGACTCCTTGTTTGTTTTGCTGAACTAACACGTCTATCCCTTTGGAACTTGTATTATGCCAGTTTTCATAGGATGAGACAGGGCCAGATTCACATCACTCTACACTGTCTGATCAGAGTGAAGCAGCCATAATATCAGAAGAAGAATCTGAATGAATCTCAATAGCAACTCTAGCAAAAATGTTACTGGCTTTTAAGTGCAATTCACTGTTTCAGACTACCACAGTTCACTTTTGGAATTTCCTGGCTGTTTTTCTCTTGTTCTTTAAAATAATTTCAGTTACATTTCTATTCTTTCATATGCTGAACTCATATTTACATACTGAGTGCCAAACAGTGGGAGGGAAGGAGATAAAAAAATAAAATAAAATGGCCCAGACATGTTTTCTGAATAGAGCCTTCAATCTCCATTATTAGCTGAACTACTTGTTCTGTATTCATTCATTTTTTGCAAAATAAATGAATAAAAAGTAAAATGTGTCCTGTTTCTTAGAGCTGTGACAACCTGTCAGTAAGCAATGTTCTTTAATTAAAAACAATATATTACCAGGTGAACTAATTCAAACTGCACTGCAAATATGGAGGTAAAATCTGAGCTTAACGAAGTAATGAAATATAGCATCAAGGAAAGGCATAAGTGGAAGCTTGGTCAGATGACTGAGGAGGCATATAAAGATATTGCTAGGGACTGCAGGGATAAAATCAGAAAGACCAAAGGACAAATGGAGTTGTGGCTAGCGAGGGATGTAAAGGATAACAGGAAGGAGTTCTACAAGTATGTTAATAACAAGAAGAGGATCAAGGATGGTGTAGGTCCCTTACTGAATGGGGCAGGCATCCTTGTGACAGAGGATGAGGGAAAAGCTGAAGTGCTCAATGCTTTTTTTGCTTCAGTTTTCACAGGCAGGGTCAACTCCCAGCCCACTACCATGGGTATGGCAGATTGGAGAGAAGAAGAGAGGCCCTAGGTGATGGAAGGTCAGGTTAGGGACTGCTTAAGGAAGCTGGATGTGCACAAGTCAACGGGACCGGATGAACTGCATCCAAGGGTGCTAAGGGAATTGGCCGATAAGATAGCAGCACAACTGGCCATTATCTTTCAAAACTCAAAGAGAACGGTGGAGGTGCCAGAGGATTGGAAAAAAGCAAATATAGTACCTATTTTCAAGAAAGGGAAAAAGGAGGATCCGGGGAATTACAGACCTGTCAGCCTCACCTCAATCCTTGGAAAAAATATGGAGCAGGTTCTCAAAGAATCCATCCTCAAACACTTAGAGGAAAATAAAGTGATCAGGAAGATAAATAAAGTGATTCACCAAGGGTAAATCATGCCTCACCAATCTCATTTCCTTCTATGATCAGATGGCTGGTTTTCTGGATGCAGGAAGAACCGTTGACGTGATATACCTTGATTTTAGCAAGGCTTTTGATACAGTTTCCCACAGCATTCTCATTGACAAATTAAGGTAGTATGGGTTGGATAGGTGGACTATAAGGTGGATAGAACTGACTAGGTCAACAGTTTCAGCGTGTAGGAATCAATGGATCCATGTCTAGCTGGCAACCAGTAACGAGTGGTGTGACCCAGGGGTCGGTCCTGGGGCTGGTTCTGTTCAACATTTTCATCAATGATCTGGATGATGGAAAAGACTGCACTCTCAGTATATTTGCAGATGACATCAAGCTGGGGGGGACCAGTAGACGCATTGGAGGGCAAGGACAGGATTCAGGGAGATGTAGATAAATTAGAACAGTGGGCCAATAGAAATCTTATGAGCTTCAATAAGGACAAGTTTAAAATCCTGCATGTGGGATGGAAAAACCCCATGCACTGCTACAGGCTGGGGAACATTCAGCTAAGTAGCAGCAGTATAGAAAAGGACCTGGGGGTCATGGTGGATGGGAAGCTAGATATGAGTCAGCAGTGTGCTCTTGCTGCCAAAAAGGCCAGTGGCATACTGGGCTGCATCAAAAGAAGTGTTACCCGCAGATCAAGGGATGTGATCATTCCCCTCTATTCTGCACTGGTGAGGCCACATCTAGAATACTGTGTTCAGTTTTGGGCTCCCCACTACAAAAAGGACAGGGACATGCTAGAGAGAGTTCAGAGGAGGGCAACCAAAATGATTAAAGGCTTGGAGCACAAGCCCAATGAGGAAAGACTGAGAGCATTAGGCTTATTTAGTCTGCAGAAAAGAAGATTGAGGGGGGATTTGATAGCAACCTTCAACTACTTGAAGGGATGCTCCAAGGAAGAGGGAGCTCGACTATTCTCAGTAGTAACGGAGGACAGAACAAGGAGCAATGGTCTCAAGTTACAGTTAGGGAGGCTGAGGCTGGATATAAGAAAAAACTTTTTTTACTAGATGTGTGGTGAAGCATTGGAATGAGCTGCCTAGGGAGGTGGTGGAACCTCCATCTTTGGAGGTGTTTAAGGCCCAGCTGGACAAAACCATGACTGGGATGGTTTAGTGGGAGTGGTCCTGCCTCTTGCAGGGGGTTGGACTAGATGACATCATGAGGTCCCTTCCAACTCTATGATTCTATGATTTTCCTCTTGCCATTTTCATAAGGAATGCGATGTAGATCATGAGCAGAGAATGTCCAGTGGCATCTGAAATGGGTGCTACCACTTTTGGCACCTTTCTTTATCAAATAGAAATGGGAAAATGTTGCTGTGAAATCACTCACCACTTGAAGACTGAAAATCCTGATTGCCCTCTGCCTGATCACCATACTGGTGCAGGATTCCTTGTCTGTTTGGCTGAACTAGACTAACATGGCTACCCCTTTGGAACTTATCCTTATATTAACTCTTGGTGGCCAGCAGAACCCAAGTGCTGTTCTAAATTAGTTACAGTGTGTAGCTGTGGCAGTCTTACTTAATGCTGGTTAGATTTCCTCACACAATTACTCAAAGAATAAGGATAGTGTCCTGGTCTGAATGTTAGCTGTGGGCTAGGGAGACCTGAATTCAATTCCATCCTCCACTGCAGACTTCTGTGTCTACAGGCAAGTCATTTAGGATCTCTATGCATCAGTTCCCTATGTACAAAAATAATCTTATGGAGTAAGACAGCAATAAGGGCATCAATCTGTTTGTTAGCAAAGGCTAATATTCATGTTTACTTAAACATAGGGAGAAAGAGGTAATATTTTTACCTAAAGATGAACAAGCACACAAATTGACCCAAATTCTGAAATCCTTACACAGGGCCAGATTTTTAAAGGTATTTAGACTTCTAAAGATGTAGGTAGGCACCTAGTGAGATTTTCAGTGGCACCTTGGTGACAATTTCTACTGATTGAATGAAACTTGAGCAGTAGGGGCTTTTGAAATCCCACTAGGCATCTATCTTCATCTGTAGACACCTACATACAGTTCCTAATGACTGGTAGCTGTGTTTGACTGAGGATAGACTACAGACTGAGGAAGAACTTCAGGATTGGGTGAACGGTCAACACATTAGGCATACTAAGAACACGGCATCTTTCAATACAATGGATTTCAAGTAAACAGATTTTATTACATTGGTTTAGAACAATAGAAAATATTTAATAGGTTCTAAGAACAGGACAAATTGGCCTGGGACCAACAGTTTGTAAAAATGGTCCAATATAACAATTCCACCTAAAATATTTGATTAAAATCCTATTAATGCATGTGGAGGCAATAGGCTCATCTGTCTCTTGGAACCAGACTATGAATATCATATTCACACAAGCAATAACACAGAACCAAATACCACTCAGACTGTTCATCTAAGTTCTCAATACTCTAAAAAAGCCAATTCAAAGTCTGGCCCTTGGTTGGTAATATTTACATACTTTTGCTGTTCTTGTTCCGCCAAAATTCAGATACATTCATTAGCATAAAGGACAGTGGAAGCCCTCCTCGGAGAGACAACACAAGGCAATGAAGGACACATTATACGTGCTTCATCATTATCCCTTTCATCCTTCACATGTACATCCACACTGCCCTATTTCATTACTTCTCACTCTCTTATCTTAAGGAATGAAAATAAAACCATGTCCCTGTATACCTAACTTTAATAGAGGTCATTTTTGTCTAGATTTTAAAGTTACGTTTCAGAAACTTCACTTGTTTCTCAGTATGCACCCTACCTTCCTTTCCCAAGTCATTCTTTTTGTTAACAAAAGCATAGGAAACATTCTACTTGAGAAGAGATGAGCATACCCTTGACTTCCTTCTCTGCTCTCTCTCTGATGATACCTAAAGTAATTACCACCGAGTCAAATTAGTTTTCAAGTACAGGCTTTGAAGTTCTTACCTTACTGTTACGACAGTAAAACACTTTAATGGCATGCTTAGGCTTGGAAAGATGAGATTTTTCTTTAAGCACTAAATCAATTCCCTACAATTAAATGTTGATTTCACCATACACGCAAACCACTGAAAAAACATTTCTATTGATAATGATAGACATTTTCCAATAGGCAGAGTAAGAAGAATCTTCTTGAGAACTCAGTTGATTTAATATATTTACTTCATATATTTTGATGTATGACGCTGGCAATTTATAATCCTTTGAATCTCACCATCTGCTATCATTCCATCATTATTGTCTGACCGCCATCTAACTTCTAATAATATCCTGCAATTGTAATAATTTAAAAAAAATAAAACATACTTAAAAGCACTAGAATTTTAAAAAATCAAAATCAAATTCTGCCAAGCCTACATATGCTTTCACTTCGCCTGTTGATTACTGAATAATTTTGCAAAATATGCTCCCTTTCCAATCCCCAAAAATGCTGCTTCTTGGGATTTCATTATGTAAAAATAACATAGATTAACAATGCATACTTTACTTTTCCTGTGGGTTGAAGCTCCATTACTTTTTCATAATTTATGTTTTTCTAATATGTTGTGGAAGACTGCTATGCATATACCAGATCACCACTCTAAAATCCCTTCAAAAGGAATACTGAAACCTTTCATTTTCCTTTAAGGGATTTTGGGTAGAATTAATAATACACATTAATAATTCACATTTTCTTTTTGCCAGTTGGTGGATGAGCAAAAAAGTAGTATTAACAATATGCCTTAATAATGTATTTTTTTTTTTATCTTGCCAGCTAGTTGATGGGAAGTCTGCTTGTGAAATATGCTTTAATAAGAAGCAGTTTTGCTTTGCCAGTGGGTTCAGGAGTAGTAGGTTAAAAGACTTACTATATGCTGTAAGTACACACTAAAGATAATATGTATCATCTATCGCAGACCTACTGTGTCGTACTCTGAAAGCATATACCTACCTAACGGCTCCATCAAAGTTATTTTAATGTAGTCTGCATATGAATATTAATATCCACCCCAAATAGCTAGAGTTGGAAATTGCAGGCACCTCCTACTGGTGTAAAGGTAAAATTGAAAGTCATTCAAATTGCATTAAATCACAAGACGGATGCAGAGGAGGAAAATAACTCAATTTTTGCTTTGTTCTTTCCTGTAAATATCTCAGGCAACTGTATGTATATATGATTATGTATGTGCAGGGTTTTTTTTATCTCTCTCTCTCTCTCTATTTTTGCTAAAGTTCAGATAAATTGGTTACATTTGTCAAAAAAAAAAAAAAACTTGAGGTTGGAACTAAGGGGATGGAACCTCTGAGACAGACTGTAACCTTAGAGTCTGGTCTGAGTAAGGAGCACCATCCTGAAAGCATTGAGTTAATTATGACTCAGGATCAGCTCTCCTCCCTTGCTCTCTGCTTCCTCTGGTGAGGAGTAAATTGATTCAGCCCTTGCTGTGCAGCAGTTTATTCTCCACTTACTCTCCCAGCTAGTTACTCTGGCCATCAAGTACCAGGGAAGCCAGAGCTGAGTGTTCCTTTCTCTCTCTGCTCCTCTCCTATTCCCACGTTTTTAATAGAGAGTGAGAAACTCCTGCTCTCTTCCACAGGGCCAGATTTACAGTCTGAGCAGGAGACTTGGGGGCTATTACCTCTCTTTACCATCTGAATGGCTAAGTAAGGGCTGTGACAAACTAGTGTCCTGTGGGAATATCCTATCCATGTCCCATTGCATTAAAGGTCCAGGTCATCAGGTAAGGCTCTGATATTTCTAAGGCAATTGTGGTTATGTACCGATGCAATGATGCCCTCTACACCGTTTCAGTTGCACAACCCCATTATGGATTTAAATAGCACTTAACTAGTTCATGGGATCTTAAGAGGCCCTCTGTACAGGGATGAATTTACATGAACGTTCAGTCCAGGGGCACTTCAGGCGTTAAAATTCTGTCTCTGTCTCTCTCTCTTTTTTAAAAAAGAAACAATTTACAATATGTTTCTGTTCCCTTTTCCCCCCTTGAAGCTTATATAAACCTGGTTAGAAATGTTTCCTGTGCTAAATAATTTCTTGCTTGTTCTCCCCCATTCTAATGCAGCACAGTTTCACAAAGCATGTGATAGATTTATGTATTGATTCTCTTTAAAGCTGGCTTATGAGATGGGAGACAGATTTTCATATGTATGTAGTCTCAAGGCCCCGGATTTTCTCAGTACATTAATAATTATAAAAGCCAGAAACCATCTACTTAAAAGAATATCAATATATCCACGGTAAATAATAAAACACAAAAAGTTTAATTGCTGTTTAAATAGAATGATCTTTAAGGTTGCAGACAATTTTCAAAACATATGAAGAGGTAGATGCAGTCCCTCCAGAAGGTGAATACAAAAATACACAAGAAATAAAAGAAATTGTTTTATCCATCTTCGCAGTTTAACTTCATTTTTTTTGTTAATGATGACAACCCCCACCCTCCAAAATATTGAAGTACTGAGTGATACTAAAAGTGTCATTTGCAAGGGAGCTAAATGCTCCTTTGTAGCATTAATCATGGAAAAAATTGACAATAGAAAAATGAGCTGGCTGGTTAATTTCCCCTGCAGATCAGCTTGATGCACAGGTAAATAAAAACAGGCATGGCTTAAAAAACAATAACAAAGTAAAATAATTTAGTGATTTGGTAGTAGGCAAATAGCTACATTTCATATAGCTTCAAAAAGAGTTTATAAAAAGTCTATTTTTTTAATAAAAGGATGAAGGGTCAGTAGCAGTTACACAATAGCTAGTCACTTACAAAGGAATTATTCGAGTCTCTCTGGATTTTTATACAGAGTCCATCATGGTGGTATCTGAGAATTCATTTCTATACAGTATCTAAAGTATTTCAGCTACTTCATTGACTGCATCAAATTATATTACTTAATAGTTTCTTCAGTAGCCTAGATCTTTTTTTCTGTGTACTATCTGAGAGCAGAGCAAATACTCATTTATCTAGCAAACACAAAAACAGCACTTTTGCATTTGTGGATTAGCCATGCATAGTTTAGAGTTTTCTCAAATGTATTCATTCCTCATGTTTCATACTCTTTATTTACATATTTGTTTCCTGCAAATAACCACTTTTTGCTCTGCCCATTAAAATGCCTACCCGTGAGGAAGCTCAGTAGAAGATTTGTGGAAAGTGCACCCAGAAAACGGCATGAATGCAGGTGAAAGGGAAATGAATTGTGTTATGCAAGCTAATATTCACAGAAAATGTTTTCAAATCTTTGCCCCAGTCTATGCTCTACCTTCCTCACACATGTGAATTCTCAGTGGCTATATTACAGACAGGAAATGTCTCTTAAAATTCCTATGGATTATTAAATGATTTCTTAAGCCTCTTTTTCAAATCTGGACACCTAAGTTGCACTGGCAAATAAGCAGATGCAGGCACTCATCTCATTGCAAGATAAGCTCAACATGTGCAAATAATATGAACAACCATGAAGAACAGTTCCAAAAGGGTGGTCATGTCTACCCTAGATAATTGTTCCTTAATAAGTCTTTGTGCTACAATAAATGAATTGCATCTATCATGCAGTTGTGAATTCATACTGACTTTATAATGTAAGGGAGTACCTACACTGTTATTTGCATTTCCACAAGAAAGAGCATTAAATTGTGGGCACCTATCCCACACTGCCACTCATCAGGTTCCAGCACTAGGGGCCTTGGGTAGAAGAAGTAGTGATGAGCACTGTGGGTAAATTTAAAAGCTCCCCTAGAACACTGTGTTTCTTTTGTGTCATTCACTGTAGTTAGTGGTAACTCATGCCCTTTTTCAACATTGCCCCAGAAAAACAGGAAAAAATTCAGAAGCTCTCAGGACTCACAGGAGAGAGCAGTCAGAACAGTGGAGTCCAAGTGGAAGAACAGAGGATGAAGCTTGGAAGTTTGGGACATTTCTGGAGGCCACTTATTACAGAAGAAAATTCCATCCACATTCATACATGCTTTACAGCACAAGAGCTGTTCCATAACTGGAGTTATGAATCTTGCACAGGTAGTATTCCGGTAAAGCAGGGCACTTGCAACACAACAAGGAACATTCAGGTGTGTATACCTGAACTTGTTTTTCCACAATAAGACAATATTTTGCAATAATTCTCCAGTGTGTACAAGACCTTAGTCTACTTCAACAAAAACAACTAAAGAGCCTTATGGAAAGATCGTGCAATAAATAAGTGTGTTAGGCTTTAAAAGTGCCATGGGACTCCTTGTTTGTTTTTCATGAACAACAGGTAATTAATCATGTGTCAGTCCATACATGAATGAAACTTTAGATATATTTGTCAAAATGCATCCTCTGCTATTTATAACCAACAGCAAAAAAGTAATTTCCTTTTTTTCAAATTTCAAGTTTTCCTGCAGAAATGACTGTTCTTATTGTGAACAACTTGCATGCTGAAGATATAAGACAGACAAGAAATGTCTAGGATAGGAGTAGGGTCCCATACAACATATGGAAAATATCTTGATGCAATTGTGATAACAGTGATGTAAAAAATATTTTAATAGTCGCACAATATTTCAGTCTGGTGACCATATCAATAATGACCGTGATGTTGACAAGTTCCAAAGGGGTAGCCGTATTAGTCCAGTTCAGCTAAACAAACAAAGAGTTCAATCTGTGCCAAGGGCAAGCTGAATTAGGTAAGCCGTTTTGAAAAAACAAACAAACAAACAAACAAATATGGAATCATGGAACAAAAGTTATTTCTGAAGCTTAAAAACACCACAGCAAGAGCATTAGTAACTGTTAGGGGAAGACTAGGTCCAAAGCGTGTGTTATCCATCACATAAATGGATAATGCATACAAACTAATCCTGAGACTCTGAGGACCACCACTTTAAATCCCAGATGAACCCCTACTTCAGAGGTTTCCAAACTTTTTGGCAGCACACCCCACTTTCATTTTCCAGAAACCGCACGCCCTCTCACCTCTCAATTGTCCAATGCTCCAATACCCTTTAAACAAGGAATTAAGGTCATTATTGGAAAATTATCAAAATTTCACAACCTCATGGCCCCCTAGGATTTTCTTCACACACACATACACCCAGGGGCACACTCCCCAGTCTGGGAACCTATACCCTATTTATATAACAGTCACCATCTTTGCTAACACACCGGGGACTCCAAAGCTAAAAATATGATCTGTTACAACCTGACCTAACCAATCCAAGATCTGCACTGGGTGCTGTAACAACTCAGATACTCTGGGGATAAATCAAGAGAGGGTCCTATAGCACACACTCACCAGTAACTTACATGATATCCTTGCCTTCCTGGTAATCTATCAATTTAATTTTTATCAACTGTGTATGAAAACTAGGATTATATACAAAGGTTTATACATTGCTTGGTGCATTTCACATGTGGACCAAGAGTAGTACAGTGTTATAGTGTCTTACACTTGATGCTCACTGTAATGCATGGATATGGAGACAAGCATAGTTTTGGATGTGGTGATTTTGTTGGGGTTGCGCAGGGTAACCCACCTGATTACTGACAGTGAATTGTAATCACCACTACAAAACATGAAACTGGCAAACAATGAAAGTGAAATTAGAAAACCCACCCTAACATTTGAGCACTGATTAATGGCTCAATCTCACTTCTTTATGAATCAAACATAAATCCCACTAGCTCAGTGGGAAGAGTGTTGGGCAGGAATAGCTGTCACTGCTTTTAAAACAGAAGATAGAAGGTCTCTTGGTAAAGACACTGGAATGGGGCTGGTGGCATGGGAAAGAGAGTTGTGTGCAATTTCAAGCTCTACCACAGACTCCTCATGTGATCTTGGGAAAGTTATTCAATCTATACCTCAGTTCACCTCTTCCTTCTCTACTGTTTTTTCTCTTTAGGTTGTAAGCTGCTTGGGGCAGGAACTGCCTCTTATTATGTGTCTACACAGCAACCAGCACTAATCTCAGCTGGGATCTCTGGGCACTAATTTAATACAAGTTAATTACAGTGCTCAATAATATAATACCCTGATGATTCATGATCATCCTGAGCTGAATTTGAAAACTGTCTAGTGCTACATACCCAACACTGTGGTAAGCAATTATAGTTCTCATTTCCTGACATGGATGGGCACTGGTCCTTCTGTTGCATTTCTTATTTGTTTGCTGGATATTTTCATTAAGTTTCAGCCCCCATATTCTGCTTTTTTGGGGGGTCAATATGTTATTATCCCAATGGGTTATTGTCAATCAATTAATAGGCATCCTGCCTTATGTTCCTACCATACGACATTAATGTATCAGTACATTGAGTTCTGCTAGGCTTGCCATGTGATTCTCATCCATATGCATTTACTTTCATAATGAAGCCATCTCTCAGGCGTGGAAATGGTTTTCTGTGATTTATCCTATGCATTTGGAACTTAAATTGCATTCCTACTATATGATTGATATTATTTCATTTAAGTAACAATATGTTAACCCCTCCACTCTTCATTTTATCGCCCCAGCTAACTGAATAAGAATTTCTTTAAATTTAACCTTTGTGGCAGACAGAACAACAATACAAAGTACCTTTTAAAATGAGAAGGTCATTGGATCTTTGGAATTGAATGGTCAGTGATATTTTTGTGAAGTGTAGAGGATGGAAGCCAGATAAGAGGGGATCAGTAAGAGAATTGGAGTGGAGGTGTGTGGGCAATGTGAATAATCATTATATGCTACAACTTTGTGGAAAAAGGGAAAGAGAGGTTGGACAGAGGTTAGATAAAGGTTGAATCAAAGGAAGTTTTCTTCAAAGAAATGGGATAGTGAGCATGTTTTTTGACAGGGAGAGAGTATCTAGGGAAATCAGTGTGAAAGGTAAATGTAAAATAATTGGTATGACTAATAAATGGAGGAAGGGAATCAAGGCCTAAGTGGGTAAGGAAGGGATAGGTTGAAGTACTGAGGTAGTGTCTGTGGCGGATGTCACTTGCTGACAATCCCCCCTGCAGTTGAGCGAGTGTTCTAAAAAGTCTTCCTCAGTTTCCCCTTTACTCAGACAATCACCATTTATCCTGTCTGGTAGCTTTTTGTTAGGACTTCATCCAGGTTGATAGTCTGTCCCCTCTTGGGGAAATCAAAAGTCTAGCAACACTAGTAAAGGGGCAAGAATCTCCAATCTTCTGGGGGTTCTGACCTCTTTGTTCTAGAGGTTTTAGTAACTCCTCTTCTGGGATTGACATGGGAATCCAAGCACACCCACTTCTCTGGATTCCAGTCCAGGATCCTGTATGAAGTCAAGGGAATCAGTTTATCCCAATCCCTTATTGTTTCCGTGAACTCCTTCCTACCAAGCCTCTCTAGTAGGCTATTTCCCAATGTGATCCTCTTCTTCAAGAGGTCCCTCTATCTAAACACTTTCTTCTCATTTTGTTGCTTAAGGACCCTGCGCTCAATGGTTCCACAAAAACAACGAGAGTCCTGTGGCACCTGAAAAACTAAAAATTTTTTCGGGCATAACCTTTTGTGGGCTCCAACCCACCCTATCCTCTCAGCTATAGTTTCCACTTCATGCATCTGATGAAGTAGGTTGGAGCCCAGGAAAGCTTATGACTTAGGAAATCTGTTAGTCTTTCAGGTGCCACAGGACTCACAATGTTTTTCTGTAAACAGACTAACGCAACTACCCCACTGGAAATGGTTCCACAGTTCTGACAACTGCTTCCCTTTTGACCTGTATTCTTTCCATCTTCCCACCGGTTGCAAATCCATCAATCACTTGCTCTGAACATCTCATAGCACTCCTATTATTCAGATAATAGAAGCAATATGGGGAGAGAGGGAGCGTAAAACTAGTGAAGAGAGAAAGGGAATTCCATCCAGATTACTTGAATTTCATGTTTAAAAAAGTTTACAAGATTCTGGGAAGAGGGTTCAAGGAGTGTTCTGGACAAAGAGAGTCAAAGAAAAATCATAGCTCAGAAATCAAGTGAGAATATTATAGATAAAGGGAAGAGACAGAGTTGCTGTGAAAGGAGAGAGAGCAAACAAAGGCTAGAAATTTGGTGTGGTTTTAATACGATGTCCAAAGATTCTGAGCAATGCAGGAGAGCAGAAATACCAAGTACAAAGAAAAAGCCAAAGTGGGTATTAGAGGCATGCTCAGCATGGTGTAGAACCAGAGTGCAGATTAGGGAGGGAAGATTACCAAATCGAAAGGAGAGACTCTACAGATGAGTGTGAGGAGTGAGCCTGGATTGAGAGCAATCCTCAAAGGGTGACAGAAGGAGAGATAACGTTTGGTATTCAAGAAGATACATAGACGAAAATGGCTCTCAATAAACAATATGACCCTGCTCCTTCCTGCCTTTCTGCACATCTCAGTTGTATATGTTTGCTAGGAAGCAGCCTCTTCTTACACAGACACCTTTATATCTGCCTACTTCTTATTCAGAATTTGGCTGAATGTGATGACAGGTGGATATGTTTGCCAAAAAATAGCAAATAAAATTCAGAAATGAAGTTTATGGAAAATGTTATTAGGTGGATTGAAGTAAAAGGCTAGTAACCAATGAGTTTTGAAACAAGTCAGACTTTATGTGAATGAGTTTTATTATTGGCCAAACCTCGTCATTGTGCTTCACTAGGAACTGAAGCAGAGTATGCCCCCTTATTTTTATTTATTAATCACTAAATACTGATTTTATGAATAAGACCCAATCAAAGGTGGTGCATAAACTGCATCTCCCCTGGAATATCCCAGGATACATTGTCCCTCAGATACACCTCTCTGAATTACAATTCTTTCCCTGCTTCACCTTGGATCAATATTGGGGGAAAGACATTTATAGTTCTGGCCAGGATTTTTTCAGCCAGAAGCCTCTCTCTAGGAAGGGCTGATATTGACAAATTCCTCATTTTTATTTTTATTTATTTTTCAAAACAATAAAAAAAATTGTTGAATCATCCCATTTTAAGTTTATGACCAACCACTTTCTCCCCCAGTCTGATTTTCTAGTTTTAAATGACTTTTCATTTTAAAATTAAAACTAAATACAACAAAATTAAGAACAATAAATCATCAAAATCAAACAAGACTCAAAATTATCAGAGGAACACTTCCAATAGACCCAAACTGGATTCTTCTCTCCCCAGTTCACTGATTTTTTTCCAATTGACATTTTGTCTTAATTCAGCTCAGGAAAATTTTCTGGAATCTTGAAAATAAGCAAGGGATAGGAAAACAGTTTCCCATGCAGCTCTAGGCACTAATTTGCTGTTTGTCCCTATACCCAACAACAAGGTACAACAAGAAACCTACTGTTTAGCTGCAGTTTCATTCATTCCCTCCCTCATCCTGCCTACAGTTGTTGGTTGGGGAAGGACGGAGAGAAGTGCACTTAGGGCCCAATGACTCTGTCTCCTATATGGCAGGGGACAGCTTGCCACAGAGTGTAAGTGGAGTTTTTCTTACTCCCCCTTAATCCTTTATGGAATGTATATGTCCAACTCATAACCTCACTCTAATTGCCACCTTTGGAAACATTTAAGGCCCAGTTAGACAAAACCCTAGCTGGGATGAAGCATCTGAGGAAGTGGGATCTTCTCCCACGAAAGCTCATGCAAAAAATAAATCTGTTAGTCAAAGTGCCACACAACTCTTTGTTGTTTTTTCACTGGACTAGACTAACACGGCTATCCCTTTTAAAATTGGGATGATTTAGTCAGTGTGGTCCTGCTTTTAGCAGGGGTTTGGACTAGATGACCTCATGGGGTCCCTTCCAACCCTTTGATTCTATGGCTGAAGCCACAGGAGCTGCAGCACAGCTTATTCTTCCCTCTCTGATTTTTTTTTTCTTCTTTTGGAATAAATTGGTTATCATGGCAGCTCACAGCTGTATGAGTTTGGAATAAGCTAAGTAGCTAAGTATCTGTGTTGCTAGTTGGCAGCTGATAATATTTCTACTTTAGGGGATGTCCTGCCATATAAAACATTATAGCTGAATCCTTTGCCAATGCTAAAAACATTGCAATATAAAGCATATTGCACCTGTACAGGAATAATTTGGGTCCAGTATGCATTATGGACCTGATCCAGTGATATAATTTCAAATTGTCTGCAACTTTGTTTGATTGGCCCCATGCCATTTAAAAATTGTAGTCTTATGCTTATACCAATACCATATAGACTATGAAAGTAGAAACTTTAAGACAGAGACACAAATGAGTCTTGAAGTTTGGATCTAGAATCATATCACAATGTGAACTTCCCCTAAGTTTGTCAGCAAGAAAGAAATTTTAGATACGGTGTTTCAATTCAGGACTATTTTAGTGAAGGAGAAGCCTGTGGAAACTGGTTGGGATAAAGTCAGAGCTCTCCAATCCAAACATCCATCCCACAATCAAACACCCACAAAATCCTTTTGGAGATTTTGAAATGTCTGCACATTTTTTTAATACTGTTTCCCAACATCAGCGTGACCTTGGTCAAAAATACAAGAATCTTTTTTTTTTTTCCATTTTCCTATATGATCAGCTCATATAAGAAACTGAGTATTTACAAACTTCTCTGAAGCAAATGTGAGCTCTGCTGCTTTTGAAGTTCATCCATCATTCTTTAAAAGGAGGCTCCAAGTCACTACAGTGCTACAGAAGGAAGCTGATTCCTAAAGTAAGCCAGAGTTGCATGGTTTTTACTAGTAATAATAATTATTTAGCCATTTTTGTTCAGAGCTCAAGAGAGTTAGGAAATGTAGATACAAAAATTTTAGCCCAAATTAATATAGAATGATAATTCTATTTTTCAGAAAACAACAGCTTGAATGTTTGATTCATATTTTTCCAGTTATCAAAAAAGTGAACGTTAGCATCATTTAAAACATTAGAGAGAGAACACAGCTAAATTCAATGCAAAACATCCATTTATCTCTCTGTCTATGGAAAGTTTTCCATTAAATTTAGCTGCTTGCTAGAAGAGTCATGAAAAGAATAGTGTTTAAAATGAACAAGCAGAACTGTCATCACTTTTTTTTCCAGAGTTTTACAGGAATAATAATTTTACTGTTAATCCCATCACTCCAGATTTGAAATGCATGCTGAGAGCCAAGAATTGAGGGAAACTTTCGTTTAATAAGATCATGATGCTTATCAAACTATTTGCATATAGAAAGTTAAATTGTTTGGCTCAGGCTGTTAAGTCCCCCCCCCCCCCCGTCTTCAAAATGATGACAAACCACAAGGAGAAGGCCATTTGTGCCTGGTAAAACCAAACCAAACTGACTTTTTTGAGTATTTTTGACACTTGTAATTATTCACCCATACTTCACATTCACACCTACTCAACATAAGGCAACGAGTGCTTTAAATCAAACCATACTTATTCCTTTTAATTTGCTTCTAACAGATACATCCATACATATGGTAATTTCCTAAAGATAAATAATGGAATGGGTGCCACAATCTAGAATGCCATCAACAGCAAAGTTAATTAGAGGAATAGGAGGCAGTATACTGTAATCTGTTAAACCCATTCCAATCAACAAAAATAATTTAAAATAGGAAAATAAGGAGACCATAGCTCAACCTGATACAGATGTAAGATCTAGTCCTACTAACCATCACTTATGAGACTCATCCACTAGACACTTTAATCAGGGTGTGAAGAACTGGAACCTTAGTTCATTAGAGACTGACCTCTTCCTTTCTCCACCGATCAATTAAGATATTCATTTTCTTTTATTTCTGCCATTATGACCTTCTATGCTTGTGTTTTCAATCACATTCCCATTTGGTTTAACATTTTTCTCTGCTGTTTAGCATTCATGAACCTGAATGCTGATTAGATAGTATGAAATACAATACCAATAAATAATCTGAGGATTTTTAAAATCTGGTTTGGATAATCAAACACAGGGCCAAATTTTACAAACAAAACAGTCTCAAGGGAAGTCTATCAGAGTTATCTGCATTTCTCCATGAAAAGAATTAGGTCTTTGTATTTTTCAGGATATGTGATTTTCAAGTAACTTGTACACTACAGACAACAGAGTGGTGAACATCTAAGTACCCACATACAAGGGTATTTCTATCCTTTTGAAGCCTCTGTTTCCAAGTTTTAACATTTCATTTAAAATATAAAACATTAACAAAGAGAAACCAATATAGCACATCATAGGAATGGAAACAATCACGAGTTGGGCTTTTATAACTCTATATTTAAATCCTATAATTTAGACATCATTAAGTTAACAAAGCTGGGTTTTGCTAAAGTATAATATTAATTGCAGTTAATTATTCTGTTACAGTTGAGATCATATTACTTCAACACAAAATGTGCTAATCCAGGTAGTTTATACTGAATGGATATTATCTGTACAGTACTTTGTTTTTGTCTTATGCTATTGATAGTCTGGATTCTTTTTTTTAAGGCAGAAAAAGTCCAACAATACAAAGCTAAAAGGAGGCCTGAGCTACAAAATTCATAAACTGGTGATCAGAACAAAACTTCTGATGTTAACAGATGTATCATAAATTTACACCAGCATACATAAATGCAGAATTTAGCACTATATCTAGAACACTACCAATGGAGAATAAAATGATTAATTATATTGGGAGAAACCATGGAAAAAAGATCTTTTTTCTATGGTTCCCACTGTGTCAATATGTTCATTGCACAATGAAGGTTAAACTATGGTGCTACCAGTGATCCTTTTGTTCTGGACCAAATGTAACAAGAATGACAAACTTTATCATGAAACAACGGTAACAGTAATATTCTCTGTCACACTCACATGACTACATAAAATTCTGTAGGGTGGCATAAGCATACAAGTTTACATACATGTAACATGGGAGAATTTGACCCAACAACAGTAGTTGTACATATTTTAAAGAAATAATTGACTAATCCACAAGTACTTGCTGTCATTATTCAAAACTATAACTCACTTTACATCTTGAGCAACCATATCTTATTATGTAGAGTATATCGCCTAATGAGAAAGAAAATTGGAAAGGGAAAAGTTACTTGCCTTCTATTTATTCTTCTCTGAAGATTTTATCTCACAAGATTCCAACTCTTGGATCTTAAGGCTTCAGTGTGACTCTAGTAGAGCAGCCATGAATTCAGATCTTAAAATTAAACTAGTGGTTTTCAACAGTGACTGGAGGAAAGGATGAGGGTGAATGGAAGATGGAGCACAGAGGAAGGGAAGTGCATTGGCTATATGGACCTATACTGGACAATATGGACATATCTTTTGGCAGTGTCTTTAAATAGGAAATGATCCTGCCTATGAACATCCTCCAAGTGTCTAATGATAAGGATGAAAACTTTTCCAGTAGTTAGACCTCATGTAGACACTCATCTTTCTTGGCAGTGGCTGGCACCCAATGCCACCCTCACATGAATGCTTTATATGCAATTAATTCTTCACCTGAGTTTCAGTATGATTTAGATATCATATGGAACAATTACAAATTTTCCCTAATAATTGAGAGCTTTTTTTAAAAAAACCGATACCAGACATTTATATAATTCATATCAAGGAAAAATGCAATACAAAAGATATCAAAATTATGTATATAAGTTAATACATAAAATAAGCTTCTTTCTGAAGCCTCTGGACTGAAACATACCAAGAGATGCTGTCCACAGCTATTTCTTTTAATGTTTACTGAGTATGCACACACAACCTTAAAAATAAGATTTTAGAGTTTGAGTTTCCAAAATGTTTTCCCTCTATCTGGGGCTGTTATTGACTAATACATCATAAGAATGCGATTGCTCTAATGATGTACTAGTATAATAGATCATCACAAACATACTATCATCCTGATAATGTATTACTCAATAACATGGTAGCAGCTGGCAAGAACATCTACTGAATCCAATGATGTAAGTTTTATTATGTTTATTTAATTCACTTTGTTAAGAATAGGGAGGAATGAATGTTACTTGACAAGCTGAGAAAGTGTGTGCACATCCCAAAGGCTATAATGGAAATTGGCAACACTTCAGTATCTTGATTTAGAAGTGCAGAATTTTCTTATCAACTTTACAGTGATTTCTATAAAATATCTATATCATGCCTCCTTCTGGTGTTCTAAAAAGTTTAAAATGGTTGTTGGACATCTTGGCATTTAAACCGTTAAGTATAGTTTATCAGGAACTCCCTATACTGTCCGTATATTTGCAGCTATTGCTCTAAATATAGGCTGAGCTGCACATAGATTTCTTTGGGTTTTGTTACCTTTATCTCTCTCTTTCTTGAATCACATGGGTCCTACCATTCTTACATTGAGTCTCTGTGCTGCCGCTCCAAAATTTACCAAGTTAACAAAACAACTCTAACTCTTTTCATCTCTTGTAAGCTCTTTGCCACCAGTAGCCTGCAACAGCATTGACTGAAGTGCCAAAAACCATCTTCAAAACAAAGCATTATTTATTCACCTGACATTACACAGCATGCAGAATAAAGGGTAAAAACAATAAAGCCCTATACGCATTCTTCCTCTTACCTAAACCTCAATGTTTCTTTGCTTTGGTATGTTCCATTCAGTTCTGCTATTTCTATCTTTGGGCTGAAAGACTGTCCTGATATAGTATGTTCTCTATCTCTTTCTGAGACAACCAATGGACAACTGCGGACAACTCACTCAACCACCTTTTATTTTCTAACCTTTTATGGTTCAGTAAGCTGTTTGATCCAGTCTCAGGCCTGGGAAGGGTAAATCTTGCCAGCCTGGTTGGAACGAAGTAGCGGTATTCTCCAGTTAATAGGTCTCCACATGGTTCCCTTAAAGAGCCTTATCTTTGCTATTGTTTCATTTACTATTTGCTTCTCTCCAATATATCCTTTTGCTTTAATTCTTTGCAGTCCCCAGGACAATATCACACAGGTGAACTGAGGTGCATATGATGTTTATAAAAAGTAATACACAGAACTGCCTCATACTCACTATTGCTGTGAGGTCCAAATGTTTCTCCTATGTAGTTAGGAAATGTTAAGTTTATTGGAATGACTGGGAATCACATATCTAGGGACCTGGATCCAGATTTTGCACTTTATTTTGAAGATGAAGAAAATGGCCTTTTGGCAATGATAACTTGATAGAATGTAGCTTATTTCTAAAACAGGAGCAGTTGGTATCCTGGCATTACAGAACAGATGTAGTGAATGAAAGGAAACAGCGAAATAGGAAAAAAAAGAGGTTGGATATGTGAGGCTGAAGAAGAGTTGTGAAGATTATAGCTAAGGGAAATTCCAAGCAGAAAGGTTGAGCATGCTGGATGGAAGGGAAGCATATTGAGAATCGGTGGGCCATGGAGGAAGGAGCAGATGATAGAAGCCAATGCCAGAGGTGATCAGAGATGCTGCCAGTCAGGAGTTGGCTGAAGGAAAGGTACTACTTAGGAAGTATTAGTGACTGCAGAGGGAGTGTGGCATGTACAAAAAATGAAGTCATGGGTGGGAATATGAGCCACAAAGATGAGGATAGAACTCTTAACAAAGATAAAGAGTAAAAGAAGAGGGGATATAGATTCTAGAGAGAAAGTGCAGATGTCACTTTACTTCATGCTGAATTGGGGGACATGGCAAGACATCCAAGAAAAGATACAGGAGGCAGCTGAAAGTGCAGAGCATGGGGAGAAAGCAGATGTGAACAGAGATTTTGCACAAATTTACAGTAGGCTGATTTCTGGATTTTGGAGGACTTCTGATAAAAGCAGTTGGTGGATAAAGGAGTTACTGGTGGCAAGGAGAAACAACATAAAGGTTACCCATTGAAATATTGCTTACTTTTTTAACCATACCATTCTGCTGCAATCCAAAGCTGACACCTCTCGTGACTTATGAATAAAAATGATTTTTTTAAGGGAAAAGCCCAGTAGTTTCATGGATGAATGAATACAACGGCATTTCCCACACAGCTGGAAATGGAAGGCAGCTTAATGCAAAAGGCTGTCTGAGAAGCAGAAACACATTTATAATAGAGAAAAATATGTAGTAAAAGCACAAAGTATAGCATTTTGTCTTTGTGGGCCTTCTTGACTTCTGGATTTTCTGGATTCTGATTTTGTTCATTACTATCAAATTAACATGCCAAATATTATTGCTGTGGTGTAAATAAATCAAAAGTTCAAGCTAATTGGAAACAGTCAAATGCCACACAGGAAGACTGAGTTTATTAAGACAGCAATCTTATTGGGATCAAGTAACAGGAATGTCCAGTGGTGTGGAAGGGTTAACTAGTCCGTCCCTCCCTCCCCCCCGCCCCCGAGAGTAAAGGTATTACTGTCCAGGTTCTGGAATTAGAGCTGAAACAGAGTCTCACAACATGTATTTCAGTATGTTGTATCATTAGTGACACTGAAGGAGGAAGAGCAGATCTCAAAAAGGATGTATATGATGGGCCCTGAGTGAGGTGTGGAGAGAAATAGCAAAAACTAGATGAACATGGATTTCTGGCCTCACAGTATGTTTATGAAGCAGTGGTTCTCAAATCCTTGCTTCTGTCCATATAAACATTATATTCAAATGAGACATAACTCAAAGAGGCAACCAAATCCTGAAACCTCAACATTTATTTTCAGTCTTTGCTTTGCTTGTTTCTCCTCCTTGTACACTCACAAATGCTCCTTCCCACCCATAATACAAAAGGCCACCAGACTCATTGGATATGCTCAGACTTTTAAAGGACTAGAGTTTCATAAGAGGTCAGCATTCAAAAGCTGTATTTTCTAAAGTTGTCCCTAAAAGTATTTCCAAATAATTAATACAAAGGGAAAAATCCTTTCAAGTAAACCTGCTCCACCATGGAGAACAGAACTTTTTGCCAGTGGTATGCTTTTAAACACAAGCTGTTAATCATTAGGATTGAGTGACTGCTAGAAATGAGTATGCCACATATCTGGTAACTTGTGAATGCTGTTTGACAACATTCAACTACCAAACTTACAGCTTTTTGTAGCCTGTTTTCATGTCATAAAAGTCTTAGATAAAAGCTTGGGGGACAGATTTTTAAAGTATTTAGCTACCTAAATAACATACAGGTAAATTATGCTATTTTTAACAACACTAAGATGTCTAATTCATTCACTGGGAGAAAGGTGACTAAATGCATTCAAGTGTTACTCTGCTCAGGATTGTAAGGGCTAAGTAGTTTAGTTAAATCCCCTTGAATTCAGTGGAATTTAGACACTTTAAAAAATAACACACTAAACACCTTTGTAAGTCTGATCTTTAGGTATCAGTAACGTCTACACCCTCTTTGAACAACGTGACATGACTTGCAGCCCCCACCACTCTAGGAGAGGTCTGAACAAAGTACTTATTTTCTGAATGCCAAAATTGCAGTGAGGTAGATCATCAATGTGCCCCTAGAGCTACATAACTATGAACTACCCACTCATGGTAGATTGTAAGTGAATATCTAGTTTGATCTGTATATGATCATTTAATTACTATTGCTGGGTTTTGTTTTGTTTTCAAAATGCTGTTACTAGTGCACAGCATAATAATACTCAATGCACAAAGTTATTATCAGTGTACCAATACTCCAGAATGGATTCTTACATTTCCTCAGGAAAGGACATAGCCCTCCTGTAATTGTTATTGATAGTGTCCTTTACAATTTTTATAAGGCATATCCTGGGCTTTAATTAGAATACCATATTAATCAAATCAATTCAAAAGCAACCACAATTGCTCAATGTTTCCTGTCAGCTATTCAGTTTATAGAGATGCATACACTATACTTTGCTAACACTGGAGAATACTAATTTGCAGAGGGCTGAAGTACTGCTTCTACATATCTATCACTGTATGCTGAGACATTACAAAATCTGGAGCACCATATACAGTGGGCCTTGATTGGCTTTTCTTAACCTCAATCAAATACGAGAATAGTATGTAAATCTCTTACCTTGAGTAGCAATTTACAGTGCAAGTATTAATTAAGCCAGCTGAACTAACTGCATAATAAATATTTAGGGTAAACAAGAGGTTAATGATCTAGCCAATAGTATACGCTTATATAATTTTAAAGTGACACCAACTTGTGACTTACATGAATGTGTACTTGAACCCAAGCATTTTCAGTAGGATACTCAAAAGCACTCAGCATTAACCTAACTCTGTTTCCTTTGAGGACAATAGTTAAAATGCTGACTCATTTCAGTGTAGGCAGGTTTAGGCCAATGCCAAGTGCTTTTAAAAAAGCCTACCCTTTGTTTGCATGTCACATTTCTTTTCTCCAGCTTTTATAGGTCTTTTCTGATTGCTTGCTCTTCAAAGCAGGAAGTGAAGATAAAGTTGTCAAAAGCATTTTCAAAAAATGACTTTGACATGCAGGCTCTCAACTCCACTTCAACTTTCCATGAGACTTAGGCATCTAAATTTGTGTCACTACTGAAAAAGATAAGTAGGTCTTGAGAGAAACATCACCTAAATACATTAAGAAATCTGGCCTTAGATGCTTCTGGAAATTTTAATGAGCCTTCATCATCAACTGCCTACAATCCTGTAGGCATAAATTCATGTTTATTCCTTCAATTACTTAATGTTCACAGTGTGTTTTGAAAGCCTTGAATAGGATGTGCTGAAGCAGGAAAAAATCCAGAAAAGTAGAAAAAAAAATTTACAGCAGAGAAACAGAATGGATTTACAGGGGTTCCCCCCCCCCAAATTAAGGCACTATGGGCCAGAGAGGTAAGCTAGTCAGCTGCCCTCTCAAACACTTAGTGAGGTTCCCCCTCATTTCCACAAGACAGCACTAGGTAAAAGTTAAGGGAGAATAGTAATTGGATTTAGATGGTATGCTTCTTTGTGTGTGTGTGTGTGTGTGTGTATGTCCTGATATTTCCTGCATGCTAGAACTCACAAACATGACTAACCCCCAATTCTGAAAAATGTTTTATTTCCCCTCACTATACAACTCACAAGTTTCTGATAAACATACTCAATAGTGTATAAAGGCTGAAGATGACAAATCTAGAACTGGTGATATAAGCGCTATATCTGACAATGGGCCAGACTACACTATAAAAACAAATCTGTCATGGGGTTCAGTTACAGCATGATTAACCTTCACCAGAGATAAAAAAAATGCTTGATATTGTAATGTAGGTATAAATAAGATATTTTGTTCATGATCCCTAACCATTCCTGTTATGGCTAAAGATATAGGCTGACTTGG
This sequence comes from Podocnemis expansa, assembly GCA_007922195.1. Taxonomy (NCBI): domain Eukaryota; kingdom Metazoa; phylum Chordata; order Testudines; family Podocnemididae; genus Podocnemis; species Podocnemis expansa. The sequence goes on from ML682006.1 coordinate 2,419,157, forward strand.
GACACATTGAAATCCACTATACATTACTACATTGGTAAACCAAATTAAGTTATCTGAGACAGGGGACAACCATGCTGATTGGAATTTTGTGCTGCAAAAGAACCTCCACATGTTAAGAAATACCCAAGAAAAAAAACGTTCTGGGTGTGTTGTAAATTCGGACAAACAGAAACAAATCATCTGGCATTCACTGTGGATTTGCCAAAGGGAGAAATCTGACAGATTTGCTCAAGTTCTTTTAACACTTCACCGTATTGAGGAATAAAATAAAGCCAGTAAGTTGGACAGGATTTGGAATTCAGAAAAGCGGTTGATATTGATTGTGTGGATAACTCCAAAGGGCCAGCCGTGTTAGTCTAGTTCAGTAAAAGAAGCAAGGAGTCCTGTGGCACTTAAAGACTAACATTTATTTGTTGCATGAGCTTTTGTGGGAGAAAAATCCCACTTCGTCAGACGCTTTGAAGATGGGGGAACTTACAGAACGGGTGATCAGTGAATGCCTGAGCTATAAAATCACTAAGAAAAGTATTGAGCTATAGGAATTAATTAAAATATTCTTCTACTTGCAAAGGCCAGAAATGTTGAAAGGTGGCAACATTTGAGAGTGGAAACAGGTATCAAATAAGATAATTTGATTCAGCTATTAAGATCCTATATATTTATTTTTTGTATGTAAATAACTTGGAGGACTGTTAAATTTCCAGACTAGTTAGTTTTGATGACAAAAGTAGTAGTTTCTTATTCAAGTAGAATAGAGCAAACAGACTCATAATGACCTGAATAGATTTAGCTTATGGGCAAAGAGAAGACACAAGCTGTTCAGTGCTGGCAAAAGTAAGGTAATGAAACTGGGAACCAAAAATAAGTACAGAGATCTTTGTCAGATGCAGAGACCAGAAGGAAGAACTTGGGGTAGTTTCAGATAATAAAACCATCTGTGCAATAGTCAGAGGTTGTACAGTGGGTACACAAGAGAACAGAGCATGAATCAGGGAAGTTATTCTGGCAATATATATTAAAGACTGATGTGGAAAATTATGTGCTGTTTTGATTATCACAAAAAGACACTGCAGAGATCAAGCAGGTGCAGCTCAGAGCAATCAGTTCATCCAGGAGTTTGGGGAATTTGAGTTATGAGGATAGATTAACTAAACTTAGTTTCTAACCCCTAAAACAATGAAATCTCTAAGGGATTTTTTGGTAGTATGTTGAAGATCTTGTTGCAGTTAAGATGTTCATGAAAGCAGCTAATTGAAACTATACATGCGAAGGAGTCAAGGATAAAATCTATAAGCACCAGTCCTTGCACCATTTTAAAGGAAACCTTTACACAAAGAAAGATTAAAATATGACACATATTTCCAAAGATGCCTGTATAATAAAGCAGCATAAATCACCTGATGTAGCTGGTTCATTCAGTGAAGAAATGAAACAACAGAGCTATGACCCAGCTGTTCATGCCTATTCTGTTTAGGAACATTCTTATTTTATTATTAATGACTCATGATATTTTGGGTGGGATTCTCAAAAGCTCTAGGTGCACATGGACATTTCAGGAATAATTGCCACTGCAAATCTCTAGTGTATTCTTAATTTTATAACCATGTTCCCTGAAGCCCTATCATTCAGAGTTATACATATATGAAGAGTTTGTTTTCCTATTTTATTTGAATTCCTATAAGCACATTTTAAGTAGTTCACAACTCAGTTTCTTCACACTATGCAGACTTTACACTATGATGGACAAGATCAGTAAAGAAAAATGAGGTGGCAGGAAAACAAAGACAAAACTCCAGACAGATGCAGCCATTTTGGGCTTGATCTTACATTCTTTCAGATTTAGATAATTTTCTGCTAAAACAGTTCACTTTCCTCTTTTCTTTTTTAAACTTTTGTGGAACATTAGATACACAGTAAAAGCAGTCAATTAATGGTGAACTGTCTCTGCCCAGAATGTAAGCATTGTCTATCTTCTATAGATTATTTTTCCCACTCCAAGTTTTGGTCAGTGTAGGGTCTGCTCTGGTCCCTGTATCATGTCATCTGAATGAATGTTTACATGTAAGCATTACAGCCATATGTAAAAGTCCTGCAGAAGTTGCACTTTTCAGGATGTCTAAGGGCCTTAAAGTTGAGACTTTGGTTTCCAGCAGTTTATTGCTGCATTCTATTTTGAGGAGAGGTTGTGGCCTTGAAAAAAGCTAGAGACCTTGGAATCTATTATCTGGTAAGAATATCTAATCAATTTTATCCATCACATTTGAAGTTTGCTTTCATCTGCATGTTTAGTGATGACTTCTCAGTGTGAATAATACATGAAAAATAAAAGGTAGAATACTTAAACTGACTCCAGCACCCACAAAATAAATTAAGTGAAGTAGGTGAGCATTGCCTCTTTTTATTCACATTCCAATTAATCGATAGCAGTCGCTTGTGAAAATGCAGTCGATGTCAAAGTTCTATAAAGAAGATAAGACTTATTTCAGATGAAGATTTCTTCCTCCCCCCTTGCCCCTTTTCTTTCTCCTTATGTTGGAAACACTATTTATAATATCTTAATTAAGTGACCTGCTCCTTGGAAAAGCACAAATGCTGTACCAAACACTGAAAAGACAATCATATTGAAAGAAATTATAGTTACACCTCTATACTATAAAATATTAACAAAAACATTCTTATTTTATTGTTAATGACTCATATTTTGGGTGGGATTCTCAAAAGCCCCTGGGATTGCTTGAACTCTACTTCACTGAATCAATGGGAACTTCAGCATTGACTTGGAGAATCTCACCCATCTCCTATATATAAACTTTTACTTGGAGCCCTTGAAAAAGACTGATTCCCCAATCTTGCAGAAATCTTTGCAGATCAAGTCCATCAGTCTTGATGACTTCAGTGACAGGAAATATCTATTTACCTGAAGTCACAGTAGATTTTCTCTTAAATGTATAGTACAAGTAGACTAATAAGTTGCTTCATCTTACAATATTGAATTGAACTGTTTAAACCTTGCTCCACTTTTTAAAAATATATTGATTTGTACTATTACATATTACTGTTGCAAATGGAGCAGACCAACCACAGAAAGAACCTCTTTACATAATCTAGTTCTTGAACTTTATTTCTAGCATAATCATTATGGACTATATGTAGACATTTCTAGTAGCCCTGAATAAGGGGTGGTCTGCAGCCACAATGCCCCAGAAAGAACCTTGGGAATTAATTATAGCATGGATTCACAACTACTCTTTCACTAGCTCATTGCTTCCTACTTCATCATAGTCCATTACAGGTTGCACCATTCTTCTTTTGCCATGCTCTCTGGCTCACTGAGGAAGGGGATAAGGCCAAGACTATCTGCTTCTTCCTCTGTCTTGGACCCACCAGACCTACTAATTCATGTCAGAAATCATGACCCTGTGGGTCATTCTCTATTATGCATCTAGTACCTCAGTCCACACAGCCTTCACACAGGCTGTTATATAGTCTTGATGGCAAGGCACAATGTTGCCTTAACACAAGCAGCAGCCAAGCATAAAAGGTACCTTATTCTAAAAATAACAGGAGAGCCTGGGAATATTTTACTCTTGTAAGCATCCTTTAAATCCAATTCCTCTGGTACAGAAGGAATTAATCTTAATGGCTATGCCTACACTGGGGGGCTATGTTAAGTCAACTTCAGAAGGTCGACTTTAAGTCAACAAAGTCGACCTTGTGAAGTTTTCTTAAGGGTATCTCTGCACTAGTAAAGATACCCCGGGCCTGGGCCCCACTCTCTACCTGCACTGGGGCATGATCTGGCTCCAGGACCCCAATCCAGCTCCTGCCACTATCGGTAGGTGGCTGGGAGCCGGCCCCAGCCCTGAGCCCCTTGCTGTAACTGGCAAAGGACTCAAAGCCAGCCTTAGTCACCTGTGGCAAGTGGCTGGGAGTCTGGTCATAGCCTGTGAAACTCACCAGGCCATCTAGCCAGCTGCCGGCATTGGCAAGCGGCTTGTGGCTGGACTGGCTCCAAGCCACTTGTGGTAAGTGACTCGAGGCCAGATCCGGCTCCGAGCCACTTGCCGTCATCAGCAGGAGCCAGCTCCCAGCCCCTTGCCCCTGGTGGCTGGGGCCAGATCAGGCCACCAGAGCCTGATTTAGACCTGGGACAGGGCAGAGGGTGGGGCCAGGCTGGGGCCCAACCTCTTCTGCCCTGTAAAGTCGATTTAAAGGGCATGAGTTATTAAGTTGACTTAAGCTAGTGCTTAAGGCAACTTAATAAACTCTAAATATAGCCCTGGATTTGCTTAAGTCGACTTAAGCCTGTAGTGTAGACATACCCAATGTTATTAGTGCTTCTAAATTTAAACAAAGATTCAGCAGAACTGTAATCAGTGTATTTCAAACAGAGGGAAACCCTATCCATGCCCTCAAGGAGAAACAACTTTAGATTTTACAAACCCCTTACTAATAGTTCAGTGTTAACGCCAGTTCTCCATTGCTTTTGCCCAGTGGTATGTGACTGTGACCAACATTTATTTTGGGTGAAAATGGCACTGTCAACCTCACCCTTTAAAAAAAAATCGTGCATCAGGTCTCCTAAAATCAGGAGATAGGCTTAAAAAATACAGCATTTATAAATGGGTTCTTAGTATTTTCCTTCTTGTTTTCAAGGCTCTGGTGTTCATGTTCTCAGGCTTACCCCATGCCATCTGAATCAGGAACTCATTATATGAACAAAGAAAACTGAGATTACAGCTCTGTGCTCAGGGAGTTGAAGAGATGGGGCTTTAAAGAAAATGAAAATAAATCAAGAGACCTGCAATAAAATCCTGAATGGTGGCAATAATATAAAATTCTTTTCTAGTGCAGAGAGCCAGATGAAATCATGTGGCAACACTTGAGCCCTAACGCTTAAGATGTATGAAAAGGAGGGCCAGGTTGGCAAAACACTCAAGGTACCTTTGCTCACCCCTATGCATGTACAACTTGTCTTTGAATTCATCAGTTTGGGACCTGTATAGAAGGTCACTTTTGGAGTAGTCCAGAAACTCTGGATGAAAGTAGAATCCACTGAGCCATATTTACAGCCGTTTTTGGAAACTAAACAAACCAACCAATGAACCCCTCCACCATGCATAGATAATAAATGGTACTCCATGATAGATATCAGCCTTCAGTTTAAGTTTCCTTGTGTTCATATAATATAGCTTTTACTTTAATGCAGCCTTTTGGTGTGACTTATTATAACTTATACTTATTCTGTTGGAATTTAAATTATGGTGTTCTGTTTTATCTTTGAGAGGGTCCATTGTGACTGTTCATGTCAGCTATTTATATACCATATTCTATGTGCTCTGCAGTTTCCATTTTCTCTCTTTTCTAAGTTTCTTTGTGAACAGTACCGCATACAATTTAAAAGACTTGCATGTTATCACAAAGAACATACTCTTTGATTCTGACTGGAAATGAAATCTTTTAGAGAAGTTCAGAAGGGTTTACGTGCTGCAGAAGAATATGAAAAATGTAGAAGTGGGCTAGTCTAACAGAAACTGTTTCAAATATATAAAGTTGAGATTATGCTGTTAACTGCTATTTTCACATGTCACATAGAGAAAGGTTATCTCAATGTTTTCACTTGTTTAGAACCAGGAAACAGTGGAAATCTCTGGATGGACTGTTTAGCAAGGTATCTATTAGAGTGGGTATTTCCAGATTTAGAAATTCAGATAAATACTTTGCACTGCGGAATACTCCTTGAAATTCACCTTCTGATGTTCATCTGTCTCTAGCCAAAGGCTCACATAATACTGTGTCTTACAATGCAGTTTTGTGAAAAGTGATACAACAGGAGAGCACGGGGTATGTGGAAAATTGATCCAGCTGCTGATTTTGAACAACTAAAATCATCTTTGGAAGGAAGATGAAGCCTGATTCTCCATTGTCTCATATAAGCACTTAGGCCAGTAAAAAGTTGATACAGAACCTTTCCATTCTTAATTGGTAGTATTTTACAGTCACTTTGCACTATGCAAATTCTGCACCAGGTTCAGGGCAATGAAGTATTAATCAAAGAAAGTCCAACACCACTGGAATGGCAAAAGTTAAAGTCTATTGAAGAAATGCTGTAGCTCTTAGGAACAGTCACCTGAAACTTAAAATTAAAATCTTAAAATGACTCAAAGGATCAAGTTCAGAGACAAAGGTGTACATACATTAAGAAAGCTTGTATCTGTTTTCCAGAACTAGTGCAACTGCTAGCTTCTGCACAGACACTAAAGTAGATTGACCTTATGGATTTTCAGTGTTCTTTCTTTCACCCACTTTTTTTTTCCTATACTGTCTCTGTTTTGATTGCAAGATCTACAGAATTAGCACAATGAGGCTGCTTTACTGTACTACAAATGAAAATAAAAAGAAATACACAAGGACCAAGAACAGATACTTGAGCTACATCTCCAAATAGCTTGATATATTTAAAATAGTTTTAAAAGAACAAGCTCACAGAGGTGATCAAAGCCAGCCAAAAACTAGCCCCATAAAAACAAGCATGGAAAGCAAGAATGCTCGACTAAGTGTTGAAAGCAACAGCAATGTCCAAAATAATTAGGGACAAAAAAAGAGTAGAGGTCAAACAGATCCCATATTTGAATAAGGCAGAATCAACAGAATCTCTTCCTGGTGGTATGAAAGAACATGACAGCTGAAAATCAGTTCACAGCAGAAAGCAACAGTTTACTGAATGCAAAAGTTAGGGAGTCATTCAGAGAGGGGAAAGAGGGTGGGAAGATATGAGTGGAAAGAACAGGAGCCATTGCAAGAAGAACAAGGGGAGGTAAGACTGAGAGCAAGAGTCTGCTAAAAGCTAGAGGTTTTAGTTTTAGGTCATCTTCCCTAAATCTTGCTGAATCTGAATTTCGGTTAGATTCCATCCAATCCTCTGTGTAAACTGTTTTGGTGGAAGGACAGACTACTTAGAATATGGTGAATTTGGAGTAATGAAAATAAAATTTTCATCATCAGCTAGCCTTCTAAAATTAAGAAGAATGTAAACCAGGAAACCAGATGATTACTTTGCACTAAATGCCCTTCTCAGGCATAAACATAATCTATACCGTAACATCTGATGAATAATGAAACCATCGAATTTTCTGCCTCTTTAATAATGCATTCATAAATTTGATTTTAAGTTAAGGATAGCTTTCATCTATTGATCATGATGCATTATCTGCACACTGGAAACTACTAAGCAGTTTTCATCTCCTGTACCATTTCTAAATAATTTAAAAAGTAATCTAAATTGTTTTTCTCCCCCATTAAAGTTTGTCTCATTTAAACAGAAGTTAGATGACTGACCTGTGACAAAAGATCACATGTATTTTCTTTTTTCCCCCCAAAGTTCTATTGAAATCAGTAAAGCTATTTGTGGAGAAGATATTAATCAGTGGGAGCAAAGATATCTAGCTTTTCGTTTGTATGCACAATGAATACTGTGCACATGTATCTAATTAGCACTGATTATACTAATATAATATAGATGTATATTTTACAGAAAGGAAAATACCCTTAAAATAGCTTTTAAATTTCTTGTTAAAATGCTATATTCACATGATAATCTCTTGTGATATTTGTGCAGTTTGCATTAAATGTGGAACATTACTTAGTTTTGAAAACCCTCAGCGTGACAACATTGGTGAAATTCAGTTCAAGCACCTAAACTGAACAGCTAATTTAAATGAGCAAGAAATGATAACTAAGTTGTAACATAAATTTAAATTCATTCCAAAGGTGAAGTCTTGTGAAAGGTACAGACAAAAACTATGCAACTTAAAGTTTTACAGGCTTATCCAGGATATATTTTAATACTAATGTATTTCCCTGCAAGGTGAAGTTTTAGTTCCCCTTTCTAATAAGTAGGGGGGAAAGTAGAACAACCAGATGACATGGAGACATTGAAAAAAAAAGGGGAAAAAAGGTTTAGTACAAATGGAACAAAGGGTATTACACAGAAGTTAATTAAGAAGACCATGTAATTTCTAAAGGACTACTACAACTTCTAAAGTACAATTCAAGAGAGAACAGAATTAGAAGCGACTCACTGTGGGATTCTACAGAAGTCAAGAACTAGATCAAATGTTAGAGGAGACAAGTTGTACCATATGAAAACAAATGAATAAAGCTGTGTTAATCAGGGCAATCAATGGAGTCATGGGGACAAATTCAAAGGTTGCATGTGTAGTGAGGTAAATTGTATCCGCTTACAATAATTTAGTCTTCCTTAGGACTACTTATATTCACTTACACATCATTTAAGGGACTCTGCTTGCAAAAGAAAAATGTAAAAATGTGTAAAACCTTATTCTGACGAATTTTCCACTGACTGCTGAATTGTAGTGTTCCTTGAGAAATTGCTTTGTGCTCCGAATGAACTTATACATTAATTTGCACCTTCTTTCTTTGTCTCAGCAAGCCAGTTACAGGAACTTAAACTTCCTTACAAATCAATAGATTGCATGTAATTAGGTTTTTGGGAATCTAACCCAGTCTAAGTCAGTGTAAGGGATTTTGTAAGACAGCAGGAGTGTTTTTCTAAAATATTATGCCCTTTTTCAAAAGGAGTAGACATGTCAGCCTAGTTTAGCAAAACAAACAAGGAGTCCTGTGGCACTTTTAAAAACTAACAAATGTATTTATCACATGAGCTTTCATGGAAGATAAAATCTCATTCAGTAAATAAATTTGTTAGTCTTTAAAAGTGCCACAGGACTCCTTGTTTATTATGCCCTAGTGGAAGGTGTTCCTGCTGTGAATGGCTTAAGTGGATTCATTTCAGACACAAAGGAAGACGACTTTTTACCTTCAGCTTTATATGTAGATATAAAGCATGTGGCAGTGGCCTTTTGGAGGACAAGATCTAGGTTACGGGTTGAGCTATCCTGATTAGGATAACTAGGATCTGTCAGTCCTGGTGAGAAGGTCTGATCTGAACTTCGTTTTATTGGTAATTTCTTTGTTAATAAAGCCAAATCTCAGGAAGTGGCATTTTGAATGCAGTGTGAAAGCTCTGCTGTGAAACACATTAGAAAACCACATCTATTCACAGATTTGAGTTTCATTTCATGCATCACTTCTGATTTAGGTCCATGGGGACTTATTTTGTTTAAATAAGAATGCTTGCATTGAAACTTTCTTTGGACAGCTAGATTTCCGGGTAAAAAAGTTGACCAGTTTCCCTGAGACCTTTGAGAACTACCTGAATAAATCTGTCATCTGCACAGGAGACTTGAAAGAACAGGAACTCACAAATGACACTCTGGGGGCCAATGACACCCTTTGATAACCCAAAGCAAAGTGAGTGCTCAGTCAGTACTTTCCAGAGTGGCATAAGTCTTCTAACTCCAAGGTATTCCCCCTTCAAACGCCATCATGAACAGTAAGGTTTGCTCTGGGTATTAGGTCAGTTACACTCTTCCTATGTCTGCTTACATGGCTACTTTATTCTTGTTGGCATATAGTTGGTCAGAAACTTTTTTTTTCTGACAAATTCATTTATTTGTTGCTGTGCCAAAGATTCTCAAATCATGGGAAAGAGTCAGTTTCAACAAATGTAAACAGGCACACAAGGTCAGGCAGACAGACACCCTCCTTTCAGAACAGTCAGAAAGAACATCTCATTTTCAAAAAGAAAAGTTTCAGTTTTTTCCACTTCAAAAGGATTTCATTTCAAATTTAAAGCTTTTTCCCCTGTTTAGAACAGGGGTCTTTTTATTTTGTTTTTTGACAGGAGTCATTTGTGCTTGCTGATGCCCAAATCCACAAACAACTCAGAGGACTTTTTCCCTGGTAAAACACCTAGTATAGTTTACTTAAATGTTAGTTTTTATCCTCTTTACACACTATATGGCCTCATCTTTACAATCCTAGGAAGCCCTCAGTTGTCTCCCCTTCTCTCTTTCTGCTCCCATCTTTCCTTCCTGTGCCTTGTATCATCTGTTTAATAGATTAATTAGCCTCTTAATTCTCCTGAGCCCATCAATTAGCCACAACTCTTCTTAATAAGGTCTTCTCTGGAGTAATTAATTAGAGTTGCAGTGACCAGAATGCCCTGGATTGGTTGCTGTTACCCAGCACTCAGTCACAAATGGGAAAACCATTTCCTGCCTACTCCTACTTTGGTTGCATTAAAAAAAAAATCAATATTTATCCAGTTAACCACTTGATGGTTTCTCCAAAGCCACAGTTACTTCCCCATACATAGAATACAAATGTCTCAGATCATAAGAAAAATATCAGGGTGGATAGGTGGTTAGATTTCAGTAGCTGGGCAAATGTTGTATATTAGTACCAGGTAAATTTTGACTTCAGAGATGGCTAGTCTCTCTGTCCAACCTACAGATTGCTAATACATACCTTAGTGACGTTTCCAGGTATCATAAACAACATAGACACACACAACTCTCATATAACACCTTAGGTTGAGTATTCCAGGTTTATTGGATATAAAAGCAAAACTGTAGCACTGCAAGTTCATATGAGCCAGCACTAAATTATGGTTTATAAAGAGCTCTGTGCACCAAATATCCACATTAGCACAGCTCTAAACAGAGTCTTCAGATTTTTATGTTTGATTGCTGGGGCTAAGGCTTTTAGAGCATACAAAATAATGCCAGATGTAAATTAGATTACAAGGTCTCTGGGGCAGGGCCTCTATCTCCCTGTTTGTACAACATTTACCACAATAACGTCTTTTTTCTGACTGGTGGTGCTAGACGCTGTCATAGTAAAGTGCTAACCACCATTTATAGGCAGAAGCTATACTGAAACTACAACTCCACTCATGCCAAATGTGAACTACAGACAACTGATGGCCGTACAAACCCCTGGAGAACTGTGTTGATGGTGAAGTGGGGCACTATGAAAGACTTCTAGCTCTCCCTGTAAGATTGATGGATTTATTCTTCTCCAACCTTACCTAAATCAACTCCTCTCTGCATCTGAGCAACAAAGGAGATGGGAAAGACAAAGACTTACAATCCTCCAAGAGGAAAGGTGGATGCAGAAACAGGGAAAGGGAAAAAAGTTAAATAAAAATGCTAACTTTTAAAATTTCATGAGTAATTATGAAGTAAAATACATTGGCTCTTGTATACTACAATGCAAAAGAAAAGTATTGTTAGATGATATAATGCTGCACAACAGACTATAATAGCCAGGACAGTCTGACTGGGTTTGGTAGACACTGTGGTGTATAACATAACAGATCATCATCAGATTTATAAAGCATCTTTTCAGACCTCTTCTTCATAAGAAATTGGATAGTAAAACACAAATATAAGAACTAGAACTACAAATACATGTATTTTATCCAAGTAGTATAAAAATATAATGCAAAATTTCTGTCACCATTTCATAATCTGTGATAATTCAAGCCCAGCAGATGAAGTATGGTATCAGAATACATGGTATCTGAACTGTGGAAAACTCTTAACACATAGAAGTCCAGCCTAATTGTTTCTTGTCTGAAGGTAATTGAGCAAAGAAATTGTCAGAAAAGAGAAAATAACTTTTACTTATAAAAAGGAAGTCTGAAGAATATCAGTGCATAGTTAGAAAAGAATCAAGATATTGCTCTATCCCCCAGTATTTAAAATACTTTTCTGAAGAATGGGCAGAAAAAACTGATCTACAGAATGTAAAAGTCCTTCCTCAGTTCTCTGTGGTGACGGTGTTCTTTCAAATTAATTTCTATAGATCACGTGCTACTAAACCCAAAAGGAGCATGTCTCAACAATTTCATTCATGGGATTAGATACGAAAATGGGAGTGAGCCAAAACCAGGATGAAAACTTGGCCCCTTGAAGGAAAAAAAAAAAAGATTCTCATTGAATTGAATGGGAGCAGGATGTCCCCTCTAATATTCAAATCCAGCTTGTATTATTAAAAAGCACTAAATTCCAGTTGACTCAAAATTGACGAGCTATCAACCCAAAGCAAATGCCATATACTCTAAGAAGCTGCCTCACCATCAGCCAATATACTACAAAATAATATATAGGATTAATATGTCTCTGAGGCCAAGATGGAATTTATAGTATTAGACTCCATATTGAAATGGACCAAACTACCTATCAGTTCCCAGACATCTACAACACCCAAAGTAGCTCCATGGACAAATCATGCTGACCTTGTTGGAGATCTTCTCAGCCCAGGGAACGTATCATTTTGAGGAAGTTCCATATATTCTTCCCTATTAAGAGCAAGGAATATTGAAATCTGCAAACAAAACAGAATAAAACAAAAACATAAAGCATTTACCTGCACAGATTCCAAAAACAGCTCAGAAGACTGTGAAATCATCCATATGACATGCCATATGAACATTTATTAAAATGCTACACAACAGTATAACAAATTGCAGGGCCAGATTTTGGTGTTCGTAGGCCCTGGGCACTTTCACTCCAAAATATGCAAAAAGAGGGGTAAATGCCAATTGAGTTACATCGACTGACATAATGCACTTTAAACTATTCTAATGCTAAACCACATGATTTTCCTTATTTTTCCTGCTTTTTAATTTTTTTCCCCTCCTTTGTTTGCCCTAAAAATTTAATAGGCCCTAGGCATTGTGCCTACAGTGCCTAATGGGAAATCTGGCCGTGACAAATTGGATCCTTCCTCAGCTTGTAAAATACAATGGTACTGTTTCCCATTCCAAATGTTAAGAAGATGCAGCACAATTTACAACAACATGAAGCATAAGCTAGCTCCAGACCTACTTACTAGTAGGCTTGGCCTTTGAGGCCTAACATGAAAATGCATCTTCAAAAGTCAAAATTTAATTAAAAAAGAATTTCAGCCCTCTTTGAAGTTCTCTCTGGAGGTCAGAAGTCAATTTAGCTGTTGCACAGAAAATACTGTTTGCTACTCCTATAATAGATTAGACTTTCATTTATTTTTTTTAAATCAATGAAAGAATTTTTTAACTTAAAACTTTATGTATTAAAAATAACACTGAAATGGGATCACGCAGAAGGTGAAATTATTCTTTTACACTGAAGCTCACAGACAGAAACTACCATCTTTCGTGCATGTGCATTCAAACTTAGTATTAATTAAAAATAGACTCTTACATTAACATAATACAACTCAGACAGAGATGGCAGTGAAAGCAGAACAAAGAACAATTAGGATGAAATCCAGGTCCCATTTTAAGTTATCGGAAATTTTGCCACTGATGTAAGCTGAACCAAGATTTCACCCAGAGAGCAAACAAGTTATAAAATTGACACAAATTATATATGTGAAACCAGTTATTAAATTGATACAAATTATATATGTGAATATGTGACCTAATGTGGGGATTCAAAAATGAAGACACAAATAAAAACAAAAAGCCAAGGAGGTCCAGTGCCATTGTCCCATTTAAGCAGAAGAGAAAAAATAGTGGGTAGTACAGTGACAGAAAGCATGGGTAAGGAGAGCTGTCTGCATACTTTTACAGCCTGGCTCCCATCTCTGCATCCAACACAGCTCTGTTGCAGCAGCCTGTGGAAGTTCCTTCATGTTCTATAGGAATTGGGAAGAGCTGGCAAAGAGCTGCATTCCCTGGCTCATTCCCTTTCTATATATGTGACGGTACATGCAGAAGTTTAAGCAGCTAGAATCAAAATTAACTAATCCACTAACCCTGAAAGTTTTCTTTAAGTGGGGCAGCAGGTAAAGAGGGTACAACCAAATGACACCATGGCTCTATCAAGAAACTGGTGCCACATCTAGACAATGGGTTTCTAGACTAGGAAGGAGAACTCTTAACTTTGTCTGCAGATCTGTGAAGTTTAAGATTTCCATTCTTTAAATACAAAGGCCTTCATTTAAGGGAAGGGTGCAGTGAGAAAGCTTGGAAGAGAATCTTGTGAGATTTCTAGCAGTGTTTTTCACCTCTGTGGGTTTTCTACTGCTACGGAACATCCCAGCCCTGTTTTAGTAGACAAGGTAAACTGGGTCCAGAAATGGAGCATGCAACACCTATGTCATTCCAGGCTTCTGTTGAAAATTATATACGTTATAACATTATGTAGCTGGTCTAGTGCAGTGATTTTCAACCTTTTTTGGGTCGCAACATACTTGTCAGCATATTGCGATTCTACAGGACACACTAGTCCAATCCCTCTAGGCCAAATCCAGTCATTTCCTTGGCTCTCCATGACACACTAACCACTGTGTGATGACGCAGTAATATGTCAGTATTGAGAACCACTGGTATAGTGAATCATAAATAAAGGCAGAGGAATGCCAGAAGTTACAAGATAACAACAGCAACTATATCATTTAGTTCTGTAAATCATTTATGCATATGGATCGGAAGAAAGCAGCTCTATTAAATAAAAAAATTCTTCATGTAAAAAATGAAATAAGGTCATTGTGTACTATTTCTATTATTTTTTCCTCTCTGCAGTTTTCCTCATATTTGTAATTTGAGCAGAGTCAAGGCACAGTCATAAAGTTTTCCAGCAGCCCATTATTCACTTAAGTGAACTGATATTTATAATCTTTCCATCAGCATCTTCAAATTGTGTCCATCATTATCTAATAATGCAGCCATTTTTTTTACAGTTACTTGTGTTTTAGATACAGATTAATATTCAGCAGCAGCTAAATTATATCTTAGACCTAAATTCACAACCCACGGAGAAAGCTGTATTCAAACAATATGTGTTTATGCAGTACTTAGAGAGTTATAATTTCCTGCAAAGAATATTGCATTTAAAACAAGCTCTAAGGAGTTACACAACAGTTCAAACAAACAGCTAACAGTGTGTGAGGGTCAGGCAGTGAAGACCTAGACTCAATTTTAGTCTACTTCTATTGAGCCAAAATAATGTTAACATCCTAGACCTAAAATTTTGTCAACCCCATCATCCAATGAGTGACAAATATGAGAAGCTAAGTATTCAGTGTTCTGACTTCTTTTATACAATATAATAGGCTTAGCTTCTTGAATTTAATTTATTTTTGAAAAATTTCATACTGCATTCAATGTGTTGCATAGGTCATATTTAATCTGAGTTTCAGAGTGCCATTCTTTCATGGATTACAGCCATTTTAATAGTTTTGTTTTACAGACTTTTTAAATGGTACTCTAAAATGCAAAACTAACTATTCTTTCAAAAGCAAGATGAAACAAAGAAACCTCTTGCTGACTTGTTTCTTTTGACTGAAAAAAATTAAAGACAGCAGCAGTGATATCTTTCCTCTCTTGTGGTGATAAGATTAGTTGGAAGACAATTTCAGAAAGCCTGATTGACATGTCTTTTTCATTTACCATTGAGTTATACCAATGAAAAGCTACTATTAATGGTATCAGAATTACTTCTTTTCCTTATAATAGTACCTAAATACTCTAATCAGAAATGAGGTATTACTACTAAGTGCTGTACAAAATCATAATAAGAGAAACATCCTGCTTGAAGATAATTTGATAGTTTTCCCCTTTCTTCATTCATTCTTTGGTTGATTGGCTAAGAAGAATTTTTAGAAGCTTCCCTGCACCTTTATAAATAAGCTACTTAAGACCTGCACACTTAATATACTTTTATCGGGGAATGATAGTCATCTTCTAATAATCAGATTGGTTGAAAAGAAATCCTATTTGATATAATTGAGCATATTTTACTGTAGTGTTCTCTTAAAACTTATATGGGGGTTATAATACATATTTACAACCACTTTGTAATCTATTCCATGATCTCTGGAGGCTCCATTAGACATTTGGTTGCATTTAATTTTAAAATGTACTTTTTTTCCAGAGTATTTGAATAAGTAATGAAGCCAAGCAATTTCATACTTCTTTATTAATGCAGTTATAAATTTGGTTTTTAAGCTAAGGAGAGCTTGTATTTATTGATCATGATGCATTATGTACATGGTGGAAACTACTAAGCAGTTTTTACCTCCTGTCATTGTTCTAAATTATTCAGAAAGTAATTTCAGTTTTACTTTTCCATCAATGCTTGCCCCTTTTAAAATATGAGGCTGACAATATGTGCTGTATATAAGACACATGTAGGTACTAAACAGCCCATGCTGCACAAAGTACACTGCAATTTATAATAAGGAGCAACTGTAAAATCCTCATCTTTCATAATGCAGATGCTTTTGAAAATTTTCTTCCACATTAAAGTTATAACACTCATTAGATACTGTAATTATTTTTCACATTTCTAGGCTGGAAAAAAAAAGGTAGAGTCCCTTAATATGCAAGAACTATTCAGAACAGAAGGCCATGAAATGCCTTTTTTTTTTTTTTTACACAACAAACTAATACAATGGGGAGTTTAATGCAATAACTTCTCAACTCTAAATGTCTGAATACACATTAAGTTTGCAGATGAAGAATGTGTAGTTGGTTTTCTACAAGACCCCAGTTCTGCAGTCCATCCCTATTTAGCCAAGTAAAGGTACTTAAACTGAAGCATTTGCTCACCAACTAATGGGAGTGAAGTATGAAGTTAAATTCTATATTGTGCTGGAGTACTACTGTCTGTAAATGTTTGGGGTGAACATCACAAAAACCTTCATGCAACTAGAAATGTTTAGATGTCACTAATCAAACACATTCCAAATACTGACTTCTCAGTCCTTGGGAGGGGTCTGCCTGTCTGCAGTTAAAAGCAGAATCAAGGCCTATGAAAGCTTGTAGATCAGAACTGAGATGCATTTCAGGAGTTACATAGGAGAGATAGGAGATGTAGCATCCATTATAGATTTTCAGTGGCTTTTCTTGATTGGCTCCTTAAATTTGTTCCTTCTATTTCAATAGGAAAAATTGAGATTTGATTTTTTTTTTTAATTTATGGAAAGGTTATGTTACCCTGCTAGCTGATTAAACTGAGAAGGATTTGGGAGAAACAGAACACCTCACTACATTTCAGTAAAGTGTCTCATTACGATTTTGAATATGCGTGATAGTATACTCACATCAAATCTATGTGATAGCTTTCTGATCTCATCAACCCATATTACAAAGATCATAGAATAGAAATTATATTGCGATCAGGGAAATTTCTTTGTAGGCTATATCTCTTGTTTTCCATGTTAAGAAAAGGGCATCTCAGTTATCTCTGTGGGCATGACTTTCCATTTTGACACCTTTATGCACAACTCTTGTTTTGGTGAGGATTCAGGAAACATTTCTTTCATCTGATGAACAATTTTTTAGATAAACTTTAAGATTTTCATAAATGATTTGTTAGGTACCAATCTGAAACCAAATAGGAAAAGTTCCAGAGGGGTAGTTGTGTCAGTCTGGTTTAGCAAAAACAAACAAGGAGTCTAGTGGCACTTTAAAAGACTAACACATTTATTTATTGCATGAGCTTTCGTGAGAGAAAATTGCAGTTTGTCAGATGCTTGAAGATTGAGAATTCAAGCATC
The DNA here is from genome assembly GCA_007922195.1 of Podocnemis expansa. Taxonomy (NCBI): domain Eukaryota; kingdom Metazoa; phylum Chordata; order Testudines; family Podocnemididae; genus Podocnemis; species Podocnemis expansa. The sequence goes on from ML682006.1 coordinate 2,436,572, forward strand.
TGATGAAGTGGGATTTTCTGTCATGAAACCTCATGTGATAAATAAGTGGGTTAGTCTTTAAAAGTGCCACTAGACTCCTTAAGCTTTTGTGCTTATCAGGAAGAGAGATCTTTAAGCCTACTTCTTCACTATCTCATTTTTTTTTCCTGGACCATTTTCACCCAGTACTTTCATATAAACATTTATCAGGTGAACAATAGCAGGAGCAGAACCATTTCATCATACATTTGCTCTGCGTCTCCAACAGTTTGGCATCAGGGAAAGATAACTTAGGACCTGCAATCACCAAATGTGTGAAGGAGGCCTACATAACAGAAGGATGATTCCCGGACTGTTTCCTGTGAAACAGAGGACTCTGGGATACCAACCCTGAAATGATAACAGTACCATTGCTTACTAAAAAGGGTAATGTGGACATAGATATATCACTGTGCACAAAAAGCTGTATCCTGATCAGCAAATAACATTTGGCACAGGTATGGGATACATGCAAGCAGTATACGAACAAGTAAAAAAGGAAGCATGCAAGTGTAGGCATAGGCTCTGTGTGCATGAAGTCATTCTTTTGCCTCCAACTACCTCCTTTTTCCCAGTCAGCCAGACTAGCCCTTGAAACTAATACCTTTGTGATGGCTGATTTAATGTTGGGCAAATAGACACATTGAGTCTTAATGGCTTGAGTCTGTAGGGAATTTTGCTGAAAATATCATTTTAAATTCAACACTGGAGGAGACCATTGTGATTATCTAGTTTGACCTCCTGTATAACAAACAGAACTTCCCTGAAATAACTTCTCCCTATGATATTCCAAACCTCTATCTCAAAAATCCCTTACATAAAACACATTTTACAGGGTAAGGGTAAAGATTTATATTAACAACTAAGAATTCCTACATTAGTCACTTGGATTTCCAGTCCTAATTTGAGCCTATGAGTCCTACTGCAATACAACTATTGAATTTCATCCAAAAACCTGTATTAAAAGAAAATTAAAGTGGCAAAGCCAAGTACTGTGTAGCCTTAATTCAGCTTGCTCATGCAAAGGCATGATATTACAGACAATTATATGATCCCATACTGTTTTCCCATGTTTCAGATGGACCATCAGAAGGTGGCAATGTTATAGAAGAATTGGAAGGCATTTGAGGAGAAGCAGGGTTCAGAGATTTTTGGATGGAAGTTAGAAAAGGATAGAAACCACCCTGTCCTATCTCATCCCAGCTGGGAAAGGAATTCTCTCTTTCCCCATCTGAGTTTCCGACCTATTGTCCCTTTCCTCTCTATCCTCTCACTTCTGGGTCCTATTAGACTAAAAAGCTGCATTAATTGCCAAAAACAGAAATAGGGAGAAACAAATATATTGCTGTCACCATAAAGTGTCAAGAGGAGAAGGCCAACCAGTACAAATTCTGCTTACATGAGCAGACATCTTTCAGTGTTTAAAGGCTTAACTAAGAGGTTTGACAAATGGAAGCCAGAGGGAGAGCTCTCCCTGCACTAGCCATAGAAGGGGGAGAGCTGGGAAAGAGCTACTCTCTGAAGCTAAGGTACACAGTTGCTCTCCTTTGCTTTTAACAAAGGCATGAGAGAAGTATTTTTCTCTTTCCTATTAATTTATTCCATGGGGTGGCATCTTCTTGAAGGGAGAAGGGAGGAATTTTTGCTGCATGGGTGGCAGAAGAAAGGGAGATGAGGTTATTTGGCTCCTCTGCCTCAGCTTTGAGTCTGTGAAATGAGCAGAGTTCACTAAAAGATCAGAAACAAATTGGAGAGTGTAATTCTTACCCCCATATTTCACCCCCTACAGTGGATAACTGGCCAATGGAATGATGTGCAAAGAGTATATAAATGAGCTTGGCTGTACAAAACCCTAAGTGAGGTGCTATGAACATCTGCCTTGCCCTAAAAGACTTCTGGCACTATGCCTTCGAGGCTTCCAGTGGAGTGCATAACAATCATCACCATTAGGACCACATGGTCCTGCTATGTTTCTGGCCAGACTGGCAGGTGAGCATGCAGGGGAAAGAGTGAGGGCCATATCCCCACAATACCCTAGCCCTGTCCCTTTACACAGAGGACACAGGAGATGATGACAACTTTTTGCAATTTCCAAAGGGATAGCCGTGTTAGTCTGGTCCAGAAAAAAAACCAAAAAAAACAAAAAACACCACAAGGAGTCGTGTGGCACTTTAAGACTAACAGATTTATTTTTCGCATGAGCTTTCGTGGGAGAAAATCCCACTTCCTCAGATGCTTCGAAGATGGGTGAACTTACTCTTTGCAGCCTTCCCACCATTCTGCGCACACAGACAGGTGGCTATACAATGTGGTCCTTGGAGAATTATTAAGCTCTTTCAGAGGTCTCCCCTACTACAGACACACTCACTGTGGACTGGAAAACAAGTTCCCTCTCCTACACCCAGGACAAACTACTAGCCTAGCTGCCATTACAGAGTGACTTTCTGCAACTGTATTCACAAGAGAGTAGATTAAAGTTAATTTCCTATTGAGCAGCTTTTCAAGTCACTAATTAAAGAGCAGGGAGATCAGCCAAAGCTTCTAATATACAACCTGTAGAGGGAGTGGTATGATTTTGCTAAGAAACAAGAGATATGTTCCTTCTTAAGACGGTGAAGGGGAATGCAATGATTATAATGAAAGTGAGAAGTGACAAAAAATAAAACCAGTCTCATGAAAGCCTTAAATTTGTCATCTGTTTTCTCAGATGCTTTATTTCCATAATCTCCAGAAATGATCAATGAGTGTTTCTTATTTCTATGCTGTACTGGTACATCACTAATAACTGCTTAAAAGCATTATTACTAGAATACGTTATTCCTAGCATATGTTAAATTTCAAGTTGAAACTAACAGTTAAGCTGCATTGTAGCAAGTTCTGTGCATGAACGGTTTTGTTTGCTACAAAATCTTTATACCTGTACCACCCACAACTAGTAAATTAAGTAAATAAATTTTCAGGATTCAGATGTTTTACTACTTTGACACTTTTGTAGCAGCAGTCATTTCCGTCCATATTACTTATTTGAATAATTCACTGTTTTTTCATATCAGATAATAAGAGCTGATCAGAACATCTGGATATACATATACTTGGGTTCCAAAGGCTGGGTCCAGTTATAATAGACCAGTGACTATAGGGACTCTGTCAACTCTTTAACAGGGCCCTTCAGGCCAAAGATTTCTGTCTCCTCATTGAGGATCAAGGGTGAAGAAAAGAGGGATCCTGATCTCTCTGCCCGAACTCTACAGCACAATGTGTTCTCTGCAGCCCTGTAAAATGTGGCATCCACCTCTTCTGAGCAACTCCTTCTGGCCAGGTGTGTCTACATCTGTACCTTCTGTTTCCTCCACTCACTGTGTCCCGCTACTATCCACTACTGCACTTGTCAGGTGAGTCTGTAGTGAGTCAGTCCTTTTGTGAAACAAAACAAAGCCCTTTCGAGTATATAGTCCAATCAGGGATATCTCAGGCCTGGTGTATACAATCCAATTGGGTCCATCTCTGCAACATTTCCATGGGTCACTTTCCCACAGTCCTTATTTGACTATGCATTCCAGTAGTCAGCCAGGAGCTCTTCCTCACTTCCCTGGTCCCTACCAGCATGTAAATGTCCGCTGTGCTGTAGTTCTTTTTGGCCAACAAGAGCATCCTCTTTAGTCTCGGAGGTCCAGCAATGAGCTGCTGGTCTTACTCTGGGCCATCTTTTTATAGGACCCTCCTTGGCCCTGATTGACTGATTCTCCAGCAGCCACACTGTCCTGCATGGAGGACCTTTATATTTTTCCTTTCCTGGAATAAGTGTGGCAGAATCCTGAAGCCTCCAGCAGGGGGCTTCAGGACCTAATCCACCCCATCAAAACCTCAAACAGTAGGGGTAAGATATGTACTAAGAATAAGGAGCAACAATTTCTTGGAGTGGGACTTAAATTCTCATTTTGCTCTTATGAGGCTTTCTGTAGGAGAGGTTAGCGTGATGCTCTGAGAATGTGCATGATCTTCTTGGGTTTACACATCCCAAATGACTAAGAGACTTTTTGGCCAAGAAGGGCTTTTAACTCGGAAAATGCAACAGTCTCATTTGTTCATTCAGACAGCTTAAAACACAAGCCCAAAAATACATACAGGTTATGGTGATAACAAATGTATTAATCCTCATTGTGGGAACTTGCAATGGGTCACAGGTCATTATCTCCACTGGAAGAAATGCCTTTTAGCCACTATTAAGTCAGGCAAAAATGGTGTATAACATTTATTGTCACAGTAGGAAGCTAATTAACACTATCAATCCCTTATAAAATGAGCCATACATCAACTATTGGAATGCTGGCTGCCACCAGATCAAATAATTTTGGGGCTATATCACCACTGTAGCCAAACCTACCCATTAATGCTTGTATTTGGGGTTCAGATAGGAGGTGCAGCAAGGGGAATGATGCTTCTCTTTAATATTCTTCATGGGACAGATCCAACACCTGCTGAAGTGATTGGCAGATTTTTCATGGACTTCAATAGGCCTTGTGTCTGGATTTCTAGTCTCTATACAACACCGTGTAACAAACTGGCTGTTACATTTTGGCAACTGCTATTCCTAATTGTTGCTGACTTTGAGCCTAACATGCGCTGCATCTTTACAAAAGATTCCTGCTGGCTGGACTGATAGATATATTTTTATGCAGACTGTATGCCTACCATGAAATTGAAGCTGATGCTCAATGCTCAGAAAAGTAGTGCAGCACTTGCTATTAGCAAACAGCTAAATGCACTCCTGACATCTGTTTGATATCCTCGTCTCCAAAGAGAACATGAATCTATAGACAAAAAGCCTCCTGCTCAGCTTTACTGTCAACTTATCATCCACGAGCTGTCACTTAGTGTATATCCTTGAAATGTCTATACAGTATGTAGTAGCTATAACTTGTAAATTACAGTGCCACAACCATGTGTCTGATTAGAGCAAATGCAAAAACTGGAAAGAATCTGTAGCAGAAATTCTCTGCTTGTTAAGGGGCAAATGGGTAGGCATGCTAAGTGCCTCCTGAGCACTCTTGTCAATTGTTCTCTCTTTAGATTTATCTTATAATTATTATAACAACTTTTTATTGCATTAGCTTTCCTACTGTAAATTCTAATAAGTCTAGGAAAGATAATCAGAGCTACATCTTTGTCTGATAAAACCCATGTAACAAAATCATATGAAAATTGCTGACAGTTGAAGGAATGCTGAAGTTATACCTTTTCATAATTTTCCACATATTTTGAAAAACTACCACAATTCCTTATAGAACACAAATCCAGAGCACTATAGAAATCAATGGAATAAACATAGATGAAAAAATGAATGCATACAAGTTGAAGCAAGATCAGTACTCTTCCCCCAATGGCTGACCTATGTTATATAGTACCAAGGCAACAATAACCCTGATACATTGTGAATATCATGCAACATCTATGAAACTCACTGCAAAATATACACCCTATGATTCTTCAGCTTTATATGTAATACATATTTATAACATCAGTCTTAGACAGATTTAAATTTTCTTGGCTAATTTCCTGTAGTTAACATATAGACAACAGTCTTAACTATAAATAAATAAATAAATAGACAGACAATTGCTCCATGGTACTAAGCTAACCAGAACCTCCTCAAAACAATCTAGTTGTATTATTTTAAGAGACTGCATTGGAGCTGATAATGTAATCACACAGAGTGAAGGCTGATCCTCCTATTATTTTTCAAATCCTAAGCTACAAATATTCTTACTGATTCATATCTCAACTCATTTCATCATGGTTTTTATAATATCATTTGAAAGGTTTAGGACCTAGCATAATGAAAAGGCATGTAAGAGAGCAAAAATGAATTATAGATGGAAAAGTTGCATATTGGCTTAAAATTTTTATGAAAGTTTCCAGCGTGACCTTCTCAGAAAATGTAATAGTACTCCTAGCAAATCAGAAATAATTCTTTCCCTCCTGAGGGGAAACTTCTGTTTAACTCCCCTGTGTGAAATGTTTATTGGGGGTATGTTTGCATAAACCTCCAAGCATTCATTTTTTTCCCCCAAGCTCAAAAAAATTTAATACAGCCTGACTAGAACATTGTGTCTCTGTCTTTTTTTGCCTAACTAATCAATGCCATAGAGTTATTTACTTCTTTCTGTTGATGTATGTACATGTTGCAGAAGAAACTTTATTTTATTTCAGGATTTTAAACTAAGTGAGTGTGGTACAACTGATTATTTTTTAAAACAAGGATTCCAGGTCCTATTTGTTTTGTGCATTCCCTATCTTACTGGATTGTCACCAGAAATGAGAAAAATGATTTACTGATCCAAGAAAAGAGAAAGAAGACTCAATAAGTCAGGAGGTTGAACATATTTTTAATTGATTTACATTTGCAATAGGCATAACATCTAACTTTTTTACTGTTTTGTTTTGTTTTCTAATTAAAGGTTTGCCATTTGGCCCAACCATGATCTAGCAAATGTTTATCAATTATATTTGTAAAAGTGGAATCCTTTAGAGGCTGGAATGCTTTAAGGATTTATTTTGCATTGGATATTGCACTTACTACAACTAATATTATACCGTGGGGACGTAAGAAGGTTTTTAAATGTTATTTTCTTTATGCTTTTTTTTTAAAACACTAATCTGGTCCTTAATTGTTCAAGAGAAGTGAGGTGAAGCTCCACACTCAACTTGGTGACACTTCTCTGTTTGCCTGTCTGTAACATAATAACTTTTGACCACCATAGCTGATCAACTATGAAATTCCACAGCAAGGTCTAGGCCTCAGTAGGTAGAACTCTATGGTTCTTGCTAAAGACTGTAAAGCCTGGTTTCCACTGGTGTAAATGAGAGGAAAAGCAAGCCCACAGATTGCCCTGGCACTGCTACATTGGTCTCAGAATTTGTTAGAGCAGTAATTACCAGTGTTATTTTGCAGTTTACTCTCAAAGTCGTAGATCTAATAGACTTGGAATAAGATGCCACAGCCCAGGATTCGAAAAGTTACTAGCTTCTTTGCTAGCTATTTTATAGTTTTTCTGATCTGTTGAGTTGAAATGCATTAAAAAGACTTAAAACAAAGATAACCAATAATGAGAAAAATGTGCTGGGCAGAGCAGATGTTACATTGTTACAAACTTAATTACAATCCAATAGATATGTTTAATATTAATAAATAATGAATGATAATTAAAATGGTAATTATCATAATGAAAATTAATATGAAGGATGGAGTAGAGTTTCGCTGCACTCAAGGAAGATGTCTTTCATTCACAGACCTTTACATGAATCAGTTCTATTTTTAATGTAAATTACCTCTTTACAAACTTATTTTTAGTGAACTTATCAATAATAGAAAATCACATTCAAGAGAAAAAAGTAATACTTAGAAGTGATAATTGTATCAGTTGCTTGGGGTTTTTTTTTTGCATATCATAGACTCAGATACATCCTGTTTCAAGAATATTTTTACCATGGGGTAAAAATATATGAGCTATTAGTGATTTCAAAGGAATTTGAGTGGCTCAAGGGCTTAATAATTGGCTAAACTGACATTCCATTTCTAAGCTGGGAGTTCGAATATGGCCACACTGGTAATGATCACAATTGATGATCACTAGCAAGCTGTTTGGCAGCCTATATCTGAAATGAATACATCATTTCTGTTCTTTGTAGACAGACTCCAAAAATCATCCTTAGGTTACTGATAGTCTCAGCAAATGGACCAGGGGCTGAATGGACATAAATTTCATACTGGTGGAAACTGTCACTGGTATTGCCTGTACAGCACAAATGGACAAAGAACCTTTCACAAATTCATTTAGATGAAAATTGTTTGACTGCTAAATGCACAGAAAATTAGTCAGCAAAAGTTCTCAGGCACAACTGTAATACAGCAATGAAATTGTGGCCTTAATGAATATAGTCCTTTGATCACAATGTATCTTTTGAGAAACAAAATGTTAGGAAACTTTCTATGATTTCCACATATGAATGTGGAATTCTGATCCCAGTTAGTTAATGGAGAGACAATCCATGTCTTCGCCAGACTTACATTTAAAGTAAACCATGTATGATGAAATAAACTATAGAACCTTGGCTATGATGCATTGTAGATATAACAACAACAACCCTACGAAAGCTTTAGATTCACCATTTAATTTGGTGAGTCCTAAGAAAATAAATAAGAGGGAATGTGCATCTTTAATTTTTCAGGATCTGGGTGGTGTAAATAAGTCACAAAAATGAGTGAGGGACTCCTATATCTATGTAAACCTTCAAAGTGAAGTTTTCTGGTAATTTTACAAGTTTAGTTTTGTGTACTAAAGGAAAGTTTGTTTGAACGATTTGACAAGTAAACTTTGGAAGAAAATTAAATCTGTATTATTGATTTAGATGTTGACATTGAGAATGCAGTTTTGTTCTGTTTCAGGACATACTAATCACTGATTGTTTAACAAGGGGAAATAACTCTCCATGACGGATGAGCTATTGATGATATATTCTCCATCTCCTGCAATAAACTGATTGTTTACCTACATATAGAGGCTGATCTAGCTCTCACTAAAGTCAATTTCAATTGTTGCATTGAATTCTATGGGAGCTGGTTTTGGTCTATAGAGGACATTATAAAGTAAAATGAAATAGAATTTTGATGTACTAACACTGATTTATGAAAAGGAGCAAGAAAGGAAAAAAAAACTAAGAATGATGAATTGGGGTTTAAACATGTTAATTTTAGACATAAACTTACAGATCAAGACAACAATGGAATGAATCCAAAGCAACCACACATACAATGAAAGAGAAAGCAGCCAAACTGTAGAACTTCATAATGCAACTTTGTCGTTGGACAATTGGTGGTTAAAAAGGAGTCATTAGTCCCCAGATTTAAGGGTCACTGGATTTCATGGATTTTTCAAACACAGGATTCATATAGGACCTATCCTGGAAACACTTACGCCTCTCAATAAAGTTTAGTGAAGATGGGTCCAAAACCCTGGCATATTATTTATATAAAACATCTATAGTTTGAGACAAAAGTAAAAAATCATTCTTCTTTATGAAATTAATAGATAAGTTGTTGCCATTTTTTTCCTACCAGCCTCTAACCCTTGAATATGATGTTTGTGCTGACTCAAAATATACTTAATAAAATTATGAAATGATCAAAACTTATCACACATTCAAACAATAGATTTGCATATTTTTGAGCACCAGAACTATGAACTAAGCAATTTCAAGTAATCTTTCAAGGACTCTGTTTTTAAAAGAAAAGTCATATCAGGTTATTTCCATGTTTACCAGCACTATAAATAGGGCTGACCAGAATTCATGAGAAAAGGTGAAAATACACACTGAAGACATTGGACCTGATTAGTGTTTATCTCAAAACAATTGTAAGCATTTACACCTGTGTAATATGAATACAATTCAGAGAAGGGAAGAGGCTCGTTGATGGCTTAGTGACACTGTTCAATACTTCTACGAAGGTGAGTTGATTTTAATTCCCCAAAGATGTCTTGGGGTATTTGGCAAAAGTAGGAGGGGGTGTGCAGCTATGACAACAGAAAGTCCCAATGTAGATGTACCACAATAATGTAAAACCAAGCATGTACAATGGAAAATGGGTAAATTGCTCTGTGTAAGATCTATTTTGCACTCATGCTGTAAGCCTATATTGTGTTTTGCACAGATGTAACTGCATTAATAGAAAAGGTGCAAATTCCCTTAATCAAGACAAACTTGCTTTACCATAAGAAAGCAGAAGCTAGGAATGCTAGAGTCTAAGTCATTTTTGTTGCTTGGAAGATGGGAAGGACTGATATACTCCATTCAGAAGTATACTCTGGAAAATGTAGAGAACCAAACTGATCTACTGCAACAAGACGCTGATCTATACCCACAGCTGGATATATAGTGGTCACACAATGGGCCTCGAGACGAGCAGGCAGCACTGAGAAGAGCACTCACAAAGACTCAAACAGGGATGTGGAGAAAAAATGAACATCAATTGTAAAAAATAAATTTTCAAGCTGTTTGAGATGGATTATGATACTTAAAGGAATGGTAAAAAATATTTTTCTATCTATCATCTCTCACATAGCATAATGAATGATAAACTACAAGACCTACCACTGGAATGGCTGGAATATGCATGTTCTGTAGAACTCAAACCTAAAGAGCTCTTTAGTGTGTTCATCCCTGACTATTAGTGTATATGTTAGTGCTATCCTTGCACAACAATAAATAACATGGTCTGTTTCATTTTTTTAACTGACGAGACTCATAGAAACTGGACAAGACCATGAAAGGTCTTGGGGTCCAGTCCCCTGCACTCATAGCTAGATCAAGTACCCTCTTAAACCATCCCTGGCAGGTGCTTGTGCAACCTGCTTTTACATACATCCAGTGATGGAGATTCCAGAACCTGCCTAGGGAACTTATTCCAGGGGTTAATCACCCAGACAGGAATTTTTTTTTTCTAATGTCCAACCTAAATCTCCCTTGCTATAATTTAAGCCCATTACTTCTTCTCATATCATCAGTGGTTAAGAAGAATATTTTTTCCTCCCTCCTCCTTATAACAACAATTAGGTACTTGAAAACTGTTATGTCCCTTCTTAATCTTCTCTTTTCCAGACTGAAGAAACCCAGCTCTTTCAATCTTCCCAAATAAGTTAAGTGTTCCAGACCTTTAATCATCCATGCTATTCTTCTCTGGACTTTCTCCAATTCCTCCACATCTTTTCTGAAATGGGGTGCCCAGAACTGGACACAATACTCCAGCTGAGGCCTAATCAGGGCTGAGTAGAGGGGAAGAATTATTCCTCCTGTCTTACAATACTTGTGTTAAAACATCCCCAAATCCTGTCGGCTTTTTTGTTTGTTTGTTTGTTTGCAACTTATATTTGGCTTGTGATTCACTATGACACCCAGATCTCTTTCTGCAGTATTCCTTCCTAGGCAGTCATTTTTCATTTTGTATGTGTATAACGGATTGTTCTTTCCCAAGCAGAGTATTTTGCATTTGTTTCTACTGAATTTCATTCTGTTTACCTCAGACCATTTCACCAGTTTCTTCAAATCATGTTGAATTTTGATCCTATCCTCCAAAGCACTTGCAACTCCACCCCAGCTTGATATCATCCACAAACTTTATAAATGTACTCTTTATGCTATCATCTAAATAATTGATGAAAATATTGAACAGAATCAGACCCACAACCAATCACTGCAGTATGCCACTTGTTATACCCTTCCAACATGACTGTGAACTATTGATAACTACTCTCTGGGAACAGTTACCCGACCAGTTTTGCACCCATCTTAGTTCCATCCAAGTTGTATTTCTCTAGTTTGTTAATGAGAAGGTGATACAAGGCCTTACTAAAATCCAAAGGAATCACTGCCCCCAAAAAAGAATTGGAGCTGGGGTCTTGGCTCTGCCCCCGCCCCCTGAGACCCATCTGCTATCCCAGGCCTGATCTGGCCCCAGATCCCCAATCAGGGCCCAGACTCGGCTCCTGCTGCTGCTGGCTGGCAGCCCAGCCCCGGGCTCCTTGCTGGGGTTTTGGGCCTGTGCCAGATCCCCCCACTTCCCCATTATCCACAAGACTGGTTACCCTGTCATAGAAAGCTATCAGGTTGTTTTGATACAATTTGTTCTCAACAAATCCATGCTGACGATCACTTAGCACTTTATTCTTGTCTAGATGCTTGCTAATGGCTTCCTTGATTATTTCCTATATTATTTTTCCCAGTACTGAGGTTAAGCTGACTGGTCTATAATTCCCTGGGATGTCCTTATTTCCATCTTTATAGACAGACACTATATTTTGTCTTTTCCAGTCCTCTGGGACCTCTCCAGTCTTCCATGATTTTTCACAGATAATTACCAAGGGCTCAGATATCTCCTGAGTCAGTTCCTTGAGTGTTCTAGAGAGCATATCATCAGGCCCTGGGGACTTCAAGACGTCTAACTTGTCTAAGTCATTTTTAACTTCTTCTTTCCCTATTTTATCTTCTGATCCTACCCCATTTTTACTGTTCTCCCCTGTGGCAGGCATCCAACCACCAACCTCCCTTGTGAAGACCAAAACAAAGAAATCATTTAGTTCCTCTGCCATTTCCCCATTTTCTATTATTGTTTTTCCCTTTTTGTTGAGTAACAATCCTACCCTGTCCTTGGTCTTCCTCTTGCTTCTAATATATTTGTAAAATGTTTTGAATACTATTCATATTGTAGTGTGGTACTAAAAGGCAGCTTGTAGCGTTCAGACAAAAGTAATAAGAACTTATTCAAATCACAGATAAGAAAACTGGGATTTACCAGAGACTGTCACAGGTAAAAAGTATCTGCTAATAGTTTAAGTGTCAAGGAAATCTTTTACCACACAAAATCTAGTTTAGACTTTCTTTAGGAAATAGTCTCCACTTATGACAATGACAGGTAAATCCTGGATTAGATGGTCTTGCTTACAGAAAATGAATTCTGGTTACTCCATGATTACTCATACTGCAGCTGAGTTATCTTATACAGTAAAAATTTGCTAACCAAGGCTTAACACTGTGTTCAATAAATTCCTGCATGAACTTTAAGTTGGAAGAACTGGAAAACAAATATTTTATTGTACTCCTCCCATCTTTCACTTTCCAGAAAGAAGGCCAGGTTTAACTGGGATGAACAGTTCATAAAAATAAAAGTCACATTTCACACAAGATATCCTGGAAATGGAACTGTATAGTCAGAAAGGTGATGAAATGTGGTGTCTACCTCCATTATACTCAGAAGTAGAATGGGGCCTTGGAAAATGACACTAGTTGAGAAGTTAAAAAACAAGGCATACAAACTTAAGAGAAACAAGCAAAATACATGACCGGCAAAGTGAAAGAGCTGCCAACTTAGGAAGCTGACATTAAAAAAGGGTTCTAATGCCCTAAACATTAGCCTGGAATTCCTATGCTCTAATCCAACTCCTTTTGTGAGTTTGGGCAAGTCACAACCTTTGTACCTTAGTTTTCCCATTTGTGAGATGGAGTTAGGGATTTCGTGGATGCCTCATACTATATATTTTTATTTGAAAAAGTCTTTTTGAATGCTGTGCAGTTTTCTCCTGTATTGAACCTTCCCTTTTAAATCAGATTCAGTTAAATGAAGAAATATGCTTTCTGTGCTAAAGGGGCACTTGTGCTATACAGCAGGGACAACAGAACACTCCTATGCTAGAAAAGTCAGTGCCCTAAATATGGTGCACATTCTATGTGAATTCCTGGCCTTACTGAAGTCAATGGAAGTTTTGCCATTGATTTCAATTGGTGCAGTATTTCACCCAGTGCTCCTACCCCCTTGGATTCCATATGTCCCATCTTCTTATCAGTCTCTGCAATTTTTTTCTCTCTCATCCCTTACATCCTCACTACACTTATGGTTGCAAATAAGAAGCAAGCCCAATAACAACCGAGTTTGAGATGAATCGCCAAACAATGACAATTGATTTGGTTTGAAACAAGCCAAAATGAGTTCTCTCATTCTCAAGAACAACTACTACTTACAGCGGTAAGGAGAGAATTATAAATTTGTAAATTATCTTGAAGATGTCAAGTGCTTATTAATTATAAGTTAATTGAAGTAAGAATTATACTTTAGTAAATACTATTAAGTTATTAACATAGCTGAAGGGCACTTGGGAATAAGAAGACTAAAGAGGATTGTTTAGATTTATGACTTAAGCTTCATAAAAAGAGAAGGACTGGTTGCACTGTTCAGGGAACCCACACCTGCGGGAGACTCATGGAGTATGAGAGAATAATCACACTATTCCTCTGCCGTGGTTGACTTTGTTCCTCTGTTGACTTGCTTAGAGCAAGGCTTGGCAGAAAAAAAAGGCTATGCTATTCTTGAGTAGTCCAACATCCCTCTACATGAGCTTGGAGTGTTTCAGACACAGTGAGAGAGCTCCTGGGATGAATGGCTGTCCTCAATACTTCACCATAGGTGAATTCCACCTGGAAGCCATATCTCTTGTACGGTTGAATGATGTTGGCCCTGTTATTCATCATGGTGACCAAAGCATAGTGAGGCAGCATGCTCCAGGAACACCCAATTCACATTCTTGCTCTGACACTGAATTGCCCAGGGTCACACAGGAAGTCTCCTAGCGCCTGAACCTTAGGGCTTGAGTGTACTCAGCCTCACAGCATCAAGAAAATCACAGAAACAACAACGCAATCCACGGACCTCAACTAGGTGACTAGATTGCCTATACGAAGCATGGAGAGAGAGCAGTGCTATACAATGTGATTCAGCCCTAGTCTATACCTGGGGCTTTTTCAGTGGCAGTCAACTGCCAGTTATGCAAGGAATGTAAAATTCCTTGCATAACTGGAGGTGACTTTTTAAGCTGCCAGTATACATCAGGGGAAAGCGGACCACAAATGGCCTGTGTTTGGCTTTTTCCCACACTCCCTGACCCCCAGGACTTCCAGGATCAGCTTCTGGGAGCGGTGTGGTGAATTCATGCTTGCTGTGATCTGCTCCTGGGAGGGCAAACTGATGGCAACATAGACATACTCTTAGAGTCCTAGAGAGGGAGTTGCCTAAGCCCTAAAATAGCCTGTGGGAGATGCAGTTGAGAGGGGAATGTATACTAAGTCCTATATGTGTTCATCGGAAATTATTTCAGGGATCAGGCTATTCGGGTTATACAGAACACTGACTATTACCCCTGTGGGTTTAAAAGTTGTACTGTAAACAGGGGTTTCTTCTTTTCCATTCTTTGTTGCCAAAAGCTCAAAGCTTTAGTGTGCAATTAGTTAATATTTTTCCTCACCCATCTTCAAACAAAAAGTTTACTGATGCTTATAGACTGATGTGCATTACCTCATGCTGAGTAAATAATGCCTCTAAGACTATGTGGGTTTTCAAAGTAAATGATCTAGATGGCACATCATATGTAAATATGCTGTTGTGACACAAGAAAAGGATGAAGATATTTGTATGCACTACATTATAATGATTTTAATGTAATTCAGAGCAGCCTTCTATCTTAAAAATGCTTAGTATTAAAAACAACAAAAGTAATAATGAAATATTTAGAATCAGATATCTTTTAAAAGGAGACCTATCATTCGTTTTTACATACTTTGAGCTGCAAAAGAACCTTACAAATTGCCATCTCAGCTCTTCCAGTTGTTATGATCATCCATTCACTTGTAAAGACCAATAAAGGCTAATAGACCAATGTCAGATTTGTAAAAAGCTATTTTGGTACCTAACTGACTGACATCAGTAGGAGTTCGGCATGTACAGTAAATACCTGAAAATATCTGGCCCCAGCTTCTTACTCAGGGCTGGAATTCATTCCCATGTAAGCCAAAGGAAGTTTTGTTGCTGACTTTAAAAAGAGTAGGATTTAACCCTTTAGTGTAAGGTTGGAGTTTGCCCAAGTAAGAACTCTCAGGAGTTCAGAATTTGGTCCCACAGGATGTATGGTGTTAGTAGCAGAGCTCAGCTTTGCACTAATATTTGATAGTTTCAGCTATTTATGAATTATGTGTATACTACAGGTTTTAATGTCTGGGGTCAAAGCTTTAAACTACAGTTTCACCTGTGCTGAACAGAACAAAATCTCAAATGTTTTACTGATTTCACTGATGAAGATCTTCTGCTTCACTTTCTAAGCACCCCATCTAAAATGCCTGCTTGGTGTAACTCATGATCTAATCCAAGAAGGAACATGACACAAAAGCCTATTTCCTCCATGACAAATATAAATTGCTTCATGATTTTGTAAAGTAAACTGAAACGGTTTACCAAAGCATAAGTGACATGGTAGATTAACGATTTACCAATAATGCACTGCCCCTTCACTCTTGTGGGGTGAAATCAAATAATACTCATGAAAAATTTACCAAAAATCATTTAAACCATAAGATAAAGAAATTCTCAGCTAAAACAATGGAAATAATAAACCCCTTCTTCAGAAAGTACATTCAGTAAGCTGAACTAATGGTTACTGACACTTCACTGCAGAGATAAGGAGCTGTATCTTAATTTTGAAATTTCTAGACAGTAGCCTTGAACTTTAAAAAGAAAATAAAATCCCACACAACATAACCAGCTTCTCAGTTCAACTGTCTCTACCTTTGAAGGTCATGACAATAAAATGTGTTGACTGGATGGTGATTTTTAATTTACCACCAAACCTCTGCTTGACTTAGGGTTCACTAGTGCATTATCTTCAATATTACAGCTGCCTGATTACAGAACAAACAACCAAAATTGGCTCTTAGCAGAAATAGACTTGCTATATTCTCAGGGTGGCCACAAATTAAATGAAAGGTCTGTGTCATTACACAATTTAACTTGATAAAACACCCACCCAAAGTTTTTAAGTTCTTGTTCTGGCTTGTCCCCCCCTCCTATTCAGGACCTTCATCTACCTACTTCGGACAATGTTACATGATAAGAATATTTTATTACTTGAAAATTTTAGGAGTGTGCATGTGGGGGAAGAGAGATAGAGAATGTATGCATGTGCACGGTAGTGTTTCTGATTCCCAGTCATACACCTGAGTGCCATTTTAGCAGGCACAAACATAGGACAAAAAAATAGATTGTAATGTGGCTGGAACACGGACTAACTATAAGACAAGACATTAAAAATGGAGAAAGTTACACTGAGAAATACAAGGAAACAAAGCAATAACATTGGCTAGGATGATGAATAAGCAATGGTCTTATCATGCCAGCTGCTTACTGATTGTCAGGTTTGTAGCACACATCACGGCACACAAGAGTTTTAATGAGGGATTTGAAGGAGGGGAATGAGATTAAGCCATTTCATTCCTATTTGTATGGATTCAAATTAAAGAGCCACAATTGAAAGACACAAAAATAAGAAATGGTTGGAGAAGGGGAGAGGAACGACTGTATGTTATACATTTCCTCTGTTACTCCTTGCTGGTTCCTTTATGTTAGGGATAGTTCTGGATCTGAAGCATTTCATACTCAAACTCTGCAACTGACCCTTCTTTTTCTAATGGGCACACCTGACCCCTAAACTTTAGGAAAGTTTGAATCAGATCTAAACTTTGAATTTTGAGTTGTCAGTTACCCTCTGTTTTTGCTGTCTTGAGCTGCAAGATAAATGTTATCAGCCTGAATCTGTATTTTGTCCGACTGCTGTGAGCTGTTTTGCTGTCTGGGAGCTGAGACCAAGAATCCCCTCAAAGCTTACAAGCTTTCTGATTATTCCTCTGGCAGGATCGCTTTCCATCAGAAGTCTGAATGTGCCCACTGGGTACACAATAAAGAGGCAAGCTGAAGTAAACATTTATGTTTGCACCAGTGAACCAAAGGGAAATCTGAATTTTTACAAGCGCAAGAGCCAACTGCGTCACCAAATAGGTCATGCTCAGAAGGTATCAAGGGTTTGTTCTGAATGTTATCTGTGTGTTTAGGGAAAAGGAGGAAGAGAATAAACAAATTTGAACTGGTCAGTGCATTAGGTACCAATCCTGAAAACTTTTATGTACATGCATGCTTACCTTTACTACCCCCTAGTAATCCAACTGGTTTCAGTGGCACTGCCCTTGGTAATAGTGGTAAATGTGAAAGTGTTTGGTGGATTAGGGCCTTGGAAGGTAACATCAGAAAGCACAACACTTATTTTAGAATTTAAATAAGTATCTTCCAACAAACTAAAGGGAAACAAACCAATAGAACATCACAAAACACAATTCTGGGGTCTGTGTGTCATTCAGAAGACATTTTTTGTAATCAGGACACAAGGTTAATACCACATTTTCCCCATTTAGAGTCTAGGATCTGTGTACAAACCTATCTGGCTTATCAGATCGTTTCCTACCCAAATGACTGGTGTTTACCTCATATACAGCATAACAATAGTTATATATTTGTCTTTTCTGTGCAGTGTTTCATTGAGCATTCTAGGTCTTGAACCTTAGTTACTTCTTCACTGGAGATACAGTGGGAATCAGGAGTGATGTTCATTAAGGTTTATAAATGTCAGTTGAGCACTGACCCAATGATCCAGTTACTGTTTTGAGCATTTTCATTTGCACTGTAAAAATATTAACTTATGCCCTATAAAATATGATCACAAATTACAGTGCTTTTCAATAAGAATCCATTGGATCAAATATTAATGGAGTAACTACTGACAATATATGATATGATTTCAAAAGGGAATCCACAGCAGACATGTCGAGTGGTGACCTCCAAATGTTCTAGCCCCTAAAATGGCCAATGTATTTGTACTTATGTGCTCTTTTCTCTGTATATCAAGAAGTGCTTCTAAAAAATAATGAGAGGCTGGCTGGACTGATGCTTATCATTCCTTCCCTGCTTTAATTCTAGACCACAGTTCACTGAGTAACATCTATAACTTCTGATTGACTTCCCAATGGTTTTGAGGAAGCTGGGGTCACGTGCCAGGAGAGCACAAAGACGACTCTGCAGGGCAGGTTTCACTGTTATTTGTAATCCTGATCCTGGTTATAATTCCACAGCACTGGTTACTGAGCTGCAGTTTTCAGAATGAAAAGGCAACAAGAATGGCATACAGTAATGTCAACAGACACTTAGTTTTATGAGTTAATCTGAAATAAATGAAAGCTCCCTTTCAGAAGTCCCTAATCTTTAAAAATGGTCAGCATTTTCTGTATTTAGATTAACATGATTGCCAGAATTGCTGTTTCTTACCACCAGCATTACTAAATTAATTATAACTTTTGTAAAAAAGTACATTCATTTCTATAACATCAATCATGGAAGAATGAGTACATCAGAATTCCATGAGTAATGGAAAAGATGATGAGAGCACTACTGAGTTAGTGTACAGAATCAGAGGGCTCATGTCCTATAATGGAAGCCAAAACAGGACGGAAGTGAAGACTTCTTATTTATTTTTTTTAACACCAGTTTTAGCCCAGATCTAACAAAGCACTTAAGCATGTGGTTCACATTAGTGATAGTTAAGTCCCTGCTTCACTAAACTTAAGCCTTAACAATGTTTCCTTTGAAAATTAATCATTTCATTTCTTTTACATTTTAACTTGGGCTTCTGCAGTGAAGACATTACCCATTATGTTCATGCTTCTGGATTTCTGTGAAGAATGACTTTTGTGCATACTTTACAAATGTTTCTGTTTCTATGTAGAAATGAAAAATGCTATTCTTTCAAGCTGAGCTGCTCATATTTGAAGGTATTTATATAGATAATCTATATTTGTGCCTTTAACCAATTTCTTCCTTGTTGATTATAATAATTTTAGATTGATAGAGATTTTCTTGAGGTGTCTGATTGAAAACCAGCTGTGTGGAGAAAGCAACCTGTATTTAAAGGGGCGTTTATTTGCAAGCTTTATGGAACACGGATCTGTTGGAGGCCTCACTTGCCAATTTAAAGGGCAAAGGGAAACAACCAACATAGAACAACAGGTCCTTCAAATGCAGAGAATTACCTCTCCTTTTCCAAGATAGGGCTAATTCTTTCCTGCTGTGATTTGGTGAACCCATTGATTGTAACGGCACTAAGATTTTACACCACCAGGAAATTTAGTCCATTTCACTGCTGAGACACATGAAACTTTACAAAACATACAGACCAATGAAAAGGCTCCCTATGATCACAACTAATTAAATCTGTTACTGTAAAGTATCTTCAACCACAAACTTACTCTACTCTACTTACTCATGCTATCTTTTAAGTGGGTAGACAGGTGCCCACTTCTTCCATATTCTATTGTTGCAGAAAAGTTATCTAATACACTTATGTGTGACATAGCAGTCCAATCAATGATAACTCAAAGAGGGGGTGTTTAAATTAATTTTGATTGTCTTTGTTTTGTTTATAAATATAAATTTATCACCAGCTTTAATGAGACTTCACTAGACTCACAGACCTGGCAAACTGTCCCCCCCCCCCCCGGAGGTAAAGGGGTGACTTTACTACACAAAGTCTGAAAGGGGGAGAGAAAGCCTATGGTTTCATTTTTCCCCACCTTTTCCCCTGACACTGTAAACATAAATAAATAAATAAATGTAATTGTCGAGCCCAAAGTTTAGAAGCAGCATTAGAAATAAATCTACGGCGCTCACCTAACTCCTAATACAAAGGACTCACCCTAATGCTAAGATCCAAAGCGTCTGGCAAAGTGGGATTTTCTCCCACGAAAACTCATGCAAAAATTTGTTAGCCTTTAAGTGCCCCAGGACAGCCCAGTTCTACAGAACCTCTGTCACATCACACAAGCATTAATTTTGTGGAGCAGTCATACAGCCTCAGCAGGAACTCGGGCTCAAATTGCTATTCTGCCACAGCCTGGCATTGGGGATTGTGAAAAGCATAACCACTGGTGGTGTGCTGGGGCTTACATGCCAAGGTTTCAAGGAACAGGGTCAAATGGGGGCAAAGGGAAAGTAAAGGGAGACTGTGGTGCTACACCATCTAGCACAAATGGGCCCAGGAAAAGAAGGCCAGAGCAAGGAAGGCTGAGGGTCATAGGAGGTACTCTTTACTCTTCCAGGAATTATTAGTCCCAAAGGACCTTCCTTAATCTTACAAAGCTACAAATCATGAAGAGCTGATAGCCTCTCTGTGACTCCCTGATGACCTACAAATGGAAACAGGAGCCATGCCTTCTCCATTATAGTCAGGATCACCTCCGCACTTGACATCTGTGTTCGTGGATGTTTTCAGTGGACTCTTAAGGTAATGTTTGTCACCAGCTAATCCCCCTTGTGCCTGCAGGATTCTAAACTTTATGATCTGTACCTTTACAGACATTAGCTCCTCTCCTGATACACAGGATCAATACTAAAGCAAGCAGAGATTCCCATCAGTACTTGTGAACTGCACATCTTTCCCCCTCTCTGATTGGACCACGGGCAGTGATACAAATTTGTCTGTGATGGCTCACTATCCAAAAAAGTCGTGATGTCAATATCCTGCCATTGGCCTCAGCATTATTTACCCAACTCACCATCTGTGGTCACAGCTTCTGCTTTATGTCGGCAAAAAGGATGTTTTCCCCACTTTATTTCTTTAGTGGAGGAGAGGGAATATTTCTACAGTTATTATGTCAGCTTCTGGGTCTTTGTAGCTGAGTTCCTCTTGCCACCTTCTTCCGTTTTCATCTTCCCATCTCCTGAACTTGACCAACTCATGTAGATTTGGCCATTATTAAGAGGTGTTTAAAACCAGGTTTCTATACTGCTCAGTACTAGATATTCCTACCTCATCAACATATGTGAAGTGCTAATGTAACCTGCTAGGGTGGGCTCAGATTCACTCAATTGCCCCTCTCCAGTGCCTCACAGAGAAAACCCCTGATGAAAGCAACTGGAGAGCCAGGATCCAGTTGTCAAAAGGACTCACAGCGAAGACTGCTCAGAGTTCCCATCCCTCATTAAACTATCACTCAGCATAAACATACAATGAACTTTATTAACTAACTAAACACACCTTATCCTAAAGAACCATAATACATTTAAACAAAAGAGTAAGAAACCCAAGAGTCCCTAAGTTCAGGTGGAGTCACCCTTATCTCAATTGCAGTCTTTTAAGTCCTTGGGGCTTGAATGCAGAACGAAAGCAATCCTCATCCTCTCTAGCTGCAGGAATCTTCAGGCAGAGGCCATGCAGTCCTTTCTTCCTCCTGTGTAGCCAGCACCATGCAATCAAGTCACTGGCCATCCAGCTCTCAGTTCCACTGCAGACAACTCCCCTGCAAAGCAGTTGAAAGCTGGGAGAAAACATCCTGCAGTCCACTCCTGCTCAGCTCCTTTCACTGAGTCCCTTAGCCAATGTCCTCTGCAGCTCCTCTCCAGGCTTCTCTTCTCAGGCTTCTCCCCGGGCATGTAACTCCAGCAAAACAATAAAACTTGTGGAGCATGCTCAGTGTGCTCCCTCACCCTCTTACCAGAAGTTTCTGGTTTCTGGGCTACAAAATCTGCCCAGCAACGTAACCCAGCCATAAGGGTCCCTAAAAGAGATTGCACCTATTTAGGCACATGGGTTACACTAACTTGTATATAGAGTTATTATTTCTGTGGGTGTGACCACTACGAAGAAGAAAAACCTAGCCAAAGCTTACATACTTCTGTCACAATTTTTAAAAAATAAAAAATTAAATTGAATAGGAGCTTATTCAGGCCAATTGGCAGAACTCAGCATAGATGAAAAAAACAAGTATCATGAAAACAAAGCATGCACTATCGGTATATTTCTGATCAGCCCTGAAAACCCATCATATTTTCTTGACTGCTTTAAAATCACTTTTAGTGATCAGGTAATCTGGGGATAGCCAAACACAAGCTTTGACAATCATCCATGTAGCCACCTGAATTTTTGGAGGGGACCAAATGGCTATTTTCCTGTCCTGCATGCTTTTGAAAATGTTGGTTGTGTATAAAAACTTCTCTTTAGCTGTTTCACATTCCTCTCCTGCTTATTCATGCACAACAAAAGATGTTTTCATACTGCTTTTAATAACAAGGGACCAATTCTACATCTGCTTCCTTTATCTATTTGAGGATTTTCTGACAATTCAGGTACCAGATAATTCATTGTACTCTCAGCTGGTCCTCAGTACTGAAAGACATTGGTAGGACCAAAAAAAAAACAAAAACCCTGAACTTAAGAATGCTCCATTGTTGTACAAAGTTTTGTATAAAAGTAGACCTGCCATCCCTTTCCTCACCGTACCCCAAATTCTACCCTTACCTGCATGTGCGACATTGCTTAAGTTAATGAGACTACCTCATATGGACATAATTAGGCTCTTGATTTATCTTTTCATATTACTGTGTCAAGAAAAGTGTTTTTAAATCATAACAGTGGCATAGAACTAAAAGGTAAAAAGAAGAAAATGTTCAGTACTTGACTTACATTACAAATTGATTTAACACGCATCAGATGCAATGCTTCTGGAGTACAGAACAGCTCACAGACATTCACATCACATACAGAATGCATTGATTTGCAGCCCTCATCATCATTTCCTATCACAAGAATGTAACACTTCAAGTCAAAAACTCAAGTCTCAGCAATTGACTGTGCTTTAGTCAACATGCTGCTGAGATCTATCCAGAGAGTAAGGTTGCTGCAGTGCTTTGCATTAGGATGGCTATTTCGAAAGAAATGGGAGCAAAGCCATTTCAATTATATTTTTAAATGGATAAAGATTTAGACCAAAAAAATGAAGTCAATTGAGCTAGGCCAATTTACACTACTTCAGGAAAGTTTCTCCATCCTGCACCATGGTCATCAGCGCTACAAAAGTGAAATGACTGTGCATGCATTGATTGGATACGTTCAAAAGATATATGGTGATATTGGCTGCAAAATGGCTTGTTGGGTAACTTGCTTACTTGATGTAAAGATTATATGCTCCTTGGTGCCTTCCTATCTCTTTTCAGAGCTCCTCAGTTTCTGTCCCCTTTTTTTGCCAGCATATTCAAAGGACTCCTGCTTCCAAGATTTGCTTCCTGTAGTTGGGCCCATGGCTCTTCTGCTCCCCACCCCCGCTCTTAAAGGGGAAGGAACTCAAAGGCTGTGCTGTCCATTGCTTCATCTCATCCACCTGTCACAAAAAACGGGGAAAAAAAAGACTGTTTTGCTCCCTCAGATCCCCCTTCTTTTGTCCTCTACCCTTTCCCAAGTTTCTCTTTCAAACGGGTAGTTGTGATAGCCCAGTTCAGCAAAACAAACAAGGAGTCCTGTGGTGCTTTTAGAGATTAACAAATTTATGTCACATGAGCTTTCATGGAGGACAATCCCACTTTGTCAGATGCTTGAAGATGGATAAGTTAAGCATCTGGTGAAGTGGGATTTTCTCCCATGAAAGCTCATTCGAAAAAGAAATTTGTTAATCATTAAAAGTGCCACAGGACTCCTTGTTTGTTTCATATTTCTCTTGAATGTTAAGACAAAAACACTACAAAGAAAAAAACAAAGTCACTTCTTTGCTCTTAATTATTTTCAGTGTTTGTTAAAGGGAAGTAAAGATCAATTTAAAATCAAAAAGCAACTAATTAATGAGTAATTACTTTGCTTATATTTATTTTATGGCAAAAGTATATATTTCAGTAAAAAATGTTTATAGATCAGAGAAAAGAAATAATTTTGCAACTTGTAAAACAGTACATTCCTTGCTTTAAAATATCTTTGAGTTACACTTTAAATACAAAGCTGTTAATGTTAAACATTGCTTCAGATATACCCATTAGAATGAAAACACTTCTGTACCTACTAGCGGAGGCCCTGGTCCAGCAGGGTAGTTAAGCAGGTAACAGCGTAAGTATGAGCAAATCTTCTGATTTCAATGGCCTATTTACATGCTTAAAATCGGTTACCTGTTTAAGTGGCTGGTTGACTTAGGGCTTTCTGCTGTATGCTAGACATTTGCAATGAGTTCTTTCTTGTCCCACTTCTTTGAAGAATCATTCTGAAGAGGTGATAAGAAATCTTTCAGTACTACTATAACTTTTTATTGTGCTGAACAAGTCATTGAACATCCCTGAGACACCAGGCAAAAGTATTTTTCTTTTGATGGTGGCAGAGTTAACCCCCTTGACTGGTTTAACTCTCTTAAAATGGATCATTTTCCACAATTGAATACATTTTATTTGTTCTGATTTGGTAGGATTTGTGTGGGAAGGAGATAAAGATATTTTGATCTCTGGAGCTCCTGTTCAAGAAAAGCCAGCTACAAATGAACATTCAAAAGATCACTCCAGGAGATTTTCTGGGTGATTTTGAGATGATCAAATTAGTTCTCTCACCTATTATGAAGTGACAAAAAGAATAATTATTAAATTAGATAATAGACATGGTTTAAGATGGAGTCAGCCAATACGGTCTTAAAGAGTTCTCTCCCCCCCACTCCAAACCCCAATTATCTATTTTTAAAACAAGTTTTCACAGAATAAGAGGTTAATTTTTCAAGAAACAAAAAGCCAAGCGGTGTTGCTCTGACCAAGCAAAGCCTGGGCCTTATTAACGGCTATGAAAATCTGTTTCCTTAGTGTTCCTTAGCACTCAGTCCTTCACTGTGATGGAAACAGCTGAAAATGTTGCAAAACCAAAGTCTTTATATTGAGAATTCAGTGTCTATGCTGCCTTTTTAGAAATGATTCTACATATTTAAAATGAAAGGTATATGCTGCTCAACAACATTTTTAATTATTAGTTTATAGTAGCACTGTCTGGTAAGAGCTTTCCAAATATTGAGGAAGAATGTTTCTGATCTGAGGAACTCATGAAAGACAGCTGGACAAGCAAGCAACTCTGATATATGCCTTCATTGATCTGAACACTGTCAAGTGAGAAAGCTAAGGAATTTAGCAAGACACGAATAATGGCTGGAGTAGGATGGATGGGTGATGCAGGCTCACACAATACTGTATCGATTTGGGGGACCAACTTTAGGCACCCAAGTTTGAAAATATTAGTCTTAGCATCTCATTGTTCCTGGTTCTTGGTCAATAGCCATTACTTATTTCCTTAAAGACCAGAAAACATTCCATCCATTTTTGCTTAGGTTGCAGCAGAGTTCAGCATTCATTGGGCATGTCTACATTGCCCAGCATTTTCAAAAAAACTTTTTTTGGGATGAGTATTTAAAAATAATCTTGAAAAATACCTTTTTTAAAAAAATGGTATTTTTGGACAACAGTCCTTTGTCCCGGAATACCGCGGCTTTTTTTAATTTTGAAAAAGAAAGTCTATACCAGACTTCAAAAAAAACAAAAACAAACAAAAAAAAAAAAACACCAAGGCAATGCAAGAGATAGGGAGGCTTTTAAAAAAAGCCTTTTCCATGTCTCACAATGGCTATTTTCAAAAAAGTTAGCTTGAAAAGGGCTTTTTTTTTTTTTGAAAAGCTGGCAGGTTTAGCTTTTTTTGAAAAAAAAGTGTTCCAATATCTCGAAATTGCGGGACACGTAAAAGGCTCCCCCCCCCAGCCTCCCTATCTCTTCCATTGCCCTGTTTTTTCTCGAAAAAGAAAGTCTGGTGTAGACTTTCCTTTTTGGGGGAAAAAAAAGCCACAGTATTTTGGGACAACAAGCTGTCCACAGACTGTTGTCCCGAAATAACATTTTTTGGGAAAAAAATAAGATTTTTGAGAGAATTATTTTGAAATTCTTATCCCAAAAAAAGTTTTTTAAAAAAATGCTGAGTAATGTAGACATAGCCTACATAGTAATATAGACATAAGTCTGACTGCTGGATTCAGTGGAGGGTTTCTTCAGTCTATTATATGGACTTGAATTACTCCTTTAAAAAAAAAAAAAGAAAAAGAAAAGAAAAGAAAAAGTAAACAAATTTATGTGCCTTGTGAGGAAATCATCATTATGAATATTATGAATGCAGTAAATTGAATTATTCAAGTTAAATTTGATTTAAACTGTCTTTTCAGCTGTATAACTTAGTAAAATGTCTCAGAGATCCAAATATGGATGGAGACTGAGTGAATTTGGATTAAAGGGGATTGTAATTGAATTAATTGATATCAGAGGGCATAATCCTGTGTGGGATAGAAATTTCTGATAGCTAAGATTTGCATAAGCAAGATAAGACCAGATCATACAATGATTTCATATGTATAACTCATTAAAATCAATAGGAATGTAAAGGGCAGAAGGACTATAAGAATAATGTCTTTGAATGTAATTTCTTTAAAAATGTTGTTAGGCTGTCTATATATGTCTAACTTTTTACTCATTTCCTTTGGGTTTTGCCAGTAGTGGTTATTAAACTTTATCATTTATTAGTTTACTTTAGCAAAATAATGTAAATAGATGGATGTTTCCCTTCCAATAGATGGTATTCTTCTTCCTTTTCAGTTGCAAAGAATAGGAAACATTTTGTGAACAATGAATAAGTCATCATTTGATACAAGTCACTTGAGAATACTTTGAAGATGGGACCCTTTAAGTTTTCTAATCTTTTTAAATTTACCTCAGCTCCGTAATTGTTATATTGTCCTTGGACTGAACTACAGGAACAATATGGATCAAAGACATTTTCAGAAGCTCCATCTGTAATACTAATGAAATAATACAGAAATATACAATTGAACAGGGGAAAGCAATGCGTCTGTACATCCACTGAACTTGAACGGAAAAAATTCAATTGAATTAACAATAGAATGTTCTTGGTTTATTTAACTCTCAAGAGGAGACTGCTGGTGCCAGATCATTGGACAATTTATTTTCTACACATGACATCAGCTTTGGGAATAAGAGTAGAGGTCAAAAACTAAAAATCATTCTGGACAGCATTCAAAATAGCACTTGTTATTGACTGAAATACACTATACAAAATCCATATTAAATAAAGAGGGCTAATGTAACTGCACTATATCACTAAGTTGGACTATCTTTTCCATGTGCCTAGCATTTATTGTGTTGTACTCTTCTCTGGGAAGTGGAAATAAGTAGTGAGAGCTCTAGGACGGTATCTAATAAATTAGAAAATTACAATGACTTGATAATCCAAATGTGTTCTGTGACTTTCTAATATATACACACATCAGGCTGTGAGATGCCAGCAGGCAAGGGTGAAACACCTCAGCTGATGTAAGTTGTTACAGCTCCACTGAAGTCAATGGAAGGTTTGTCACGCTTTTTAGTTGCTTTGATTTTGCCTGAATGGGGAGTAAGTATATTCCTATCCCACTCCTCTCTAAATGTCTACAATTTTTGCCTGGCAGTTAAAAGTGGTAAGACCACTGACCTTTTACTTTCCTTCTCCTAGTATAAACATTCCATCTATAAGCAAAAGGATACTACAGACACTTTTACAATCTGTACTATGTCCTGGTTTAAAAGCATCAGCGTATGAGCAATGCACAGCATGTCTGCAACAGAAGTAGGACATTCAAGAGTCTCCAATTTTAATAACTGTAGTTAGGTGAGGAAACGTCCTAAAAAGGTAGGGGGCAAGGGCGGAGAAACAGGTCAAGAGGGAAGAGAAGAAAGAATGCGTGGGGAATATATTTGTTTGTAAATGAAATTTTTTCAGTCATTAGGTTTTAGGCCCAGGTTATTAAAGGTGTAGGGACACTATTGTGCTTATCATTAACATACCAACTGAGTCAGGGGCCTAAATCTTGATTTTCTAGAAGAGCACAATAGCTGAAGAGGGATGTAGAATCTTGTCTTGGGATCCTGGACAGTGCTGTGACTTCTGTATATGAGCAAATCTTGTCAATTATAATGGTTTACTATCTATATTGTGTCAGCACCTTGGCATCCTGCTCATGAATCATGGACCCTTTGTATGAAACACTGTACAAAAAGATGGTCCCTGCTTTATAACTATTTTATCATCGGTAACATACCATGTATACCCTACTCTTGTTAATGCTCATGAGAGTTAACGGCACTTGGTATCTCATGGCATTACACCCAATCAAGGAACTGGTTTGTACACATTTTCTACTAGGAGTATATTACCCAAGAGGCATTTTGTTCCCTCCATTGATGAGAGCTGAGAGGAACAAAATTGCAAACAGACTATTGAAAAGGGGGCTGTGCATGCATGAAAGGTCTGCTCCATCTCACATCCAAGTCAATGGAAGCCTTTCAAAGAGCAACAATATAAAGGAGTGCATATCCCTCTGAGCAAAACAACCAGGAAAACAGTCCCACTGTTACTTTATTATTCTTCCAGCCCATTTTATTAATTTCTTTTCTAATTCTGAGCTTTAAAAAAGTTACCTTTGACACTGAATGGATCATCAGTACTGAACTTTTTGTCTAATTCTAAATATGAAATATTTTAAATGGATGCATCATTCATGTTGTAGTTTGTATTTCTGTAAAATCATCGTCATAATTAAAAAGGCAAGAACTTAAATATACAGCCTCTTGGAGAACATATTTACATTAGGGAGGAAGGAGAAAATAAAACCCTTGATCCAATCATGAGCTTAAAAACATTCTGCAGTTTGATACTGGAGATCATAGCATTATTTTCATTGGAAACAACATTTCTTCACCGGTTAGTTCCTGCAAAATAGGTTTGACAAAGCCTCAGCCCATAAGGTGTTTGGGGTTTTTTTGAGTTTTGTTTGTTTGCTTGCTTTTTTTTAAAGGCACTTACTGATTTTGAAATTAAATCTCACACGTATGAAACAAATATGATTTGAGTGAGGCCCCAATTCTGTCAAATTTATTCACATATTTAATTGTATGCACATGACAGTCCCTAACTCCAATGGCACCCTATTCATTGCCATATAGTTAAGTGTCTGCAAGGAGCCTTAGGAAGCAACCCTAAAATCAGATCAGTAGCACAGGCCCAGAGACCAATAAATTTCTATTGATACAACTATTAATTTGGCTTACAATTGATTCAGTTTTTAGTGCAGGTCCTGATTTTTAGTGCTTTGC
Source organism: Podocnemis expansa (assembly GCA_007922195.1). Lineage (NCBI taxonomy): Eukaryota > Metazoa > Chordata > Testudines > Podocnemididae > Podocnemis > Podocnemis expansa. The sequence goes on from ML682006.1 coordinate 2,466,033, forward strand.
CCCTCCAGCCACACCAAAACATCCTTGCATTCCATGGTATTGGAAGCCCTCATGACGGCACCCTGGGTGACAATCTTTACGTTGTAAATCCAAGATCAACCAACTGAACAACACTTAAAATAGTTCCTCAGCCTCACAAAAGCCTTTATTCTCACCATCCACTAGGTGTTTTTGGGAGGACTCATGCTCTCCTTCTACTACAGATCCTGGTAACTTAAACCACAGCTGCTATGCAGAATTATTGTCACTGTTCAGGCCTTCTCACTAGCCATTTCCCAGCATGTTTCCATACATCTGCACTTCTCCCGATCTCTTCTTGGGTCTCCATGGAGCACTGTATACGAAAGTCTTGCTAATGCCTCCCAAGAGGAAGCTGTCTCTTTTAAATCTGGCCTTCTCTCAGCATGTGGTTACACAACCCTTTCAGTCATGTGTTCCCTCTGTAGATTACAACACAAGAACTCTTGGCCTGAAAGGGGTTTGGCCTTGGCTGGTTTGAAGGACTATCCTGTTACGTTATAGAAGCCAACAAAAGTGAAATAAACTGGGAAAGTGTGCACCCAATACAGATAGAGATAGATCTGCAGAAAACTCACACTTATGGGTAGAGTCAACGGGTTTCTTGGTTTGAATACTGTGGGCCATAACATTGAGGCAAACATCAGCAGCAAGAGTAGGATGCATATCTGAAGTACTGTGCACTGAATGGGAGGTTGGCCTCTTTCTTCAATCACAGAAGATTTTCCTAAGGTTCAGTGCAGAGATTAGGTTCTACATATCTGGATGTCTCCCCCTTCACCATAATCTCTGTCTTTGTTAAATCCCCTGGCAATTTCCCTCCTTTATCTTGTGATTACCCTTTACCGGTAAACAATAATAAGGGAAAAAGTTCAGGGTTGTGGCCAGCAAGAAAACATCGACAAATGGTTGAACAGCTAAGGTAAGAGTTTCTGGGCCTTTGTGCAGGTGGGATATCCTGCATATGTAATCAAGCAGCCATTTGGATTAGAGCACTATCCGATTTATGCTTCTGGAACGCCTCCTATTTGTTATTATGGCATGTTAACCCCACTATTCCCTAAAGAAAAGCCACTGCAGTTCTAAATCAAATTCCTAACACCTATGTAGGCAAGATAAGGGAGCCAGAGGGGGACACCAAGGCCACATTAGAGTATCTTGGGTTTGCTGATAGTGCTGCCAGCTGTCAGAGGAGGCCATTTGCAGTGTACAACAAATTGCACTGATCCTACAGAAACAGTAAAAAGAGAAATCATGCTATATATTCTTGAGCATCATATTCTAGCACAACCTTATCTGTAAGTGGTTATTTGTGAATACACAGACATGTCACTGTCCTGTAACAAGTAACACCAACTTCCTCATACTGCATATCCCTTTGTTAGTTTCATCTTCTCTTGTATAGCATCTGTGTACAAAATACATATGGACCTATCTCCTCCACTGCTAACTTCCAAACAAAAATAAATACTAGTAACCAAACTGTCATGCATTTTATACTTCAATAAATCTTTCTGTGATGCAGGAAAAATGTGCTAAAGACATTGAGTTAATTTTTTATCTTGCAAGAGATTACTAGTTGCAGGCCCATCACAACACTTAAGCCAATGTTCCCTGTAGTTTGACAAATTTAATCAGAATCTCTCTGACCATCCTATGTGGTTTGTAAACTGTTGATAGTAATAGAGGTTAACTGTGTCTTATGGCGTGTAATGAAAATAGCCCGATTCTGTAAGTCAGAGTCTGGTTTTCAGGTCGTATTAGTCCCTTGGAGGCTGTCATTTTCAAAAGGCAAGGAACTGCGCCATCACACAAGTCCACTGCTCTGGAAAGCAGTGCATAGATACTAATCCTTAGGGGGCTACTCAGCAGCATTGATCCTGCAAGATTTTCTCCCAGAAATAATGGGTTTTAATTGAAAGTTGTTAACATTTAAATGTATTACACTCCTCTGTGAATCTTGAATGATATGTAATAATATGTTAATGTAACTTGCCAAGAAAGTGTATTAGAAATATCTCAAAACACCATAATTCAACCTCTCTGGGTTAAAAAAAAAAAAAAAAAAAGTTCATCTTGTATTTCCCCAAGTCATTAGTAAGATTGCCAAATATTAAAGATTTGATATAAACAAAACAGTACGATATCTTCCAGTTCAGTAAATCTTACTATACTTAACAGACTAAAACACAATGGTTACACAACTGTTTTTCCGTTGAGATATCGGTAGTCACCTTTGTTTGCTGTGTACATGACAAACTATTCTTGAACTGTTTGTAAGAATAATCAACGCTATGAATAATCAGCACTATAAGGTCAGAAACAGCAAGGAGTCTTGTGGCACTTAAAGACTAAGATTTATTTATTGCATGAGCATTTGTAGGAGAAAATCCCACTTCATCAGACACTTTGAAGAGTCTGATGAAGTGGGGTTTTCTCCCACAAAAGCTCATGCAATAAATAAATCTGTTAGTCTTTAAATCCCACAAGACTCCTTGCTTTCTTTGCTTTACTAGACTAACACGGCTGCCCTTTTGGAACTTAACTCTAAGGTCAGAGTATCATTGTTCACAAAAGGTACTTTTTCCCCCAAACTGAGAGACAATTGTTTTCTGCCACTAGCCATACTATCCCATCTGTTAGATCTAGCTTATATTCTCTTCTAAAGAAAGCAATAGCTAGTTTTTTGTATACCATTGTCATTCCTACCTAAACATATGACTGACATGCTTTGTTATGTGTATTTTAGAAACAAGGCACATATAAATTAAAGTCTAATTCAAACTATTCTTGAATCCCTGCTGAGCAATAAAATAAGAGTATATAGATTTGAGATAAATATATAGATAAATATAATAGTAAGATAAATATATAAATAAATATAATATATAAATAGTGCATATATAGATTTGAGAGGTCCAGAAAAATCCCCCATTAAATCATTTAAATCTGAAAAATACTTTAAGAATTAACTCTTTCCTATTAGGCTAAAATTGGAAGGTATAAATTTGAAACTCAGTGGGGAATAAGGGAGAAACACTCCTGAAGGGTGAAGACTTCCATGAGTGTACCGTTTACCCTTAGGAAAAAAAGTAAAAATGAGGCCAGATTCTGTGCATATTTATGCATGTGCTTAGCTTTATTAGCATGCATGGTTCCATTAACTTCCATGTCAGTAAAGTTAAGCATGTATTTGTTTTCAGGACTAGGGCCTAAACATGGAAGTCCACTCATGGTAAAGTTCTGTAGGACATAATAAGGGTTAAATAGGTATGCAGTAGGTTTCTGAGACTATTATTCTAAAACTTAATACAATGTAGTAAATAGACACATTCTTTTTAAAAAAATTAACCTTTCCAGAATATTTTTTCTAAGTAAACTTATTTTAAACTGCAATTATAAAGAAATCTTTCCAGCAGTGAGAGTTCAAACAAACACTCAAGACAGTCACACAATTCCTTAAAAAATAAAAATAAATATAGCACTACACAAAACCATCAATGGTCACTATGACCTTCACTTTAAAGTCCACCTTTTCAATTCAGTAGTTTGCAGAAGACCCACTTTTTAAAAAGCTTCTCTAATGAAAAGAGAATTATCTGCCTTTCAAAAAAGGAATGCAAATATATAAAGACTATATAATTAAATGGTGTCAGGAAGCCCACTACATGAACTTTCCTAAGGGGAATAAATCTTCATACAGAGGGAGTGGAGATTGTAATAACTCTGGTGTTTCTGAAACAATATATATTTTTCAGTGTGTTTTAAAGGCATATACCATGATAGTGAGTAGAAATACTGTGTCAAACAGCAGTTTTAAAAAATGCCACTCCTGTAGCAGGATTCTATGTTAATTATATATTAACAACGTAACAGTTAAAACTTAATTATTGGAGTGACTGCCAGATAACTGAAAACATTTAAAATGGAAACCAACATAGAAATTGAACTTATAAATATTCCATGTAATTGGTACAAGTCATCTTTTGTGACCATTAACCTCTGATTTTCAGATTAGTTTCAGATGGGTTCAGCCTTACAATTATGTTGAGAAAATGCTAATGGAAAATGTCTAAATATAATTTAAAATGGAACTTTTACAAATTTGACTATATATAGCCTTCCATGATTTACTTATATTTCCTAGCCATCTGCCATTCAGTGTGTTTGATTATTCAACAAGGAAAAGCTGGGGTGGGGGGAATCATATTCACTCACCTATTATTTGTGCATTTCACTCATGTAGAACTGTGACATAAGTTTTAACATTTATATACCTGGGATACATCAGTTAACCATTTAAACAGTTTTTTTTTCTTAAAACAGAGTGCCCACTCTTTTACATATGAAATAATAGACTTTTGTACCCTATGTAAGAATCAAACAGGAAAGTCTACACTCTGTCAAAGACATGACCGCCCTCCATTTTAACAAGTTTTGTATAATACACATCATAAAAATTATGAGAGTGGTGATCTTGTTTGGTTTGTAGGGTGGTAAAATAGGTCATGAACATCACACTGTATTCAGAGGTTTCATAGTAAAAAAAAGAATAGGTTAGGTGACACCAAAGTATGGTACACAACAGTCACATAATACTGTAAAACAATTAATAAACTTATAGAACAAATAGTCAAAAGAGAGAAATGAAGAAGTGGAAGAGAAATGAAGAAAATATTAGGTCGTGTGTGATAAATTGGAAATGATCATTCCTATTAATCCATTTTTATTGGAACCTTGTAATTTTAATGCATTGTTAGCAAATGCAGCACTAAAACTCCTGTAGCATATTTAAGATGAAAGAATTTGATAAATTCAACTTCTTTTGACTCTTTATGCTGTTTATTTTCATGTATTTTTATGCATCTTCAGTTGACAAGATGGTCTGAAATAAATGAAGGTGGTGCAAATCTACAATAATCTGAGAGCAACAGCTTTGATAAGCAGAGTTTAATGTGCTCTCCCTCTCCCCTGCGTTGATTTTTATTTATCTGGTTTTACTTTTAGATTATCAAGTTAAATTTGATTTAAATTTTCTCTTTTAGGCAGTATAATATAGTGAATATTGTCCCAGGTATCCACTGGATGCGACTTGTTCCCATATCTGAATCAAGTCCAAGTCATGTGGCTGTCTAATTGATTTTTATGGTAGTTAAGATGATCCAGTTAGCATTAACTTGTAGTCTCTACTCTCAACTGCATCAAAGGCTTGCCTATGACACCACTGGAAAACAAGACAGACACCAAGAATATGGTCTAACTAGGCCTCAAACACATGGGAGCTACCCAGCAATAGTTCAGCAAGAGCAATTCATCCTTCCTTCGTAATCTTTTTCACCTTGTGCTGGCCTGCTCTTAGCCCCCATCCCAAGCCTGGTAACCTGGTCCCCACTGATGCTGAGATGTACCCCCAATCCCTCTTCCATCCGCTAATGGAAGAGGAGAGGGTGTTGTCTCCTCACGGTGCCAGCCATTAAAGGTTCCAACTTAATCTCTGCCCTTAGGGAAATGTCTTCTAATCTGTTTCCAATTCTGGTTTATCAGGGGACCCGAGTCTCTGAATAAACATCTGCACTGGGCACCTGCCTACATCACTTGTGACCCAAGGACTTGAGTGTGAAGAAAGGGATGAACAAGAAAATATTAGCACATAACCACTTGAATTATGCTCCCTAGCAGGAGTCTTTTTTATTCTTTTTGATGGCATCATTGGTAGGAGTAACCCACTGGCATCCAATTCCAAGCTGTGATGCGGATGGTTTACATCCAGTCTTCAACCAAAAAGATCCTAGTTTACCAGAGTAACTTCCATAATGAGGCTGCCATGAACTGAAGTTTCCTTTTCTGAGGTAACTTCCCTGTGCGTTCCCTGAAGTTTTCCTTCACAATGAGGATTGCTGCACTCCAAACTCTATCTAAATCTGTCTTTGGTGACCCTTTACAACCCGTTATAGAGGCAGGGGCATTGTTAGATATAAATATTAGGGGAGGCCCCAGCCCCCACTGGCTGCTAGGGTCCTGATCTGTTCCCTTCTTCCCTCAGTGGTTTCCTGAGCCCTTCCCACCCAACTCCGGTGGCCCCCTGAGCTCCTCCCTAACCCTCCAGTTCCACCGTTGGTCCCCACTGCCCCGGGCCGACCCCCTCCTCCACGCCCTTTCCCCGCCGGGCTGGTGTGTCTGCCCCCATCTCCCTTACCTGGCCGCCAGAGGGAGAGCGGGGCCATAGCAGCTGCTGAGGCTCAGAGCAGGGTCTGGCCAAGGCGGGAGTTTTAAAAACTCCCAGGCCTAGCCTGGGGCAGCTCCCTCCCAGCCAAAAGACTCTGCAGGGGCATGATGGTGCACCTATGCGCCGTTTAGGGGCACACTTCTCAGGCGCTGGCCCTGAGTTTCAAGGGGGCTGAGGCTCCTGGAGTGCCTCCCTCAGTGACGCTGCTGTATAGAGTTATAAAGACCAATAGTCTAACTAAAATCTGATAACACGTAGTATCTTTATTGAAAGTATGCTGCTGTATAAATGATGCAGTGCTGGAACGGAGGGGGGGGGGAGTTCAGAGATGTACATTATTTACTTATATGTAGAAAAGTCACAGTTTGAGGACAGGATGTAAAGACTTTTTGTTTGTTGGTTTGTTTGTTACCTGGAATGATTAAACAGAAATATTTCTCTTACTTTCATAAGACTTTACAGTCTTTTCCACAATAAAGTTAATAGGAATAATTTTGTTATTTCACCCTATTAATTTTACTTGTTAAGCTGTGACAAATTAGCCAGCCTATAGCCACTTCAAAATGAGTGTACAAGTACACTTGATATACATTGTGTTGACTAGCCCGCAATCTAAAATAGGTCTTTCTTTCTTTTTTTTCTTTTTTTTTTTAATGACTATGGTTCCTTTGATTTCCTTGCTCCCAAACATTTTTTTAAGGAATTCTTCCTATTTTCCAAACTTCTACACATTTCTACTTATTGGGTTTCTTACAACAATATAGTTCTTTGTAGTACCCTTCACAAAAGTTATTTCTTTGGAATTTTTTGATGCTGTAGAAGTTATACAAAAACAATCACTGCTTTTTAAAAAATCTATCCTCTTTTAATGCTTCACAATCCACATAAAAACATTAAGTCTCCTCACATAGGTCTGCATTCACTGAATGAAGTTATAGTACCTATCTTCCAATTTTATGGTCCACTGCATCCCACAGAATATGATTTGTGGGATTGCGCCAAGCCAATCCATGTACACATGCAACTTTTCTCAATCCACTGAAGCTTTGATCTATGCTCTAAATGAAATATTTAGTTTGACTCTCTTAGGACTGCAATGCCTCAGAGTTAAATCTTAAGTCATATAGCTAAGTTTATTATAAACTCATCTTTTTAAATCCTGTTGCTTTTTGCTACTCATTAATTTGCACATTACTAGTTCTAATCAATCTCAGGCGATATGCAAGCTGAGATTTTGAATTAATTCAAATTTTTAGTAATTTAGGAAGTCCTGTAGCACCTCTGGTGAAGAAGCTGAATGCAGATGGGAGAGTGATTTTCAACAGGCATAATTACTCCACCTTCATGACAGGCAGAAGCTATGTCAGCAGAAGGGCACCTGCCACCATCATAGTGATGGTATAGACAGCACTTAGGCCACTGTAACTTGCATCATTCAAGGGGGTGTCTTTTTCATAGCCCTGAGTACCACAAGTTAGATCAACTTCAGCAGTGATGTAGACCTTCCCTATGCATGCCAAAGCCCAAACACCAATGTATTAAATCTGAGTGTCACTACATGGCCCTGGTTTCCTTCCTTATCATTGACACATACATCTTATATAGGGACTTGGGAGACTCACTTGAAACTGATGATTAGTTTTAAATTCCCGTTGAAAACTCAGACACATTGCATTAACCTATAAGAATCCAGGTAGCTGGAAATGAAGAAAACAGGCAAACCCTGTTATCACTATTTTGATTAGTCAGCTTACACCCTTTTGATGAATGAGCCAAAGTGACTGTTACCTGCTCTACCTAGAAAACTGCTTTTATATTTTACACTAAATGATCAGTGTAGTCTTTGGGTTTACTGCCAGAATTACTTTAACTCAGAAGATATACTCTGTGACTCAGCAGATCCTTCCTTATTTCCTCATCCAAATTTCTTTATAATTATTCAAATATCAATCCCCTAATTTATTAAACTTTTAGGTTTACATTAATACAATGCAGACCAAACCTCTTTTAACTCTTTTGCTGACAAATACATCGCTTGACAATTGTCTGCAAAATCTTGAGTTAGCCTTCTGTGATACAATAATTCAACTCTGTGTTTAAAGATGTACCAATTTTCTTTTTGGATTTCACTCCTTCTTAGCTTAACAATTCATCATCTTTTTCCCAAAGATCAAATTCCAGTTTTTGATACATGCAAAGTACTCCCAGCATGACTTCACAGGTGTACATTTGTCTCAATTTGTACATTCAAAGGTGGACTGCCACCCTTCCTGTATCCCATTTATGCACAGATACTTGTCATATGAGAATACAGCCTTGGAGTATCAGAAAACACCTCTGAATCTTTATAAATCATTCCCCATCCTCAGAATATATAAAGGCCTATATTTTCTATCTTAAATTTTAGAAGCAAGGAAAAAGTAAAAGCTCATCTATTCCAACATTTTATACAAAATACAAAGTAAAAATAAAAATAACTGCCCTCCTACTTCTGACTATATCTTGAATCTTCCTCTCCACACCTGCCCCCAGAATGAACAAACAAACAAACAAACAAACAAACAAACAAATGAAATCCAAGGCCCACATTCATAGACTCTAAGGTCAGAAGGGACCATTCAGCTCTCATTCACAAAGATATATCTCCCACTGCAGTCAGCAGCCTTGATCCGAAAGCACGATTTTGCTCTAGGTGTCTCCAAAACATATTTAGAAAGTTTTAATCACTTTAATAATAGCATTATCATATTGTAACATAGTTTATTGCCTTTTGAAAGGTACAAATTCCTGAATGTCTGCATAAGACTGTTGTCTTCTGCAATCCTTGGGTGTGCCACCTTTACAGCTAGACTATCTTACTATAATAAGGTAAAATGACTTGCATGCAATTTAAAGTAGTCTGACTGTCGCTAAATCGATACTCTCCTTGCTTAGTACTAAAAATAATTCCCTGTAAGTAATATCCACTTTCTATATTTCTATACAGAATCATTTTTAATGCCATTGAACAGTATGCCAAAGGTTTCATTTTCATTCCATCCTCCAGAGTCCCAGGTGCTTCTCCTACAGGAATATTTTGTAGCATATGAGCATTGAGATTACTGCTTTTTTTTTCACCTCCTATTTCTTTACAGTTAATTGTATAAATCATCTACCTGCTTGTCTCCTAGTTGATACAACAATTTCTCAATTCCACCCCACCGCTTCCTAAATGCTTCCTCCTTTACACTTGTAGTCCAATGTCAAGCCTACTGGCAGTTTATCAGCAGTAAATTTTCTGTCCCAAATACATGCTCCTTTCTGCTGATCAAAAAAAAATGAAGGCAATCAGTTCTAATTCTGAGCTTTGTCACATATCCACTACCTTGTAGGATGATCTCCTTCCATTTGTTTTGTGATTCCTGACAAACTCAGTTCTTTATCTGCTCAGATAGTTTCTCCCTTGCCATTCTTAGGGGGTCACATAGTTACTTACTATGTATTACTGTGTTCAAAAGCACGCAGACGAACTATGTAAAAAAAACAAAAACAATGTGTCATTTCTGTTGCATGTTTTAAAAAAGAGTTTGTTTCATTAGGAATGACCTGCTGTATGTGATTAGTTTAATCATAAATTTGAAGATGCTCCCTGCATGCCTTTTAACAGTTTCTGATATCTTCACAACCTGTCAAGTGTGCAGGGTATCAAGGTTTTTGTTTGTTTGTTTGTTTCTTTCTTTTTAATTTTCCCCTGATCTAACAGCTATTAAATAACTTCCATCCAATTAACTGTATTTGTTTAAAATTTACCTACCTCTTTGACCACTTTCTTCAAATGTGAACCCCAACATTTTAATAATGTTCAGACACTCTTAATTTTAGATCCCCTTTCCTAACAAAACCGTTTTTATCACTGTCAATTTAGGTCAATGTCTAGTCTTTTTTGCTCATCTTCCTCTCCAAACAAAGATAAAGTTTTTTTGTGTGTGTTTTTTATTTTTAAAGCAATGCCTACATTTCTGCCTATAAATGTCACTTGCCATTTTTAGGAGATCCTACTGTTTCTTTCACAGACTTTATGTGACTGTACTTTAATCAATCTGCTTTTGGTTCTTTGCTGTAGCTTTATGTTTCTTGCCCTGGTAAATTATTTCAATCCCCCTCAACCCAGACTTCCACTCCTCTTCTGTATCTAGGTGAGGGGCTTGGATTAAAAGTGACACAAACTTATTATTTACTTTAAAAAAATAAGTATAATAAATGACAAGCCAACAACATTATCCTTCACATTACTCTCTCACTTAAAGTACCTTTTACACATTACCACAGACTGATATTGCTTTGACACCTAGATGGCATACACACACTGGGTATTTTTTTTTTCCTTCTTTTTTTTCCCTTTTTTAAACTTTTGGTTACCCTTCAGTTATTCTAAAATTTGTTCAGCTGGAATTCAGTATGCTTATTTTAATACATAATAATAAATATTTAAATGCTTTTCCATCCTCATAATATGTTACATATATTAGCTAATTAATACCTGCACTGTGCCTGTGATGTATACACAGAAGAATCATAGGGTTAGAAGGGACCTCATTAGGTCATCTAGTGCAACCCCATGCAAAAAAGCAGGACCACTCTCACTAAATTATCCCAGCCAGGGTTTTGTCTAACCAAGCCTTAAATACTTCCAAAGATGGAGATTCCACCACCTCCCTAGCTAACCCATTCCAATGCCTCACCACCCTCCTAATAAGAAAGTTTTTCCTAATATTCAACCTCAACCTCCCCAGCTATAACTTGAAACCATTGCTCCTTGTTCTGTCCTCTGTTACTACTGAGAACAGCCAAGCTCCCTCCTCTTCAGAGCACCCCTTGAAGTAGTTGAAGGTTGCTATCAGACCCCCCCCCCCGTCGTCTTTTCTGCAGGCAATATCTGGGAACATAATTGTAAATGATGTCAGTTTAACATCAGTGGCTTTCCAACATGTAACACTGAGTAGATGTATCTGGAAACACACAGTGACTTCCCTCCCAGACTACCACAGAGCCAGCGAACAGCTTTAAACACAGCATCTGCATCTCAACTGAGCATTCTAATCATGGGCTATGTCTATACTACAACATCTAAGTCGACTTTATTAAGTTGACTTAATAAAGTCTACTTAAATTGACTTTAAGTAGACCTTATTAAATCGACTTAGTGAGGCCACATTGCATTAAGTCGACTTTAGCCAGGGGACCCATTTAAAGTCGACTTAATAAAGTTGACTTTAAATGGATCCCCTGGCTTAAGTTGACTTTATAAAGTCAACTTAAATGGCCCCACTGCACTAAATCAACTTTATAAAGTTGACTTTAATGGCCACACTGTGTTAAGTCAACTTTACAAAGTTGACTTAAGCCTTAAAGTTGACTTTAAGGGCAGGAGTTATTAAGTTGACTTAAGGAAGCTCTTAAGTCAACTTAATGAACAACAAATGTGGCCAGGACTCTGCTTAAGTCAACCTAAGCCTCCTTAAGTCGACTTTACCTTATAGTGTAGACACACCCATCTAGAGCTAATCTGGCTGAATTTAAATTACTTAATGATTACCTGTTTTGGTCATTCCCTCTGAAGCACCTGGAACTGGCCATAGTCAAAAGTCAGCATACAAGGTTAGATAAACCATTGGTCTATTCCAGTATGGACATTCTCATGATCTTACTGCAAATACAGTCTTTTTGTCTATCAAGACAGGATTTGTACAATTATTCAGCAATTCAACCAATTTCCTCAAGGAAACAATATGGAAATATTAGAGTTTCTGTAGAAACACCTTCCAATTTATTAGATTTCTGAGATGCTGTTAAACTAGTGCAAGACTGACTTCAGTAAGTTCCAGGGAAACATCTTCAAATATAGGATTTCTGTTCGTCATCCCAAAATTATCTGGTTAAACTGGTCTATAGTTATACCAAGGATCCATATATGGCCTTCTTAGGATTTCCAGTTCTCTATGGTAGTGCTGCAGAGTATCTGACAATTATTTTATCACATTGGTGACCCTTTGGGAAGACAGACTAGTTCCTGTTAGCTTGTAAATGCTCCAGGACAGAGATGTCTTGATACAACACCTGACACAATCCAGTCCTGTTTCATGATTGGGGTTCCTGTATACTGCGGAAATACAAACACACAATAGTGCATAAAAGAAATAGCCCAACTTATGACAAAATCACTTCAGTTGCTTTTTATCTGAACATCATCTTCTTGCAGTTCAGGAGAATAGCTTAACCAAGAACAAATTCTTCCCAAATTCTGTACTTGATTCAATAGAGTAAATTGTCCGCAAATTAAGAGCAACTTTTAAAATACAGTATCTACTTTACATATGTAAATATAGTAAACATTCAATTCATTTCCCTCTTTTCACTAGTAGGTGACTACAACAACTTCTTTTTTAGAAGTTCTCTAGTCTGGGTTCTTGTAATCCTTCATAATTTTTGTCTGTACTTCATCTCTCATAGACCTTTCTCCAAAATAAATCATTTAGTCTTTTTCCAGTATGTGCGGAAACAATACTTTCTTGCAAAAAGAACTGTCTGTAAAACTATATTCACTGGAAATTCTTGCTAGAAGAAAATGTATTAAAGTCTTCAGAACTGAGACTACCTATACCAAAAGAGTAAGATTTATAACATTCTGTCTCGTATTAAAAACAAACAAAGAGTCCTGTGACACTTTTAAAGACTCACAAATTTAGTTATTGCATGAGTTTTCATGGGAGAAAATCCTGCTTCATCAGATGCTTTGAAGATGGGTGAACTTACAGAATGGGAGGAAAATAAATGAAGGGAGTGTAAATGATAGGATCAGGTCACACTGTAACAGCAAATCAAAATAGTTGTTAAGATTTAAACATGGGGGGAAGCATACAGGGAAAGATGAAGTCAAATCCTGTGTTATAATGAGAAAAAAATCCAAAGTACTTATTTAGCCCTGTAGAAATTGTCAAATTTGCATATGTATTCCAATTCTTCGGGTTTTCTTTGAAGCCTTGAGTTGTTACTCACTTGTCCATGTGCAGATATTAGCAAATCACCAATGGATTGATCAGGAAGATTGAGGCGCTCACCTACTGGTTTCTGAATGTTGTGATTTCTGATGTCAGATTTATGCCTGTTTATTCTTTTGCAGAGAAACAGTCCTGTTTCTCCAATATATAAGGCAGGGGGGCATTTCTGGCACATGATGGCATAAATCACATTGGTGGATGAGCACGTGAATGAGCCCTTGGTGGGGAAGCCAGTCTGACACTGTTTCTTCAGGGCTAAATAAGGATTTGGGATTTTTTTCTCATTACAAGTGATTTGACCTCATCTTCCTTTATATGCTTTTCCCCAGTGTTTGAATTTTAACAGCTACTTGGATTTACTGTGAAAGTGTAAACAGTTAAACTTAAAATATTTGCAATTATGAGTCTGATTTTAGACAAAAGCAAAAAAAGTGTGAGATTTAGCCTAGAAGAGTATTTCCCAATCTTTAAAAAAATAGTTGCAAGCAGCACATAAGGCCAGATCCCAAAGGAAATAAGTGAAAATCCCTACCTAACACTTTCAGCCAGGGTTGTCCTTCTAGTAATATCAAATCCCTGGTGATAATAGCAATTAGAATACCACTTAGCATTTACACAGGACAGATAGTTCTTACAAAACCTTCAGGTTTTAGCACAGGTCCTACCTGTATCCCTGATTTTTTTTTTCTTTTAAATACACTACTAGGCCTATAAAGGAAATGCCAGGCCTGGGACTCACATAATTTTTTGTAGGTATAGAGTAGAAAAGCTGAATTTGCACATATTTAGATTTAACTGTGTTCTGAAATTAACAGAGATGAATACCTATGGTCCTGGAAACATTTTCAAGTGACTTTCAAAGATAAAATTGAGGCTTCTGTACATTTTTGTAGCCCTGTTCCAGGTTCCAATGATGTTACTTAAAAAATGGCCATTAATTTTAAATTGGGATCATTAGAAAGCCTTAAGACTGGTTAAGCAAAAAAACATTCAACACAGGGGCTATGCCAGCTCAAAACTGTGAGATACAGCAACTCAATGCATTTTGCCTGATATATGTGTGTGTGAACATCAACAATAAAAATACAATATTTCCTCTTTAAAACCTCATCCTTTTAATACAATGCACCTTCTATTTTAAATCTCTCAGTACACTAATGATTCGCTAGGCACATCTTAACTGATCTGTTTTTCCTGCAGCATTTCCCCCCAAGCTTTTGCCCTTTAATCTCTCTCTCAAGAATCTGTAGTTACTCCAGACAGTAGGAAAGATTTTCAAAAGTATAAATATCAGTTTGGGAGATAGGTTCCTGTCACCCCTCACAGACATCCTGTCCAACCAAGAAATTCACTGCAAAATAAAATTCAAGACAAGAAGAGAAGTTACTAGCATGGGTACTAGGGATGAATGCTAGTATCCAAATCCTGCCAACAGATTTTTTCCATCATGTGAACAATAAAATTATAGAACTTCTTTAGCTATATTAGCATTGATCAATGCTCAATTCACAGAGCTCAGAAATATGCACGAGCAACGTCAGTGAGGTTTCCACAAACCTCTGAAGACAACATAACTTGGACTACTCATTCAGAAGCAAATTCATGAATCATTCAAGGTGAGATTTGATAACCACCTTATTAGATTATATAGGTAAAGGCATGCCATCAATCATACCATCAGGAGAAAGCAGCAGCATCCATTCTGGGATGCTCTTTTTTCTATAAAATGCATACATGAACTCTTTGCTTCAGTAAGTACCATACCTTGTCAGCAGACATAAGAGTCTTGAGACTTAAGGGGATTTTATAATCATAATCTTAGCAATGACAAGGCATCTTGTAAAGGCAGAAAGAGGAAGCTTGTTTCTGGATACAATAATTAAAATTCACAATTTATAAATCTCTCTGACTCTTCCATAGAGGAATCCCAGTCAACTTTATCCTGCAAGCAAGCTTCAGTCTGTGACAGAGGGGGATATGTTTGTATCAAATTCTGAACTCCATTTTTACAGCCTATCTTCCATTTTGTTTGCTATGGTTAAAAAGAACCAAAACAAAACACACCAGCCTAATCTTGATAAGGCAGTTTATTCCAAACACTGATTTGCTAAGTAGGCACATGGGACATACTGGAGGAGATTATCAACAAAACAGTCATCATCAATTTTTAATGCCTCTCAATGACTGGACCTCCCTTTGAGGCAATGTTTTCTCATCGGGGACTCATGTGACTGAAGATTGGAATTTAAAGATTGATACTTGGCAAAGATTAAAAACGGTAGGCCAGGAGAACATTTGCTTTGGAAGAAGACCCATCCCTCACCACATACCAGAAGGCTAGGCTAGAGAGAGTGAATACTGTAGGGGTGAATGCAGTTATCATCAAAGAAAATACCTTTCATCAGTTTGTCAGAGTGAATTTGGATGTTTATTGACATTTACCTACCAAAAAAGTCGAATCCTTTCAAGCAAATATATTTAGTCTGAGATTGCCATTCCTTGTGTCTGTTAGGTCTATTTATTTTCTATCACAGCTGATCAGATGGAGCTAGGTAAGAGACCACAAACATTCGTACATCTAGGTACAAAATGAAGCAGTATTTCAGGGAATACCATGTTTGGAGATTCAAATATATAATATAGTGAAATATTAAACAATCTCTCAATTTATAGATTTTACACTCCAGAAAGCTGTTTTACAGACACAGAAAGCAGAACGCTCCACTGTCATCCATCATCCCCCCCAACCCCAACCAGGTGATTCCAGATAAAAACTTACTGACTGAAAAAAAAAACAAAGTCTGATGGAGATTTGAAGAAATATTCTTAGAGGAAGCAAAACTGGGAATTGACAACATAGCAAATCTCATTTGAAGATCCCTTACCCAATGTGTTTCTGTGCCACTATATACAGAATTTTCCACTGTGCACACTGTTCCTAAATTATATATGCCATGAGGCCTACAAACTGGGAAAAAGTGTTTTGACATATACCACTCAAGTGTGAAAGTAACCTTTAACTTTAATGGTTTATTCAGGAACTATGCTGGTATTTTTAATTAGCTAATGCTTCACTAAGATCTGCAGTCCCCAAAAGAACATAATAGTTCCATAAAATGGCTGTTTTAATTTCTCTAGTTTTAATGTAGCACACAGTACCCAATTCTGCATCCCAACTGTAATTAGCAAGGATAATTACTAAAGCTGTATGAATAGTAGTTGCAGCTGGTATGATAAGTATGTTTAGTGTAGTCCTAAGTACATTAGCAATATTACAAAATTTATTATGAAGAGACATTAAAAAGTACTAGGTTCTAGTGCCACTGAATATGTAAGGGCTCTTAAGAAAAAACAAATCTTGGTTCTTCGTGGGAATACTATGTCTCTTCAGTGCATATTAGATTAGACTAAAAAGGAATAAAAAACTCTTGGAGTTCAAGTTGTAAGTAGGTGTCTGTTCATAAAAATGCTTTGGCTAAAAGAAAACAAAAACAGAAAGTGAAAATTATAATTTCAGTGACCTCACACTATAATCTTGATACAAGAACATTATATAATTAAAAAGAGTTCTAAAACTTGTTGCCAAAAGAGTTTATGCCTTTGGAATTTTTTAATTCAAATAAATCTACTAGTGAAAAATCCTCATCAAGGCCAGAAGAGTTACCCGGATCTGAATGAACAATTAATTGTTTGCACTTATATATATTTAACCACATTAAATCTTGACTGGAGATTACTTTCAAAGATGGGTGGAGCACAGCTAAAAGTTTATGCACTCTGTTTCTTAAACTCTGTAGCAGGATCCAAGATAGTAGGGTCTAGGAAAAGGCAGATGTGCTACAGCGAAGAGAGAGAGAAAGTCATTATTCCAGTACCACTCCAATACCTAGTTTAGCACCAGAACAACTATTCTTTGACATATGACTAAAATTCTACCAGAAGAGCCAGCAGAATAGTCAAGTGAGAAGTAAATTAGACTAACATTTATTTCATATAACATGCAAACTCCCTCTGTTATTCTAGCACGTGTCACTGTCATGAACTGTAGTCATGTCTCTAACCAAGTTAAAAGCTACATCAATACTCTGCAATTATTCACAAATTCTGCAACTCCATCAATACAAATTGGGTACATCAAAGAAACTTTCATTTAGGTCCCTTACATCTTATATTTACCTTTTAATAGTGCAAATGTTAACAGCAACATCCTAATAGAAACATTCATTTTCATTATTTACAGTTAGGACTGAAGATAAATGCAAAGGGACTCTTTGGTGTAGCCATAACTTAGTTCATTTTAAAAGTCAGAAGAACTGAAAAGTAAAAAAGGACAATTTTTAAAGTCTTTAACCAAGAAATGCCTCACCAAGTAAATTTTTAACCCAATCCAAAATATTCTCTTCTGCCAAGAGATGACAAAGGCAAAACTCCAGGCAGAAAGGGAATTGTTTTAATTTAATTTTTTAAGAAAGAGGTGGCAAAAATCAAACTTACCATAGGCCATATTACTATAGCTCTTAGCATGGCTCTGTCATGTGGGATTCACCAAGCACAGCTCAGGTTAATTATCACTTCTGCAACACCAGTTAGGCCCGGTCGATGACAGAAAATTAAGTAGTTGTAGGGATAATAGGAATATATTTTAAATTATTGAAATCAAGAATGGTTTGGGAATGAATGGATTATACCTTTTTCTTTTACATAGGTTACGTATGAAATTTTGAGGAATAATCAAATTCAGTGCATCACATCTTTTATATATTTATTAAAAGATTAAGCAAACAATTAAACAAATAGTAGTTTAGGCAAAATTTGTCACTGGCTATGTGAAAGTATAGTTCTGTTGATTTAATTTACGGAAATATAGTATAATAGCCAAATTGATATTATAATTGAAATACAATTACTAAGTCAATGACTCACCAATTACAACAATTAGTAATTAAATGGGACTGAGCAAGTTAGGAACAAGCCTTTTTTAAGGATTTTTACAGAAAGTCTGATGGAAATAATCCTTTCCCTTTAATTTGAGTAATTTAGCTCAGGTTCTGCTAAACACAGACTTATTTTATCAACATTTTAAGGCAATACAGTTTTAAATAATTTCACTGTAAATTCCCTTTTTGCTATCTCTCCTTTGTTAAGCTTTACTGTTAAAAATATTTACATTAAACTTTAGCTTATTTTATACAATTCCCTCCCAATGTAAATGTAATGCCTGTAACTTCCTAGCATTCTAAACCAGAGAATAACTTCTAAAACCCCAGACTTTAACCAGTGTTTTTCAAAAGTTGTTATAACACAGGGATCGCTCATTCTTTTAATAGCAGACTTAAGATTTCAGTGTCTATTTTGAAGAACTGTGAGTAGTGCACTTGCACAGTCTCTCTCTTTTCAGTGGGAACTAGAGCAATTCAGGTGACCTTAAACTGATCTACAGAAAGATTTTCACATCTTTTTAGGGTCTCTAAGTTCATGTGACTGGCCTTAGGTTAGATCTAAATTGATATTTACCATGATCTTCATTGATAAGATGTAACTTGAGCTCTTTTCCACCTTATTTGATTTTTCTGCTCTCTTGGATGCATCTCAGGGTAGGCTTAGTCAATAACCATTGTTTTTCATTTCTCCTCTGCGGTGGAGGGGCAATTTAGGACAGCAGTTCTCGAACTGGGAGAGCAGGATCCACTGAGGGAGCATGAGATGGATCATGAGGAAGCACCACAGGTGGATTTTGGGGACAGCCTGGGTGGTCATTACTTCTGCCCCCAAATTTATGATGGAGCCATCTCCCACTGCTGAGTGAGAAGTGCCAGACTGAGATGAGGGCCTGGTAGTGGTGGGCAATGTTTCTTCTAAGCTGCGTGGCTGCGCAGCTCCCAGCGCTAACTGGCACAGGGAATGCTGCCGGCCACGCACAGCTGGCAGCTGCAGTCCCTGCCCGGAGAACTCCTCTGAGCCGGGAATTTTTAAAACTCCCGCTCAGAGTAAGCTCTCACTGAGCATGCGCTGACTCTCTGTGCATGCTCAGTGAGTGCTCTTCTGGCCAGAGGAGTGGCCGGGGACCTGGCCACGCTGCTCTGGCAGCCAGGTAAGGGGGCCCTAACCACCCCCCTTCCAACTCCCGAGCGGGGATCGGGGGGGGCCATAGATAGTCAGGGCCGGGTGCTGCTCTGCCTTCCTGCCCGCCCGGCTTCACCACAACAGAGCAGAGCAGCCAGCCCAGCCTACCCACAGCTGGCTGCGGCTCCCCGGGGAGTGGAGGGGGCCGGTGCTGAGCTCCAGCATGCTGGGTCGGGGCCCTGGAGTGGCTCACGCTTAAAGAGTTTGGGCCACTTCATCCCCACCCACCCAAACTGAATGGGCCTGATCCATGGCCTGGGGGGGCCAGGGGCGAAGCAGCTCAGACTCTTTGGGAGTGGGCTGCTCCAGGGCCCTGACCCCGCAAGCCCCGCTCCCCGGGGAGGCACAGCTGGCTGGGGGTAGGCTGGGCTGGCTGCTCCGCTGCCACTGCCTGGAGGCCGGACAGGCAGCAGAGCTTGTGGCCCTGGTGGCCCGCAGCGCCCTTCTCCGCCACAGTGGGGATAGTGGGGGGGCAGGATCGGGCCCAGATGGGGGGGTGCACAGTGAGCAACCTATGTTGCTCAGCTGCGTTCGGCCCTTAGAGGGAACATTGGACTGGTGGGGGCCCTGCTGCCTCACCTGGGCAGCCCTAGGCAGGTGTCGGGGAACCCTCAGGAGAGGGAATGAACAGAGGCGATGAGAGACTTGCAGGAAGTGGGACTCGCTCTGCTGGCAGACTGGGGGACAGAGCTAGTCCTGCTCCATGCTCAGCACTTTGTGCTGTTGCTTCCATCTCCAATTGTACTGCTGCTCTCTCAGTAGCCTGCAATAGCATCTGCCTCCTGTGGCTGCTGGGCACCCTCCCCATGCCATTAGTGTTCTGCAGGCTCCTGGAGACAACAAATGCATCCACACTGCTGCCAGAGGATAATCCCTGTAGCAAACAGTTAAACTGAACACCTGGCCAAAATAATAGCTATTAGGGTAATGGGATTGCTATGGGCAAGTCTTGCTGTCCTGTAAATAAAATTCTAATGGAAGTTACGTTATTTTCATTTTTTTCTCTATACTCCCCTCCTACATAAGGTCCTGAATGGGAACATTGCTTATCACCTTTTTCCCCTCCTCCCTGCTTGTTAAGGACTGTGAAGTAATTTATGTTGTAAAAAATAATGAGTATGAAGGTGAAGCGTCTGCACAATATATGTAAAACCTGTAAACAGTAAACAGGGGCAGGGATAATCACATTTGCTTTACAGTTATGAATATTAATTATTCAGGTGTCAATGTAACCATATAAAGATCTATGGACAGTTGCCAGTCATATATGTTGTAGCCTTTGACCATGCCTATGCTTGGCTTGCATGCATAGATTACTTTATGCACAGATCTTATTTCATACTTGTATATCTTTCCTTATAAAGTTTAAGAAATCCTGGTCTTATAGCTGTATACTTAGCATAAGTAAGTAAGTTAGCATAACTTTTATATTAGTAGCTGAAATGCAAGAGACCTACAGGCCTCATTGTAAGAAATTACTAGATAAGTCTGTATGCAATACCTTTTCAATACAATATAGGAGGAGTAAAATATCAGACAGAGTGGGCTTGTTTTGTTCAACAGTCTTGGATGGAAAACCCAGATAAGTTATTTTGAATCATGACACGTATGTCAACAGGTGAATAACACGTCAATAACAATTTAAGTGAGACCTTTGACATTTTGTAGAACACTGCAAAACCCACAAAATTCATAAATAAGGGAAGGCTAAAGGTGATAAAGAACATTCTAAGGGTGGTTATACATTAACCATAAGTCAATTGTACACATGAACCTGTTGACCAATGACACAGATGTTCCCTGACAATTTGTGGGGTGAGAACCTATATTTGGGCAACCAGGAATGAGGTAATCTAGTTTTCTTTAGAGGTGTATAAAAGGTATAGCTCAGATGTGGCCAAACTGCGGCTCGCGAGCCGCATGCAGCTCTTTAAAGTAAAATTGCGGCTCCCAGTAGAGCGCAACAGGAAAGGGCGGCATGGTGGGAGCCAGGGGCGAGAAATTTGCAGCGGTCGGGAACAGCAGAGAGGCAGCAGCACCATAAGAGTCGGCAGCGGTGGAGCCGCATGTGAGAGCCTCACGGGCAGAAAAAAGCAGTGTGGGGAGAGCTGGGAGGGGAGGGGCAGCATTGGGAGAGCCAGCAGGGAAAGAGAAGCACTCAGAGCAAGTAACTGCCAGATTCTACAGTTTACCCACACAATATTAATTTTACCCTCCTTATCTGTGTGCATTATGATACAGTCTTTAATTACAGCAGTGCATGATTTTTTAAATACTTTTCTTTTTTGATATTGTTTTCTGGGTAAATATTTTTAAAACTGGCCACATAAATTGATCAAGAACAAGTCTGCAATGAACTACAGATAAGTGCTAATTAGCCATTTAAACCTGAAAAGCAATTGTAAATTAATTTTCTTTTTTTAAAACTCACCTGGCATTTCCAGATATTGTAATATAATGCAAAATTATTTCTCTTGTATTTCTATTTTGAGAATTAAATAAATAATGATAATAATAATAATAATCAGAAATGACTGCAAATTGACACAAGTGTTACATTCAAAACCACTGACTACTGTCAATAGGTTATTAAAAAAACTATTAATTTAAAGAATGTTACAAGTATTTATTAGGGATCATGGCTCATTTTCAGCATGCAAAATGATTTAGACTTAGGATAGACCACCACTACTGAAAACTGGCTTGTACAAGTCCTGAACATGATGTGGGATACTAAGAAATGAAAATACAAAGGAGAAAAGTATAGAACTGAACATAGATTACTTTCAATTTTTGGCACAAGTTACTGCTGTGAAGCATCATATTCCACAATGAAATTCAAAACATTTTGCAATACTTAGAGATCAGCATCTCAGAGAGCTTTTACCTGCTGCATTGACAAGTTACTGCCCAGATTTAAAAAAAAAAACAAAAAAAAAACTTGCCACAAGCCTGTAGTGTTCTACATCTAGCAATAGCTAAATTTTTACTTTATAGGCCTAGTTTCATAGTAATCTTAAATAATTATTAGAATCTGACATTAGTGGATCAATATTTGCCCTATTTTTACAATAAAATTAAAGTGTGCAATGAATTTTAAGCTTAGTAATTTTGGAGTACATAAAAATATGTGGTTATATGCCTCAGTGCAGCTCTCAAAGGTTTAATAATCAACTTGTGCGGCTCTTGAGTTCTGTAAGTTTGGCCACCCCTGGTATAGATCCAGTTGTTAGTAGAATAAAGAAACATATGGCCTTGGGATTTGGAGAGCAGTGAAGCTTCTAGTCCTCAGCTCTCAGCTCAACCTTTCTCGAGAAAAGAACACTATAGACCCTCCTGGCGAGGCAGGCCAGCATTGTTGACTGGAGTGCTGCGTGGGGCCAAAGGTGCTCCAGACCCGGGGCAGACCGGACAGCCAGGAACCAGGTTTATTTTTGTGGGGTGGTACGCCTACCCCTCCACAGTGCCTAAAGCCACTGCCTTAGTCTGGCCCTGATGACAGGGACTTAGTCTGAATTAGACAATTATTCACATGCTGTTTTTCAGCCGGGAGCACCATAATCCTACCTGCAATCAATGTAAGCCTCTGTCCTACAACCCTGTGTCCCACACCAGATAATCACTGAATGTTGTGTCAGGAGATAGCTAAAATACATTTGTACTAAATGAAATAAGAAGGAATTTCTTCCTGAACTCAGCATGGCAACCAGTTTCACATGAACATGCAAGCAAGGATCAATCAGCACAAACTACGCTTTCATTCAGAGCATGTCACATCCAGACCTAACTAACATTTGCTTGAGTTTAGTGCTCCATTCATCTCAACAGGGGAGTGAACAGGCAGCACTTCAAGCTCTAAGTAAGGGAGCCTGTTCTCACTAGCAACTCCTTTTAACTCCTGCTTAGAGGGGAAAGAGCAGTGGGTTTTGGGGTTTTTTTTGTTTTGTTTTGTTTTGTTTTGGGTTTTTTTGTGATGGTACACATGGGTATGAGTACCTGCACCTGTTTTGCCAGCCCCGCTGCCCAAGTGTGTGTGGAGGGGGAAGGTTCAGCAGAGGAAAGGAAAGTACCAGCACCTTTTCTTTAAAAGCCACCACCACTCGAGAAGAGCCATATTAGTCTACTTCTTACTAAGTACCACCTTACCCAGGAAGGTAAGCTATTCTACAAAGATAACATCTTCCTTTTGAAAAAAGAACTAAGTGAAGAAAGAGAAGATGACAAGCCACGTACATTAGTCTCAGCAAATATCCTAGTGCCATCCAGTGGGTCACAGCGAGATCTATCTATTTTGAGACAGTGTTCCTCAATTTTCCACCAAATATTTTGCATGATTACAAACTTCCTCTTTAAAAAAAAATAAAAATCAGTTAAGGCGCAATAGTTAACATGAGACATTTCAGGCAGAGACGAAGCTGTTTTCCAGCGAGTTAAACTTGAGACTGGGAGAGAATAAATCAGAATAATAATGGGAA
Source organism: Podocnemis expansa (assembly GCA_007922195.1). NCBI lineage: Eukaryota > Metazoa > Chordata > Testudines > Podocnemididae > Podocnemis > Podocnemis expansa. The sequence continues at coordinate 2,489,912 of ML682006.1, forward strand.
TTGTCTCATGACATTAACTATGGTCTCACTGCCATAGCTTCATGGTACAGTCCTATGAATATGCATTGTATATGCATCATATAATAATAAGATCTGCATGCAGTATAGTCTTGTTCTCTGGATCATGGTAATGGATGAGACAAAGCGTGATTCAGGCGGAGGATGTTATGTCCATCTGTGCAATTCTGATATATACAAGCCTCCCAACTACATAAAGATACCATGGTTAAGCCTTCTGAAGGAACATTTTGTATACAAACTATTCTCCTCTTTGTGGTTTTGAATTATGAAAGTCAAATGAGACTCGCTGCCCCACTTTTATTTCTTTGTTTGTTTTCAACATAAAATTTCCGGATCATTCAGTGCCATGGACAGATCTGTTCTTAGGATGAATCAGGGATGTGCAGTGAAGAAGTCTGCTGGACCTGTGCCCCATTATTACAAACTGTCTAAATTCTGCAAATGAATGTGGCCTGGGATTTCCAGGTCTTGTGGTCAGGACAATTGAATGTCATCCTGGAAACTTGAACTCCTCCCTGCCACTGAATCCCTGTGTAATGCTGGGCAAACTGGTTATTTGCTTTTTTTTTGTTTGTTTGTTTTGCAAGTCAGTAATACTTATACTTTTAAACACTCATGTATTTATGTCTTTCTCATTGTCTTTGTACAAGGCAGAGGGAAATATATAATTAAGGGTGCATTCTTGAATTATGCATTAATGAAATTGACTTCTTTAAATAAGAACAGTAATTTTTTTTTTTTTTTTTTTACTTTTGACACATTGTACAGCTTCAGTTACAGCCATAGTGATGGTAATATTATTTATGTAAGCAGGTTCTTTTTTTTTTTTTTTTTTTTTACCTCCCTCTTCATGTCAAGGAATCCATGCTTCAACAGCTGGGAAATTTGCCTAAGTGCAGGACACTACCCAGAATGTTACCACACATACCACACCAAAATATATGCCCAAAAGCATTTTCTGTTCAATGTTGTAAGGCATTTAAGGTTTTTTTTTCATTATACAGTATTCATTCCACTTAATTTCTTTCTGTGGAAGAACAGAAATAGGTCCTGACTAAAGTGTTAATTATTACTGAGACACAGTTAAAATGCTGAACTATATTATTAAAGAAAGTCTCTTAACAACTATGGAGAAATACATACAAAAAAAAATCCAGCCTTGACTTCATACCTATACTTACTACTGATTGGGAAGTTTCTGGTGTAAAAATGCATAGTTCCAATGACTTTCAATGAAAGAATCCTGTACCATATCCTTTCATTGGGCAAACTCCCACTGATTCAATAGGAATTCCACCCACGGAGGAATGGCGTGATTAAAACTGGGCCATGCTACTGACTGGGAGAAAATCCTCAGACACACTTATATCACAGCTCTGGAATGGAATAAATAGAAGCCTATGGTTTTTGAGGCCTCAAACTTCCAATGATTACAAATAAACCTTAACTAAAGTAATGCAAGTGCACTCTTATAATAAGGATATTTTATCCCTTATTGAGGCCCAAATCACACCTCCAGAATGCTTCTACTGTGCAGGGAATGGATAGGTGTGGTGGGCTGCTGTGCAGTAGGCATGCACTCCTTATTCGAAGTCCAGCTCCATGGGGCTGAATACAGGATAATGCAAAGTTTGAGAAGGGCCCTGGTAGGTTGGGGAAGGATCAAAAAGAATCTGCTGCTACCAAGGGCTTCCAGTCCCTTGCCCCAGAAGGAGGATGAGCCTGTTTGAGGCATGCATTGCTACTTCTGTCACTGACTGGAGCCAATTCATGTGTTGGTGGGGAGGATTCTTTTCCCCTATGCCTCTATCCAGTCCCTCACCCAGCTACTCACTCAAAGAACCATTCAGGGCATTGGAGCCTGAATGCAGTCACAAAATCTTCTATTACAGTTTTTCAGATTGACCAGCAGCTGTGCTTCTTCTCAGCTCCTGTAAATCAGCAAAATCTTCACTGACTTTGAGAGAAAGTATCTGATCCCATTGTCCAACTCCTGCTAATTCAACAGGAATTCCACATGAGGAGGTGCTTCAGAATCAAAGGCATATACCACTAAAAAAGTTTGTGCTTATAAACCTCCTCAATGTCGTCTTAAACCATCTTTCTGCCAAAGTACACATGAAAGAGAATGGCCCATAAACTTCAGTATGTTACTTGTAATTTGTTTGAAGGGCGCAATGTTCTGCATTGTCTCTCTTAAGTAGCCTTATTCATAGTGTCCATCACAGAGCAACTGGATGTAGTAAATCTGTATTATATACAGCACTCAAATAGATGAAAGCAATTTTTCCAGAGCTGGCTACCCAGCTGGTTTTTCAGTTCTCATTACATTAAAGGGTCACTGAATGATTGACCTTTCATCATGCAGATATTTGTCTACTCGAATTGTGGCAGTGGCTGTACTGCTGTATTCTAAGATGAAGATGAAATAAATATGATCCGTATAGGACTGATTATGTTGACTCATACTCCTCTAACCATTGCTGCTTCAAGCATGGCTATTTCTTCAAGCCGTTTTGTACTCAAATGGTAGGCCATTTCCCCAAGAATGGTGCAGAGATTTGTCTGCAGGTGGCATTGTTTTAAATCATTTTAATTTCCAAAAAAAACCCAATAATTTTAGCCTGCACTTTCTGAAAGTTTCTCTCTCCACCCAAGATATGGATGAAGTCATTTTAATGTTGCATATGTTCTCCTGTCAAGCATTTCACTGACTCAGGAATCTGTGGCCAGCTTCAAAGTCACGCTGTCTGTCAAGACTGCTGCAGCAGTACCATCTTTGCATTCAGATTGTGTTCACATATGTTTGACCAAAAGGTGCAAGTTTCTGATAAGAGGAATCTCTTAAAGAAGGCTCACAATACCAGCTTCCACCTCCTGAGTAACCAAATCACACAAGCAGAGGATGAAACTAAACTGAATGACACATTCTACTTCACAGTAGCTATTAGCTTTATTTTTGCAGTAGATGGGAACAAAATACACAGCTCTGTTTTCCCAGGATCCACTCTGGACATGGTACTGTAAATATTACTATGTTTGAAATTGCTCCTTAAAATAATTTGACATGTTTGGCATGCAGCTGAGTCAGGTTTTTCTATCTGAATTGTCAATGCCTCATAATTCTGCACCACATTTCCAGGCCTACAATTTACATCATAATTCATATCCTGCTGCACCTCAAAGACTGAACAAACTGCCAAAATAAAGAATGTGTGAAAAATCACAGTGAAGGAAGGTGCTGAAATGACATGTGGGATTCAACAAATTTCACTAACGTTTTATTTTGTGGTACTTTAATCATTCAGTATTTCTCACGTTTGTCAATTTTGTTACTCTAGAAAAAGGTTAGCATCATTATAATAAGCATCATTAAAACATTTCTGCACAAAAAAGCTTTCAGTACCAATAGATAAAAAATGAGGAAAAAAATAAAGAACAGATATATGAAGTGACGTGCCCCAAGTTAAACAGTAAATTAATAGATGAACTGGGAATATAGTGCAAGACTTCTGACTCCCACTCCAGGGCCCTAAAGAAAGACAATGCCATCACCTCATGCATAACTTAATAATTTTGTGCATTTAGAAGACTAAGTGAGAGACAGTCCTTGCTGGGACAATAGTGGGATATGACTTGTTCATACAAGAAGTTCAAAGGAACTGAAGCTCTTTCACATGAGGTCGGGTGGCAAAACAGCAGCTCTCTCCATTATATTCAGTTCAGTGCTTTTCTATTCAGTGATTGCAGTTGGCTCATGATAAATAAATAGATAGATAGTTAAACAGCTGGTTTTACCTGGCATCTTGTTGGCAATACTCCAACATTGCCATTGCAGCTAAGAAGATTACTGAAGTATGAATGCCAATGGATGCTGAAGTTCCTGTACAATTTCTATTTATTTTTGATTCTTAAAGCTGCAGAATGATATCTTGATGGAATGGATAAATGACAAGCTGTCATATAAGTAATGTGACACTAACATAGTCTAGAACTCAAAAAAAAAAAACCCCAAAACCAAAATATTACTAGTCTCATTTAAAATGAGTTGTGCTCTTTCATACAATTTTAGACAGCTTGTTGATATAGAATGTCAATATTCTCACTGTAAATTGCCATGCAGAAATATTTTTCTGGCGTTAACAGGACATTCCACAACTTCTTCGGATTAATGACCACTGAGATGGTAGCAGACAGGAAATAGGCTTAATTTAAACCTTGATTAATTGATCCTTCTGTGCTTTGCATATTTCATTCAAAATCAGGGCTGGAGATCAAATGCTAATATTTCATTTTGGGGTTTCTTGCCCCAAAAGATTCTTCTTCCTCATTTGAATCTACAAACACACTCCAATACTATTGAATCCTTATCTGTAGAATTACAGTTATAAAATTGCAGAGTCAGGTCCTCAGCAGGAATAAAAATGGTATCACTCCATTAAAGTCAGTTTCACTGTCATTCTGTCCCTTCAAATTTTCCTGCTACCCCCATCACCTCTGTGACCCATATTTTTAACAATGTAAAGTTCATGAAAAATTAACAAATTATTGAAAGATCCTAACACCTGCAGCTAGGAACACCACAAGGATCTATTTCGCACATGTTGCACTAATTTCTTCAATGAAGCCTTTCCTGAATAAACAGTCATTCAGAAGGGAGATGTGCAACAAAGTCATCAGAAGCAGGAAAGAAGTTTTGTATAAATGACTCAAGAAATGCCCTGATGCAAGAAAGAAAAAAAAAATCTCTAGCATTTGAAAATTGTAATCAGGCCAGTTGAAGAAGGCATGTGGGAAGGAAGAAGAGGGTGTAGAAGCTATAATGAAAAACAAGATCTCCCTAGAATGGATGCTAGAATGTTTGAAGTTCTGATAAAAATTAGTTTTCTTTAACAACATTATTCACTAACGCGTTATTATCCATTAATCACAGAACTGGGAGGGATCATGAGAGTCATCGAATCCAATCCTCTGTGTTAATAGCAGAACCAAGTACCATCTAGACCATCCCTGACAGGTGTCTGTCTAACCTACTCTTAAAAATTTCTAATAATGGAGATTCCCCAACCAGCCTAGACAACTTATTCCAGTGGATAATCACCCTGACAGTTAGGAATTTTTTTCCTCATGTCCAATTTAAAACTCACTTTCTATTATTTAAGCCAATTGCTTCTTGTCCTATTATTAGTGGTTGAGAATAATTTTCCTCTCTCCTCCTTGTAACAACCACTGAGGTACTTGAAATGGTTAAGTCCCTTCTCAATCTCCTCTTTTCCAGACAAAACAAACCCAGTTCTTTCAGTCTTCCCTTTGAGTCAAATATTCTAAACCTTTAACCTTTTGTGTTGCTCTTCTCTGGACTTGCTCCAATTTGACCACATCTTTCCTGAAATGAGACACCCAGAAGTGGAAAGAGTTGGCAGTGTCTACACAAGCAAATTATTTTGAATTAAGGATCCTTAATTCAAACTATTTTGAGCTTTCTCTACAGTAGGCTTTGCCTAGTTTGAACTTAAAAAAAAAAAATTAGTTTGAACTAGGTGGTTTGGCTGGTTAGTCTGAACTAACTGCTTAGTTCAAACTTATTTTGAAATTTAGTTTGAACTAGCACGATGTAGTCATGCTAGTTCAAACTAAATATGTTCGAAATAGTGGTTAGTTTGAACTAAGTGCGTGTTTTTATTTTGAACTAACTGTGCTTTTTTAGGTCAAACTAAAAAGTTAGTTCAAACTAAAAATAAATAAAAAAAAAGGATGGATAGTTCAAACTAAAAGTTAATTCAAACTAAAAAAGAATGTGCTTCGAGCTTTTAGGTGCAGACGTAGCTGTTGAGGCCTGAACAATGTGGAGCAGGGTGGAAGAATTACTACACATCAGCAATACTCTTGTCAATACATCCGAGAATGATGCTGATGGTTTTTTGTTTTGTTTTGTTTTGTTTTTTAATAGCAGTGTTACACTGCTTACTCATATTTAACTTGTGATTTAGTATGACACCTAGATCTCTTTTTGCAGTACTCCTTCCTAGGCAGTCATTTCCCATTTTGTATGTGTGCAACTGATTTTTCTTTCCTAGGCGGAGTACTTGGCATTTATCCTTATTGAATTTCATCCTATTTATCTCAGACTATTTCACCAGTTTGTTCAAATCATTTTGAATTGTGATCCTATCCTCCAAATCCTGCAATCCTTCCCAAGCCAGTATCATCCACAAATTTTATAAGTGCACTCTTTAATGGCATTATATAAACCTTTTATGAAAATATTGAATGGAACCTGAGCCAGAACTGGTTCCCAAGGTACCCCATTTGTTATGTCCTTCCAGCATGACTGAACCACTGGGAATTACTCTCTGGGAGTGGTTAGCCAACCAGTTACGCACCCATCTTATAGTAGCTCCAGTTACCCTCTATACTAGCTCCTTAGTTTGTTAATGAGAAGGTAATTGAGACCATATAAAAAACCATACTGAAGTTTAGATATACCCTATCTACACTGCTTCCCCTCTACCCACACGGCTTGTTACCATGTCATAGTAAGATATCTGGTTGGTTCGACATGATTTGTTCTTGACAAATCCATGCTAACTATCACTTAACACCTTATTCTCTTCTAGATGTTTGCAAATTGATTCCTTAATTATTTGTGCCATTAATTAAGGAATCAATGTGCAAACATTGTGGTAGCTCACTCTAACACAAGAGGATGTATATATTAGCAAAAAGTGCTGCCAAATATTTACTTCCTTTTTTGAGGTTAGTCACAGAGACTATGGGGTATGCTCAACTTACATTCTTATCATGAAGTTAAAAAGTCAGTTTACTGAGTACCTATGGGACTTATGGTTTATTCAGTTTTAGCATCCTGTGATGCTTGCTGTGCCTTTGGAAAATAGTACAAAACGCCTTCAGATAGAATAAATCTTAATGAAGAAACCATTGTTTCCTATAAATAAATGGCCCTCTACAGAATATCTAGAATATACATGATTTGTGGTCCTATGCACAACCATGAAAACTCATTCCACCTCCTGCTCTAATACAACTATCATTGTGTTATGTGGAGTGAGATTCCCCTCCTCCCTCCAGTATTTCTTTTCAAGGAAAGCTACAACTGTACTTTGTTGTATATATACAAATATACTGGAAAAGATAAGGCACCCATTGAACTGTGAACGGATGACACCTCAAAAATCTTATATTGTAAGAGAACCTCCTACAACTTCACTACCAGATAATTGAATTACTATTGAGTGGGGGACCACAACCCACCCATGATATTCTGATTACCCTTGATTTCAGCTTCATGCTTTTTTGGGGGGAAATACAGTGCGTGGAGGGGGGAGGTAAATAAATAATGTACCAAGGAACTGACAGCACCACATAAAATGCAGACAGAATTTTAAACCCTCTATCCTTTAAAGTTATCCATTATTTTGTTGGTTTTACAACTATAAACAAAATCCTTGTATTTTAACAAAGCTTCTGTCTCTTTTGTGGTTTAATGTATTACTTTAACACTGGGCACCTAAGCTTGAATCTTTATTTTTCTGATCCAAAGCCCACTGAAGTCAATGGGAGTCTTTCCAATTTTGGATAATGGCCTATCTGAAGTTCAAATATCTTTGACTCAAATTGACTTTCAAGCTATTGGAACTTCATAGACAGGTCTTCCTCAATGAAGGAAGCGGCTGTTGAATTAGGCAACACTGAGGAGTAATTATCTCCACATGACACAACATAAATGCTTTTTTAAATGTCTTTGGACTTTGTTAATGTGTTTGACTTAAATCTGGTAAGAGATTTTCCATACTACTGTTTATTTAATAAAATAAACTAAACAGCTTCTCAGGAATGGGAAAGAGAAAAATGAAGAGGGAAGTATAATTTATCCTTTGTCTAAGTCAAAGAAATTAATAGGCAGTAGGGTTTTTTTTTTTTTTAAGAGTACTTATTTGCACAACGCACACAACATTCAATCACCCTGGGCACTCATTGCCTGGCAACTTTGTAAATTACAAGAGTGTAACCAGGTTCAAAAGAGAATCAAAGAAGCTCATGGAGAATAAATCTACTAATCATTATTATCAAAGATGGTCATTGATGCAACCCTATGCTCTGGTTTTCCCTAAATCCCTGACTCCCAGAAGGGATGGATCGCTTGATCATTTCCCTTTCCTGTCCATTTCCCTCTGAAGCACCTAGCGTGAGCCACTTTCAAAAGACAGGATAATGGGCTTGATGAGCTGTTGGTCTGACATATTATGGTCATTCTTATGTTCTTACATGCCAGATTTATATCTCAATACAATGTTAGGCTCAATCCAGTGGAGGCCCAGGGGTGTCAAACTCACATCCCGTAGGCCAGATCAGGAGCCATTTTTTTTTTATTATGATCAGAAAATGGACTGCAAAATGACACTTTCTTGCTCTGAACATGGAGGAGGAAAGGGTTGGGGAACCTCTGTAGCCACATGGCCTGAGACAGGTGTCCTGCCTTCCAATGTGACCCCCCACATTGAATGATTTTGACACCCCTGATATACAATTTTATGAGCTATAAATTTCAGTGAAAGTCAGTAGGATAAAGTTAAGAGCATGCAAATTTGTGCTTATTGTCTTAAAATTTAGAGGTTGTGGTGGTATAAGACACCTGAGATCCCTATACTCTCCTGGAGAGTCAAATAGACCAGTATGGACAAAACAGTAGGCAGACCTAACTGGAGATAAGTCTGATCATATGCCAAGGTTTGGTACATTCCCCAGAAAGCTTTTTCAGGTGGCATTCTCGTGTACTTTCAGCCACAGTTTACTGGCAGGGGGAGAAGAGAAGGAGAGGGTATGAGACTGGTGATGGAAAGAAAATGTGCCCTTTCCCAGGAACAAATCCCACTAATTAATTTACCCCTTTCAAGATTAGGAGGAAGTCAATTGAGCAAGTTTCTCTTTACTGTTTCTTCATGGTGGGATCCAATGGTTCCTCAAATGACTCAACTGCAGTAGTTTGCATTAAACTTAATAATTTGCTGAGACTTCTGGTGTACTTATGCAAAAGTACACACTTTTGAAACCATATTTCCATTGAACTCTCCTCTCCCCCCAACTATAAGAATATAGTCCAACAAAGTGGAAGTACAAGTGAAGTCATGAGATCAAGATTTTTGACAAGTTCTAAAGGGGATAGCCATGTTAGTCTAGTACAGCAAAAACCAACAATGAGTCCTGTGGCACAAGATATTTGAGAGAGCTTTCCTCTGAAAGAAGTCAGAGGACATTTACTCATAGCAGCAGCACTCTGTTGCTCAGAAGATATGAAGAGACATGCAATTGTTTGCAAATATCCTCAAGATTTAACATGTGTTATGGGTGCTGATGGGTTTTTGCATACTTTCTTGTTTACACAAATGTTAAGTTTTTTTTTCTTTGACTGGATGACTAATAGAGTAAAACAAAGCTTTTTTTTTTCCAGTTAATGTAGACTAAACATTTGCTGATTAACAGTTCTGATATATAGGATACAGCAATTAGTTTGAGCTTTTATTGTTTGGTTAATCTAGTCTCATTTTTATTCATAGAAAGTTGGTGTGGTGAATCACTTAGAAAAACTTGGTAGAATTCAACTTGTGTGAAATTCCCTTTCTACAGGACCATTTGTAAGACCTAGCATAGATAAATGCATGCACATTTTGTCAACTCTGCCTAGAGAAGTAATTTTAATGAAATACTTTTCTATTATGCTTTGTAATCATATTGAGATCACATACAGAAATGTTTCTAGGATTTCATGAAAAGACTTGGACTTTTAGCTTCTCTTGTGTACAATCACTCTAAATAGTGACTCATTATCTTTGAAGGGTCAGCAAAAAAAAGCAATTTAAAATTTACACCTCAAGACTATCAGTGCAGAGTTGTAGTTCATTCAATTTCCTAAAGGGCTTTTTGGAATAAATAGCAGTCAGCAAGCCTCCCATAAGAAGGAAAGTTTCAATCCTCATGAGCATGTTGGAGAGTAAGTATTACCTAAAAAATTGAGGGCATTGTTAAGGGTAATAGAGCGCTCAGTTCTCTGGTTCTACTTTCAGCAAATCTCCAAAGTGCTTCATACAGTAGTAAAGTAGGAAAAAAATTTGCTGAAGTGTGCAGGTGATCAAAGACTATAAATCCCTTTGAGGGATGCCAACTCTAAATTTACAAAGAGGAGAAGTGATGAAATTCATTCATCTTTAGCAAAGGGGGAACATTTACCTTCTCTCAATTTTGCCTATACATGGTCTAGTAATTTCAAAACCCTTGTTGGATTACATTGTATTACCAAAAAAAGGTCTGTGTGATCAATGTGAGATAGCTAATATGTTTTCTTAAAAATATTCCAAAGATAATCATGTCAGGTAACCAGTTACATATGATTATTTTCCAGCTCACCAAGAGTGTTTATAATGAGGGACTCACTATAAAACCTAAATAAAATGCATATCATTCATTACATTGCTATTTCAAGGTTAAGCATCAGTGACCATAAAAAGATCCACTCTGAATCTTGTATAAGACATTTTTCATTTTTCACTCACTCTTGAAATATAAAATGGCATGAATGTTTTATGCAACATTACTGAAACAGAAGAAAGCAAGTGAGTAAAAAGAAACTTAGATTACTAATAAAACAAGGAGTCCTGTGGCACTTAAAGACTAACAAATTCATTTATTGTATGAGCTTTCGTGGGAGAAAATCCCACTTCATCAGACGCATTGAAGATGGGGGAATTTACACCTTCAAAGTATCTGACAAAGTGGGATTTTCTCCAACAAAAGCTCATGCGATAAATGAATTTGTTAGTCTTTAAGTCCCACAGGACTCCTTGTTTGTTTTACTGAACTAGACTAACATGGCTACACCTTTGGAAGTTAGTTTACTAATGATAGTTCAAATTATAATTTTAACAGATTAGAAATCTGAGAATTCCCCATCTAAATGCCTTTGTAGTTATGATGAATTGGGCATGCATTCAGTTTCCTGTTCTGCCAAAGATTTCCTATGTGAACTTTAGTGTATGTCACTTAGGCTTTAGGGCAGGGGTCTCAAACATGTGGCCGTGGGCCAAATGTGGCCCCTAAAGCTATTTCCTGCAGCCCACAATGACATAATCATTACCAATATTTCAAGTATCATTTTATGGAAAGGTTTCAGTGGTGTGGCCCTCAGGCTACCATACTAATACTCATGCAGCCTTCTGCTAGTCCTCATGTGGCTCTCATGGTGATTTGAGTTTGAGACCCCTGCTTTAGGGTGAAATCCCAGAACATTTAAATCAGTGAGAGCTGTATGACTGATGTCAACAGGGCCAAGATTTGGCCCTATGTCTCAGCTTCCCATGTGTAAAATCAAGGTGATTTTTTTCTCTCTTCCTTTGTTTGTATGATCTATTTTAGACCATCAGCTCTTTGGGGCATCTTCCAACAAATACATTAATCTACCCCAGTAATGCCCTAATCTCAGTTGGAATCATTTGGCAATACAGCAATACAAGTAATCAGGAAAGACACAGACAATTATCTTAACAGAAACAATTTTGGGTGGAAAAGCCTAATTAATATTCACTGAAAGAAACAGGAATTGTATAAGTATGGGAAAAGTGGTCAAACCCACGTGCCATAAAGATATGAGAGTGCATTTGGGAATAATTTCTGAAACAAGAGTTGATTTTCTTCTCATCTTTTATTGTGTGTCCTCTCTTCCTCCTTTTCTAACTTTGTGTTTTTTAACCATAAAATAGAACTGGTAGCATGTGAATCAAATTTAAGTGTCTTTTACCTCGTGTCAAATACCTATATTGTCTATATAGGTCTGTTTTCCTTGCCTTGGATGGTTTGGTCTGAGTGTATGTGGACAACTGGAAAACAAAAACAAGCGACAAGGGAAAAGTGAACCAAATCCATACCTGAATTTCCTTTTTTTCATATTTCAGGAGAGCACTAAAACTACATGACATTTGCCAGAAGAGAATCAGCATTCTATAATGTCTTTTCCCCCTCTCTATGTTTTGCTAAGCTGAGCTTTATTGTTTACGCAATTGAACTCAGTGAGAGCTGGGGAGTACTCAGCATCTCACAAGAGCAGGCACCAGTTTTTTACAACATTAATGTTTTGACACAAATTTAAACCGTTGCTTCCTCATAAAGGATGATTACTGCTTCTCTAAAAGAGAGGGGTTAAAACTGAACAACCTTCACTGTAAAATTGGAATGGAACATTGCATTCTGCAGGGAAGAGAGAGAATGCACATAGTTCATTAAATAATGTGAGTAGTAATGAGGGTTTACACAAATCAAACAGTGTGTTAGGTAATTGTAATGTTGCTTTGCGGTAAACCACCTGTCAGGAAGTACTTCCAGCCGAAGGCTCAATCTGCTACAATGCCTCCAGATGATTTCTAATTAGTGTAAACTTCATCTGTGGCATGTAACTGACATATTAAAAAGGTTTCTGTGTTTTTTGCAGTTTCATTCTCTCTTCTCTTACTAGCATTGCTTAAATGGCTGTTTTTGTTTGATTCTTGGAAGGAGGCTCGCTGGCTAGAAGGAAGTACAAAGAGAAGCATATCAAGCACCTCTGAAAAAAATGTAAACTATCCAACAACCCAAAGATCTGAAAACGCCTCCACCCACAAATCAGTTACCAACTGTTTGACCCTCACCAAAAAAGATCAATAATGTAAATTTTTGAACACTGCCCAAAAGATGTTAAGCTTTAAGATACAAGTACCAGATCAAAATATTTAGTACTGACTGCATAATACATTGTTAATATAAAAAGGAAAAAAAAATCATATGCATCAGAAGGTTAAAAATTTGATCCAAAGCCTTGTGGAACTATTTGAAGTGTTTCCATCAGCTTCTCTGGACTTTGAATCAATCAGACCCTAAATAACTACTTAGCTATAATACAGAAGATGTAAAGTACCTTAAAAACTGTAGTAGACAGACAGACAATGCTCAAAAAGGAAAAAAGAAAAAGCCAAATCTGTTTAGCTTAACAAAATGAAAGTTATGGGGTGAGTTGGTCACAGTCTCTAAACCTATTAAGAAATAAAAATTTAATAGAGGACACTTCAGCCTAGCAGACAAAACCATAACAGGATGCAATGGCTTGAGTTTCAGTCAATTTCAGACTAGAAACTGAGTGAAACTCTAACACTGAGAGCGATTACCACTCATGTTGGATTCTCCATCACTGGAATTTTTTTAAAATGAAGGCTGTATTTCTATCCTAAAGGACATATTCTAGTTCAAATAGAAAATTAATTCAGGGAGGTCCTACAGCCTGTGCTATACAAGAAGTCGCACTAGTGCATGCGCATGTGCAATCATGCACAAGAGAGAACTGTGACAGAACCTTGGTATTATACACAACGCAACAACGACTTTGGATATATCCATTATTTTTTCCAGTGCTACGTTCTGAATAAGTTTCAATTTCTGTACATTAACAGGGTTGGTTGATTCTCTTATTGGACAATTTTGCCAAATCTGTGTTAGAAAATAGATGATTTTGCTGTCAGAATCTCAACCCTGGTCCCAGAGATCTGCAGGAGAGTGCGGATTGATGACACATCAGCCTTCCCTTTCTCTTATATCTCTGAGTGCAGAGACTCGAGAGCTCTCCTCTGTTTTCAAAAACAAACAAGGAGTCCCGTGGCACTTTTAAAAGTCAAACAAAATTTATTTATCGCATGAGCTTTCATGAGAGATGCTTCCTGTCATAGAGACCCTCTCTCACTGCCTTTCAGCCAAGTAGCTACCAGACTCCAAGACTAGTTAGCAATCACTTAAGGTCATTTTCCATTGTCCAACAGTTTGAACAAATGGATTTATAAACTCATTTCCCTTCTGCTCCCCAATTTTTGCTACTTCACTATTTCCTAAAGCACTAACAAGCTTCTGGGACATAGTCAAATATTAAAAGTATTAAACAAAAAGGATTTAGTGGACCTCAAATTATACACCCCCTGAGAAAATGGGCAAAAAGAACTACATAATCACTATGTCCAATCAATTACTTTGCAACTGTGCAGATAGTATTCTATATCACCTTTCTATTGTTCATTGCTTGATAAGCTGTAATTTTGTGCTCCACCACCATCCATTTTCTAGAAAAGTTAGAATAGTGATGTTTCTTCAAATCTGTTTACAAGTCCTCTGGAACTTTCCTATAAAGCTATACAAGGTTCTTCTGGGGATGACAAAATTTATGACTTAATGGGGTGTGCTGGTAAAGAGTTAAACCTAGGCAACAAAATAGTTAAGTAGGAGCCTGCATTTGTCAGAAAATGGATTAGCTGTTAAATGTTTAACACTTACTCTTCACATCCACCCAAACTCTTGGTCTTGAAGGAATTTTTAATTACAGCTCTTGACCAAAAACTGACCAGATAGTACAGAGCTGAATTTGCTAAGTGATAGATCTTTAAGTAAAACCAGTTGCATTAATGGAAATTGGTTTTCTCACTCTTTACAAATGAGTGCTGCAATCATGAGCTAAGGAACAAATAGCTTTACCATCTCTAATCATTTTATAGGGAGGAAAGGACATTACAAAGATCATTTTAAATAGTCTTAGAAGATTTAGTCTTTAGTCTGAACTAGCCATTATTTCAGGTCTTGCCCAAAGTTCGAAGTAAGCCAGCTAGTCTGGACTAACCAAGTGGTTTTACTAGTCTGAACTAAGCTTTGGCTAGTTCAAACTAAGAAATTTCTTAGTTCAGACTAATCAAAGCCTAGTGTGACCATCGGCCAAATTAGTCCAAACTAAACTTGCTTGGTCTGGAATAATTGGCTAGTGTAGACACAGCCAAGGATACATAGATGATATATAAATGAATACATACGTGCAAGCCAAGCATAAATTAAGGGCTACAATAGAATCCAGCAGCTTATGGCAGCCTTGGATTTGGGAAATATTCCTTTATATCAGGATACATAAAAACAGAGTTCCCTGGAGGTAAACTTGCAGAATCACTTTTGGAAAGAAACATGCATTTAGACCACTGGGAGAAAAGATTCACAAACTCAAACTAATTTTGCTAATACAAATAAAAACTTCTGAGGTTTGTCTTGCACTAGTAGATAGATAGTGATCTTCCTATAGTAACTGGGTTATAAAGTGTGAAGATTCTATAAAGCTTGTGGGCTGGTGCCATTAAATGTACATCAATCATTTCACATAGTGGACTTGATTTTTTTTCCACTAGATTCCCATTCAGTCCTTTCATTGTGGGAATCAATTCCTTTTCTCATACAGGGTGGTGGGAGGTCAACTGTAGTTTCCATGGAACCATCCTCTCTGCCACTACTTGCAGAGGCTGAATGGGTGAAGACTTAGATGGGCAGGCAATACATACGAGAAGAAATGATCTGGATCTATGCTTGATCATTAAAGCTTCAGCATACAAGTATTTCTCTGTACTCACATACTGCAGGCCCCTTTAAAAAGAGCAGAAGAAGATACACAATCCAGATCAGCTGAGGTAAACTGGCATAGCTCCATTGAATAAATGATAGATACTAGCTGGAGATCTGGCCTGCTTTGTTGACCTACTTTATTTTGGGGGCTTCTAGGACTTAGAATGCAATTTTGCACTACCTGATGGACCAGTGAAAGGGAAGAGGACTCACTTGTTTTTGTAAGAGACAATGATAATCACAAGTGACGGTTTTCATTTACCAGGGTTCCTTGTTTGCCAGAGATATATGTGAAAACACTATTGTGATATTGCCTCTGATTCAACTAAGTTTATGAGAAAACTGTATTTGAGGTCTGGCAATGGGTTATGTCTGAAATCCTTAGTTTGAAAAGATATAGTTCCATGATTTATATTAAAACTTGTTTTAATTCGAAGGATGATTTTGTCCTATACTGCCCCCCCTCACATTTCCATAAAATATACTTTCCTCTTGATGTTTTGGTGCAGCATGTATTTATTTAGGCTCAAATTTGAGGTGATTCACATGACATTTAAACCAAAACTGTATGATAGCCATATTATGAAAATCTGTTTAATACTTCTCTGCCACACATGGCTTGCCTGAGAAACAACTACGTCAGTTCATTTAAAGACCTTTGTAAGACCGTGCACAAAATCAATTATGAACAGGGAAAGAATTATTTGGAAATAATTCACAGCTGAGTTAGTTAGAATGGCCAAATAGGCATCCAATCCCCAAGGCAAATCTGAAACTAGGAGCAGGAATTTAAGATATGAAATCTGTGGGAGCAAACAGGCTGGGGCGTAAAGGGCAAAGAACCATACAGCGCTCCTAAATTGCAGATTCCCCGCTCCATTGAATTCTTTCATCTCCTTGCCCTGCAGAGCTGGGTTTCTCTTCAGTATATTTTACCTCCCAGTGCCTGTCCTAAATATTTAAAAATTATGAAACAAACAAAAGTAAACCCCTAGCATTTTCCCAAAGGCATGTTTCAGGGCACATCAGTAACCAAAGTGTTGAAAAATGAATTTAAAAAATTTACTCAAGTTATGAAGAACAAACCATTTGAAACTCATAGAATTCAGAGGTCAAGGAAAACTTAATAAAATGGAAACCTTTCAAAGCCTGGCAAATTAAAATGCAAAACAGACAGGGCCAAATTGAGTATTTTGAAATCATAAGTTATTTGTCATAGTAGTTTTGTTTTAAAAAAAAAGACATCCTGAAAGCAACCTACATAACAAGAGAGAGATTTTAAGTACTATGCTCTAGTCTTTCTCCAAAATCTTAAGGAACTTCAAAAACTGTACCAAAGTAAGACACCAAAAAACTACACATATGGAACTTATCTTGGCAAGCTTTGAAACCTAGATGGCATAATAACGGAACCATTCTTTAGAACAGATAATAAAACATTCTAATATGAATTAATGGGGTGAGAAGGACATCCATGATTGCTTTCACTGTAGGTAAAGTTGACAGCTTGAGTAAGAGACAGACTTGCACAATATCTTCTGTTTAAGGGGAGATAACCTTAGTTATGTATACTTGATAGGTTTAAGGCATTCCATTTTAAAAGCAGACAAAAAGTCCTGCTGAAGATATCTATAATAAGGTGTTAGTGGAAAAGTCTCAACAATGGAGTTTAAACAGGTAGAGAAATTAAAAAAACAAAAAACAATAACGCTAAACCCCCCATTTCTTTATACACATCCAGTCTGGTAGTCCTACACAAGCAAACCTCCATTTTCTTCAGTGACACGTCTGTCTGAGTAAGAAATGATAAGGCAATTTAGCTGAGGTTTCATGGCAAAGCTAGAAAATGGCATAATATGCAATAATTAGGGGTAAAGAACTCATAAATCAATCATTTAACAGTGTTTTAAAATTAAATAAATAATTAAATAGATAAATAAATAAATAAAGGAGCATTCAGCAAGGGACAAAATGGAGAGATCATAAAGGGGAAGTTACATAGCTCCACTATCAGATTTGACAGGAAATTCTAAGTAGGTCAAGATGGAGGCAAGCCTCTGAACTTTTGAACTCACTCAGTCCCCCTCCCATCAAGTATCTTAGGTATCCACCCACCTGTCAAAAGCACCCGTCAAAAGTATTGATTTTTGTCATTCACTGTCCATGCACCAAGCAGGTGGACAGTGAAGTCACTCTTTTTGATTGGATGAAGATGAACTCACCTTTTTGTGACTGGTCAAGAAGAAACTGGGAGTGGCAGAAATTGCAAATAAAAAGGCAGTGCAGAGAGCAGCTCTTCGGAGATCTCTCCCGCTCCTTACTGGGTTCCAATGGCCTTTTGGCTGTGTTACCTATTGCACTAGGAGCCTAGAGCTAAGTTTGGACTTAGGCTCTGAGAGCTGGGTTTCTAACTCAGTTTCTAAGAGCTGTTTGTCTGACTTAGTCTCTGGCACAGGGTCGTGTCTCTGAGCGGTGACTCAGGACATTATCCTTGAAGTTGGGTCTCTGTGCCCGGCTTCTAAAGGGCTTTCCAAGACCTCACAGCCGAGCAGATAACTAAGTCCTGCCTTTAAGGTCTGTGAGCTACGCTGCCTTTGAGGCTCCTTCCACGATCTCGCAGCTGAGCAGGTAACTAAGTACTGCCTTTAGGACTGCGAGCTACGCTGCCTTTGAGGCTCCTTCCACGATCTCATGGCCAAGCAGATAACTGTGTACTGCCTCTAGGTCGTTTGAGCTACGCTGCCTTTGAGGCCCTCTCTATCTCACAGCCGAGCAGCCAACCAAGTACTGTCCATAGGTCTGTGAGCTCTGCTGCCTTTGAGGCCTTTCCAGCCAGCCTGCCTGCCGCTGTTCCAGCTCCTGCCTGCCGCTGTTCCAGCTCCGCTCGCCCAGTGTTCCAGCCTGCCTGCCGCTGACCAATCCACCGAGCGCCCGAGCTCCGCTCGTCTATCAGCTACCCCGGTCCGCCCTGAGGGTTCCGAAGCCATGGTGCCACGGCAACCAGCCCAGAGCTGCGCGAGGCTGCCGGAGTAGCCAGCTCTTTTCCCCGTTGTCTCACCTTTTCCCTTTTTCTCACCTCTTACCTTCTTTCCTTTTTCCCAAACTCCCATTTACCATTTTTCTAGAAATCCTATATTTCAACGCAGCGTTTTCCAGCCTTTTGGGGTAAGTGAAAAGGGTCCCGAGGAGGGGAGGAGTGTCCGTAGGGAACAGTACCAGAGGAAGCCTAAGCCCTTTCTAAGCAACTTCCTAAAGCAATTTATCCAAGTTAAGTAAGACAAGTAACCCAGAGTTAGACCTTAAGGAGCAATATTAAGAACTGAGATCTCTCCATTCGGCCAGCAACTGATCCCCGCTTGCTGAATGTTCTTTTAATTACCTCATTGTCTGTGTGTTATAATTATAAGTTAAAGTTTGCATATATGTGTTAACTGTATCTGTAAGTTATAGCGCTTATATGTTATAAGTTAAGCAGTGTCTTTATATGTTCCTAAAGTAATTTTAATGCTTTCTAAGCTTGATGTTAAGTAGCGGTTTGTCTTAAAGAAACAGTAGCGCTTTAGCCAGCGCTTATAATACATGTTACAATAAAGCCACTTTTGATCAAAACAAATTACTGAGTCTAAATCTTTGTTGTTTTGTGAGTCTGTGCTTGATCGGTGGGCTGTAGCCGTAGTCCTCAACTTGGGACATCTATCCAGGGTGTGGATATTTGTCTGTTTAAGCGAAATAACCTAATTTAGGTTACCTCCTGAGATTGTAATTAAACCCAGACTGCTGGACGGTCTGAAAATTAATAAATTAAGTGATTGGATTTTGAGGATCAAATTTTTGGGGTAACACTACAGAATTGTAAAACTTAAGTTACTGAAAAAAAAACTTCTGTTGTCTTTTGAACAGTGGATTGACATCCTTTTCAAGTGAAGACTGTCAATATTGTTGAATTATGCTACCAGTGCAGGGTAGGCGTTAAAATAGAGCAGAACTAATCTGTGGTCACTCTCTTGCAATAGCTTAAGAGCTGTCTATTGACAAGCATAATGATTTTCTGTCACTGGTCACATTTCATCTGAACCATCTGAACCTTTTCTCTGAACCTGCTGGAGATGACCAGGAGAAATAAGCATGTTACAAGCAAATTCTGACCTGTGGAAGTCTGAATAAAAGCAAGGTCAACAGATCTGTACTGTTTTTTAAAGTTCACTGTGCTAGAATTGCTAAAATCATTGGCACATAAATATACTAAGACATCACTACTTGCTAAACATATGAGCAAACGTGTGGCAGATATTCAGTGATCTGTAACTATGGAATACGATTATTACTCACACAAAAGTAATGTTTGCTTGTTATATAAGAATATAATACAAAGAATTGCCTGCCTGTGTCACTTAAAGTCATTTTAGTAATATATTGATGTTTCTTTATTCTGTCACAATATTTTCTGCTGTGTGAACATAGTTTATTTTGGTTTCAGATAGCTAAGATTCAAGGATAACCAATAGACACTTCATTCACATAGGATTTAATCCAAAGATCATTTACATGAATGGGAAACTTTTTACTGAGATCAGTGAGTGCTGGATTAGACTAAAGAAATCTAAACTGACTAGTAGAGCAAAAGTATTGGTATAGTATTTTACAAAACCATTACAATGACCAACTCCCATTAAAATGTGATCATTTTTATTTTGATCTTTCATTCAACTAGATCAAAACCTGAGGCAGCAAACAATTAGCTATAAAGAACTGTTGCTCGTTATTTTGATCACATTAAATGAGTAAGAAGTGACAATCAGATTGTTTCCTACATCAAAATATAAAATATCAAGGAGAGATTTTTTTTTTTTGAAAAAGGAACCCACCATGCACTAATGTTTCTATAACTACCCTTTCTGATGTATACAGAATTTTTTATTCTGGTGTGATGGACCATAAATCCATGAAGGTTTCATAACTTTATAGGTCACTTTGTAGTTGTAAAGCTTTGCAGTTTCATTTGCAGTGGGGAAGAATTAAATAATGCAGAGTAACATTTGATTTTCAGTCCCCTCTAACCATTTGCTAATCTTTTAATCTTCTAAACAGATGCAATTTGCAAAACTTGTATACAATGTATAAGACCTCTCCTATTACATTTTGATCAACCGCTTTGATTGGAAGAGGTAACAGATTTTAAATGTTCTGGTTGTACAGGCAGGTTGTTTCAAGTGGAAGTCACTCATGTTTGGAACTCATACTCCCCACTTCAGAGTCAAATGTGTTCATCTTTAGGGCACTGTACAATGAATGTTCATTTACATACGACTGTCTATGGTAATTCAGGCTTATAGATGAAAATACACAAAACTCATCACCAAGTAATAATGAAATGAGAACTTCTGAGGATTTTTCTTTCATCCTTCCACCCTCCCTCCTGCTCAATGACCTGGATCCATTCCCCAGGTCTTAGCTCCTGAACTATTGTCCAATGCACCCAGCTGAGAACATTCTTCCCTAACACACATCAGGAAAAGAAGGAGATTTTAGATACTTCATCTGTTTGAGTCCTCAGATCCCACATGCAGGGCTCGTCTTGAGGTAGCCCAGATGACCATTCTACACTTTTAGCTTTCCCCATCCCTTCATCCCAGCTGCACTCCAGCTCAGTTTTCCTGACCTTTACTGCTGGCTACATGGAACAGTGCAGAGTATAATCCAATTAAATCCTTTTGGGCAAATCTGTAATATAAAGGTGCAAATGCAGAAAGGTTGCAAAAGGGCAGGGAGAAAGAAAACAAATAGTAGGTTACTGTCTGTGAAAGAAGGTTAATTTTGTGGTGTTTTGGAAAAATACTGAATTCCATAGCTATGGAACTGGAGTCAACAGGGTCAAGACTGAGATAAATGGACAGTTCACACCATAGAGCAACCATTTCATGATCACTATAGATTCAGCAAGCCAACTTTACACCAATTTACATTTGGTTTCAATCTCTACCTTGAAGCTTACGAACATAAATGGCAAAAGAAACCTGAGAATTGGGATTCACAATTCCACAGCAACGGGCAAATTCTCCAATAGAGCTCATGGCTTTGGAAGTGCAGACTACATGGGAAACTGGGCATAAGTTTGATAAGAGCTTGAAAGATTTGTGTTCCTGCGTGTATCATCCTGGATCACAAACCAAGGATGGTGAGCAGGATGTCCAAAGCATGCCCTCTGGAAAGACAAACTCTAATGAACTTGACTTCTGAGAGGCAAAAAATGTGTGAATAGTGCTGCTAATGAAAAATGTTAGTAAAGGAATGTTTCATACTTTGTTGACCTGAATTAAAGTACTCAGTTATTTTTTTTTATTGCACAGTTCAGAATTTCACAGATGCATGTGTAAACTTTTAGAACTATGGAGAATTACAAATTTGTCAAGTGGAGTTTTGAAATTATGCCACTCTGCCTCCTGAACACACACTTCCTCTCCACTCTCCATAACAACGGTATGTTACGTCACAGAATGGGTAAATATCATTTCATATCTATTTCATTATCGACAGAATTTTACTAACACTTGTAAGATGTGGAGAAACGATGAGCTGTAATGATATGCATCACTTCATATAGAAATTCTATTATCTTCCTGACTTTCATAAGGATGTGATTTATGTCAGGTATTTATTCATCTCTATAGAGAATGTTTTAAAAATCATACATATTTCCTGAGCTACTTTATCTTTATTCTAGGGGAAGATCTCATTCATTTACATTGAAGATAGCACAAAAACGAAAACCACCACACACAGGCGCCCGTGCATGCACCCACACACTATACAAGCATACTTTAAAAAAAATCTCATTCATAAATAACCACCTAAAACTTTCTGCTTTTTATCTAGTTTTTATTTTTATAGTCTTTATGGAATATTCTGAAATCTGCACATAAGGCCATGTCCTTTGTTATTCTTAAATTCTTTATTAGCATCCTAATCAATATACCCTGAAATAAAGGCAAACAAAAACATTACTAGTAGCATCATGGTAAAAAAAGCTGAAGGATGAATTAAGAGAAGGAAGTTTTTGGCTGAAGAGGAGGAGAAAGAAATCATAAAACAGAAGGATTTGTCATTATTTTTGGAATAGTTTCAAGGAAAATCATAAATGTCAAACCACGTGAGACATTTAAAATTGGACTACAATATACAATATACAGGAAAATAACACTATTGTCAAGGCTTTTTCCCCACTCTGGCACTGTGAGTGCAGAAGGTGGGGGCCTGCAACAGGCCTTAAAGCCTGCTCTTAAAAGTCTCCAAGGCCTCCAATTCCTGGCCTTGGAGTGGTATCGCTGCCACCACCCAAATGCAAAAAAACCTCTTGAGAGCCAGGAAGGCGCACTTGGGAATTCCTCCCTGTGAGGTACTTGCAATCCTGTTTATTCCTCTCTCAGGAAAATGACTGGACCCCAGCTGCAATATGAGCTGGAACTGGAACAGGGTTCTCTCTAGTAGCTGCCTGTGCAGTCTAAGGCACGTGCACACAAACCTCTTGCCCTTTCAGGACACAGAACCAGAACTTACTTAAAAGGTAAACTCTTTAATCAAAAAGAACAGATAATAAACACAGAGAGTTGCTTCTCTGGGAATTAACTTAGGTACTTATGGCAGGGGGGGGGTTATATGTGCTCAGCACAGAGAAATCCAAGAAACAAGCCAAAAACAAAGAAAATACCCTGACCGCATCTAAGTAAACATTCCCTGTTCCACCCACGCCTGGTCAGTAACAAATTTAACTTATCTTTGGTAAAGATGTTGCTGGATTCTTCCTCAGGCCCCTCTGGCCTCCTCCTGATCCTTCCAGGAGCTCTGCTGCACCCAAACAGGCCCAGGCCAGGCTGCTGTTCCAATTCAAAAAGCTGTGCTTCATTCCTATTGGCTGTCCTGGGACTCACTGACGAGATAGTTAACTTCTTCCTCCCCAAGGGTTACTACAACTAT
Organism: Podocnemis expansa; assembly: GCA_007922195.1. Lineage (NCBI taxonomy): Eukaryota > Metazoa > Chordata > Testudines > Podocnemididae > Podocnemis > Podocnemis expansa. Next base: position 2,513,360 of record ML682006.1, read on the forward strand.
AATCTCAATGTATGGTATGTACACAAAAGTGGACTGAGGGGGGTCATATGCTACCAGTCAAAGGCAAAGACACACACATACACATGCATGCATGCTTCCAGAAAAGATTTAAGGAGCTTGGTTTATTTAGCCTAACACAAGGGCTGAGGGGAGACAGGATTGCTTTCTATAAATATAAGAGATGTAAACACCAGAGAGGAAGAGAAGTTATTACAGTTACAGCCCTGCCACAAGAACAAATGGATATAAACTAGTCATCAACAAGATTATGCTGGAAATTAGATAAAGGTCTCTAACCATGAGAGGAGAGAAGTTTCAAACCACCTTTTAAGAGGAATAGAGGGGCAAACAGCCTAATCTGTTTAAGATCTCATCTCGATAAATTTATGGAGTAGATGTCATGAGGGATTTCCACTGCAATGGCATATGGTATGGCTCATCTGCAACTGCTATTTGCAAATGTTTCTAGTAGCCAGAGTTCAGACATTAGCGGGGAAGAGCTTTGATTGCTATGGAAAATTCTTTCCCAAGTATCATCCCCACATGTCCAAGGTCTACTTGACTGTCACATTTAGGCGTGAGAAGGAATTTTTCCCTGGACCACATATGCAGAAATCTAGGGAGTTTCCAGTTTCAACTGGAGTGTGGGGCTTGGGCAATTTGCTGGTTTGAACTAGAATAAATAGTGGATCCTCTGTAAATTTACATCTTTAAACATGCTCTGAGAACTTCAGTAACTTAGCTAGAGGTCATGAGCCTGTTAGAGGAATGGGTTAGGTTCTGTACCCTGTGATGTACAAGAGGTTAAACTACATAATTGTCATGCTTTCTTCTGCCTTTAAAGTCTATGAGTCTCTGCTACTTCTCTGTGTGCTCCACACTTCCCCTCCATTTCCCCCACAACCTTCAATGTTTTCTTAGAGAAGCTGTCTGTTTAAGATGCTGCTGAATTGGTTGTCTTCATTCTGCAGCATCTTCAATTCCACAGAGACTTGAAGCAGAGCTTTCCCTAGATGAGAAGAAATAAGCATCCACATAAACCCAAAATGGTCTTTCCAGAACTACTTCAACCACCTACCTACTATTCATATCATGCACCTTAGTTTTCTAGGAAGCTCCACCGTGAAACAGACACAATAGGGTTTTTTGCCATAACCTTAATTCAGTGATGCATCTTGCCTGAAAAAGACTGGGTGATTAGGGCTGTGGCAAGAAATTGGTGCTGCATTCCCTACCCCTTTCTCCATTCTCCTACTTTTCCAGCAAAAGAATATTAAAAGCTGAGAACCATTGCACCAAAACAATTACAGATGTGTGCACCAATGGATTAGTAACTATGGCCTTGGTGAATAAAGTAAGATTTTAGGAAGGTTTTTGCGTGAAGAAGGGGCTCACCTGCATTCTGGAGATCAGTGTTTAATATATGTCATTTAAGTAGAAATGGCATATACCAGAAAAATGAAAGCACTCAGCTCCTCCATCCCAAAAGTCTGATCAACTAATTTCCAAGCAGTCTCACCCCAAAACATCCTCATCCTTTCCTTACCTATCATCTTATGACAGCCTGTACCCTACGTAACCCTTTTTCAATATTATGATTAATTTCATACAATGAAAAACAAACAAGGAGTCTTAAGGCACTTGACAAACTAGACAGCTAGTCCTCTGGAACATTTCATCCAATGTATACCTTTGAGGTTATCATTTGAAAACTCAGTTTACTGACCATTATTGTCATGATGAAATGTGTGGCAATATTATAGGTAAATTACACACACATACAATGTGCTAAGTCTGGGGAAAGTCACAAACAAAAGACAAAAGGTTAGCTAATATCTCAGCCAGGTCAAGAAAATCAAATGGACTATCACCTGGTTAAGTGGCCATTCTTCAGCAGGAAAGGAGGATGCAGGCAACTATCTACATCTTGACAAACAGCAAGCAGGGGATTCCCATCCACACAGATTTTGTCTTGTGAACCTCATAGAAGAGAAGTGACTATTGGGCTGTGTCTACACTACTGCCTATGACAAGGGCTGTCCTTGCAGGGGGTGGGGTGGAGGCAGGCAGGGTGACAAGCCCAGGCCCTCACTTTGCTGGGCCCCATGGGGCTGACTGGTACATGGTGCAGCTTCCTGTGTGGCCCTCTAGGGCCAGAGGCCATGGAATGCTGCACCAGACTCCATACAGTATGCCAGCCAGCCCCAGCCTGCCCCACCCCTGGGGGCAGACCAGCTGATTCAGGGATGGGGTGGGAGCACAGAGCCTGGCTGCTGAAGAACCCCCACGTGGTACCATGGGGACAGGTCCCCCACAAGCCGATTGGTCCCTGACCCTACCTGCGACAGCAAAACTTATGTTGCAACTATTCCACCCCCAAGTGATATGACACTGGGAAACGCTGTGTGCAGTGTTATGTGAGCGGTACAGCTTCTCCCACATACATAGCTTCTGACATTCACAGAGGTGGCTCCCCCCACCCCCCCGATGGGAGAGAGCTCTTCCATCAGCATAGACTGGTAGGTCAGCTGATTTGGTACAGCTGCATTATTGCAGCACAGTACATATAGAAGTAACTTAAGAGAAGACTCCCTGAATTACTCCTCCACTATCTCTACTCACATCATCCTGAAGAACAAAGGAAAGCTTTGCGCAGAGGAGGTGCAGACCATGACTGAAAGATTCAGCCAGTAAGACTGCTAAAACATGTGGTGAGTCTTTTGCTTTGTATTTACTCTCACTTGTTAAGTTAGGTATTAGCTGTGGGCTACTTTATTTATTTATTTACCAGGCCTTGTACCCAATTCTGACATCTGTGCTTCAGTACTTCTGATCACTTGAAATGTATCTCTATGTAGTTAAACTTGCTTCATCTAAACTAGTGTGTTTGGATCAAAGTGTTTGGGAAGTACCATTTGGGATAACAAGATGTTTGTTGATTTTCTATTAAAACTAATGATGGACTTTACATGTGCTTGTAGTGTTTTGGGGAGAACTAAGCAGTACACAATGCACATTTCTGGGGAAAGTCAGGGATCAGGGATTTTCTGTTGTTGCTGTGAAGTGTAATTCAAGGGTAGCCAGCTATAGCACTCAATATGTAACTGGAAAACCAAACAACGAGTCTTGTGGCACTTTCAAGGACTAACAAATTTATTTATCACACGAGATTTCAAGTGTCACAGGACTCCTTGTTTGTTTTGCTGAAGTAGACTAACACAGCTACCCCTTTGGAATAGAACTGGAAATAACTACAGCTGGAGGCTGAGAGGGAGCAGACCCAGAAGTGAGTAGCTCCCACAGCAAAGAAGTACAGAAGACACACCAGGTGGGAATACTGAGACCACCAACCTGTTCATCTGTAGACTGCACCCTGGGTAATGTCCAACACCACTGTTCGGCACAGTCACTACCCAACATCATTCCATATTTAACACCCAAAATTGACCACCCTTTTTTGACACAATACAGTAATGTTTTTTAGTTGCACTATGACTTGTGTATTGAAAATATAAAGTGAGCTAGTCAAGAACTTGCTATTTCCCAGTCCACCTTTGTGATTTACTCAATTATACATCAAGTGTGTGATGTTGAATGAAACAAGCAAGGGAATCCCATGGCACTTGAAGACTAATAAATTTGTCTATCACATGAGCTTTCATGGGAGAAAATCCCACTTTGTCAGATGCTTTGAAGATGGGAGATCTTACAGAATGGGAAGAAATAAATGTAGGGAAGCATAAGTCAGAAGATCAAGTTACACTGTAACAGCACGACATACTTTTTTGCATTTATTTTCCTCCCATTCTGTTAGTTCCCACATATTCAAAGCATCTGATGAAGTGGGATTTTCTCCCACAAAAGCTCATGATGAATAAATTTGTTGGTCTTTAAGTGCCACAGGACTCCTTGCTTGTTTTGCTGAACTAGACTAAAACAGCTACTGCTTTGGATGATGTTGAATGAGCATTTCTACATGTGGTATACCACCAAGGAACTAGCCAGGGCCAGCGCTGGGAATCATGGCGCCCCCTGCAGCAGAGCAACGCTGGCACAGATGAGTGACGTCATCAGGGGAGCGCGACAGCACTGTCCCCTTTTGACGCCCCTCAAAATGCCGGCGTCCCCCTGTTACACAGGGACTGCTTACCGCGTAGCGCCGGCCCTGGTACTAGCCCAGTTTTAAATGTTGGTGTCACACTGTAGGCCCATTTCCACAGCCCCGGAAGGATTACACATCTTCAAAGCATCTGATGAAGTGACATTTTCTCCCACAGAAGCTCAGGTGATAAATTTGTTAGTCTTTAAAAGTGGCACAGGACTCCTTGTTTGTTTTGCTGAACTAGACTAACAGAGCTACCCCTTTAGAGCTTGGCAACAACAGCATCAGATCTCTTCCAGGACTGTGCCTCGGGCCATGACTGGTTAGCTGAAACAGAACCACATAAAATAAAGCTATTCCCCTAATCAGCACAGGCTGCAAATGGTCAGAGGTCTCTTTCTCCACTCCCAGCTGGGTTGACACTTGGACTAGGCTGAGTGGCCTCAGGCTGCCAGATCCTTTAAAAGACAGGCTACTCTGTTCTGCTTGGTTTCAAGATCAAGATGAATATAAATTTGAGTTTAAAGGTGAGAATTCACACTGAATCCTATATCTGACACAATTGCGAAAGGAATACAGAATACGACTGGCTAAGCAAATTTCTACAAAAAACAAATGTTCCTCTCTCAAGTTTGCTGCAACATGGAAGTCTCTCATTAAAGACTCTTAAGCAACCTTTGATTATTTGATGTTTTAGAGCCGAAGAGTATATTAATATTTAAAAACTTATTTGAAATATTTTACATTACAGTGCCTCTGCATTTGGCACTTCACACAGGGACACTTGTGGCATTATGCTACTGCAACCATACTGTGAACTGAAGATTAACAGCCAGAATGTTACCCTGGCTACATATTTTGAAAGAACCTTATTTAAATGTAATACAGTATAAGGATCATGGTATAAATCCAGATTGTTTATGAATATTTATATGGAATTAAATTAAAACACCCCATTTCTCATCCAAAATCAAGTTAATCATTGTGTAATGAGTTAGTTTACTACTTCATTTTATTTTACAAGATAAAACAGATAAGTGTCCTATGCATTCCTCAATTAAAATATGCATTGTTGTGAGTTATATAACATTTATTTTTACACAGTTTTTTCATAAAAGGCAAACTTTCACATCAGCTGTTTTGTCTAACTCTTCACCTGTTATGTGCAATGTTTATTTGTTCATTTCACTTGTTACACAGTATGCAGAAATGTATAGGCATGACACCACACATTTTGGTGTTCACTCAATGTGATTCTGACAAAGTCTATTGAAATCTATGGGAGCATTTGCACTGACTTACTCAGCTTTGGATCAAGCCCCATCTGCCTCATCACACACACCAAGATTATCTTTATCCCTGATGTGCATTTGTAACTTATTAAACTGCATTACGAATGACTTGTTTCTGAATGGCTATTTGGTTGACACCATGTGGGTGGCCACCTGTTAAAAAGGCCAAAAAATGGATCTCCAACAGCAGCTGTTATCAGGTTTTATTGCATAATATGCACATTATAAAAAAAGTGGTTTATGAATATTTACTTCCATTCAAATTGAAATACCTGGTTCTCATGTGAAATAGAGTTTATGATAATTCAGAGGTTATCTTCATAGTCTGATGTCTTTGTCCTTCTTTAGATAGTCTGTATTAACACATCAATGCTAACAGTCCTTTGACTTCTGCAGGCACTTAAATTGTACTCCAGAAGATTTTTTATCACCTTCACCTGTGGGTTGTTTTGCTTGTTTGTTTTTGTTTTTGTTTTTATTTTATTTTATTTTATTTTGCCTCTTCAAACTTTCCCACCAGATGGCACAGAAATTTTAGAGGTATTTAAAAGGTTACAATTTCCTGTCCCTTTTCCTGAAGGACAGTAAAATAAACTGTTTTCTCCCCTCATTAAAAAAATCCATTTCATAGTTATTTTATGCTTTAACTGATAGCTTTGTCAATCTGCCACTTTACACTCTAAGACTGCAGCAGCCAACAGGTTGTCTTTTGGGAACCCCTCCACTAGAAGGGGCAAGATTTTAAAGGAAAACTCTTTAGAAATAGTCTAGATTGAAAAATTCCATCTCTTTTACTTTCTCAAAACTAAAATGCTATTTACATACCCCATTTATGTCACCTGTCCTACCATTTTTCTACAACTCTCATTTACCACTTTTACCTATCACTCACATAGTAAATTAACTGCTCCTCTGATCATGTTACCCCCAACACCACCCCAGACATTAGTCCCAGCCTTGGTTATATACCATCTGAGGATCTCTCTTCAACAGAATCCTTGACGACCTGTTTACAGAAGTTTTAAATATATTTTAGTCCACTGGAGAAGTGCAAAGCTGTCACGAGATACCCCCTTGGGTATGATATGTGAGTTTACTCCTGACATGTAATTGTGTAGTTTGATGCAAAATGTGCCATGCTAGGTCCCTTTTTGAATACTCATAATATGCTCTGCATTATTATGGTATCATATTTCCTGTGGCATCATATGTGTATACAGATGTGAAACATGTTTCCATGAATTTCACATGGTTCAGGAATGAGGCAGACAATCAGGGCTGTCTCAGTAAGGAGACTAAAGAAGTACATTACAAAGAGACAATGAACATTGTACTCCTTGGCTCAGGCTGAACAAAGATCACCTGAAAGAAGGAAAGGTGAAGGGGTTTTTAAAAAGGAAGTAGTATGCACAATGGGAAGGGTGAGTGAGTTTTTGGCCAGAGAATCTTCGCCTTGCAACACCTCTACCTACAAGCAAGATCTGGGTCCTGCAAAGGGAAAGGCAGAGACTGCTGTAAAACCATCCTCAGCCAACAATGAGTAAGGATGGACAATGACCTTTAGGTTAGAATGAATCTTATATTTTAATATGATAGTGATTAACCCCTGACTTTAATAAATGATTGTGCATTGATTTGTTATATATTCACTTAAAATCATGTTCTAATCAATAAACTAGTGTTTGTTTTATTTCAAGCTGTATGAACTCTAAAGTGTGTGAATGAGCATAACCTGGGGCATTCCAGTTTCTTTGTAGAACTGGGGAACTGGATGACATGAGCCAACAGGTACCTCAAAAGGTTCCCAATCCCTGTAGGATGAATTTTCCCATTGTGGTATCTTGGTTTGGAGTGCTGGCTGGGGGACCATCCCGAGTGGCTGGAGAGCATATGCTCACTCCCTGTGAGCACTTACAGGAGGCTGATGTGAGCTGACCCAAGAGTGGGTAGACACCTGGTAAAGCAGGATAAGTTGATGTCCAAGGAGTGGTGATTGGTGGGACACAGCAGCACACCAGACCAGATTCAGGGTCTCAAGAGGGCAATTTTAGACATGTTCAAGGATCTGGCCCTGAGTATTTTGCTTTTACTTTAATTATGCTATTTGTTAATCATCGCTGCAGCAGTTAAGCAGATACAGGATTATTAGACGCACTCACAGGATTACAATAGGAAACTGGAGAGGCAACAATTTCTAACTCTTATTTCCACATAATGTTTGGAATAATGGCAGTCGCATCAGGTACTCACAGGCAGCTGACAAGTGTTTAAATGAAGCCTTGCACAATTGAAAAACCAGTATAGGAGGAACAACACATGTAGATTTTTTGAATATCTGAAGTGACAAGAAGCTATGCAGAAAAATGAATTTAATTAAAGGCACTCAGGCAAATTCTTAGCATTATAAATCCACAAATCTACAAAGTCATTTCCCCTTCAATTAAGTTAGCATTTGTCATTCAGTGAAAATAACTCCCTACTGACCAAGTTTTATAATACTGAACAATAAGGAGAAATACATAACATGGTATTGCAAAATATTTCACACAGTATCTTAGTAAAACCAGTATAGCTGTGCTTCTTACCACCCACTTGGGCAACTCCCTATTGACAGTTAAAAACCCTCCTTAAATGTTTGAACAGAACTACATCAATCAGAAGGACTTCAGAACAGCATGTGTATTATGATTTATACCTACCGGAAATATATCAAGAAAAATGAGAACTAGACAGATTGAGAATTGTTGATCTACAGTGAGTAGAAACAAGAAAAGAAATTTTAAAATGTAGAGTAATACATATGTGGAAACAATCGGGAAACCCATATAACTAATGAGAGACAGGTGAGCAGCAGTAATGAAGGAGACTCAGTGGGTGATGCAGGGCAACAAATTAGACATGACTTTTCTATGAGAGGTATTAGGTCATTTGGGGGGCAGATACATAAAGGACGATCATCAGGAAGGGATGTCAGAGTCTCTCTCTAGCTCTTGGGTGATCATGCCAAATAATGGCCACTTGCCAGCAGCATATTAAACAATTTACACCTGCTGAAGATCTGGCTGATTATGTTAAAAGAAAAAGTAAAATAATAATAATAAAAAAAAAGTTACTGACCACCTTGGGACTCCAGAGAACAAGAGATTACCATGAGACTGGAAGCAATATGGAGCAATATTCTGCTCCAGACAGCCCCCATTTCTCCTCTACAGTCACGCTAAATTGGTGTGGTATTTTTTAGAGATTTTGTAAGTTGAACATTTGCCATTTAAAATGACTCAATTGTTTGAACATTTTCAAATGTAGCAAAGTGCTTTGACTACAACATTGGAACATAAAACTCAGGGCAGGTCCCCCCACAGAGGCAACCCAGGCGGTTGCCTAGGGCACCAACCAGTAGGGGGAGACAATGGCTCAGCTGGGGCCAGCAAGTCTCCTGCCCTGCTCTGCCGGCATCGGGCCATCGGCGGGGGTCTGGCCCCAGCTGGGGGAGCAGCTCTGCTGCTGGTATTGGACTGCAGGCCGGGAGCCAGCCCTGGCCGGGGCAGCAGCACCACCGCTGCCATGATTTGGCCTGGCAGCCCACATGGTGCCTGTCTGCACTTGGCTAGGCTTTGGGCTGGGGTGGGTTAAAATCACAGACACCTAGGGACCTTGGGCCAGCTCTGCTCAAGCTGAACGAATGAGCAAACAAAATCAAGAAAAGAGCGTTACAATGCAAGAAGCATTTTAATTGGCCAAATAAGCTTGTTGTAACAAGCATGCATATAATAATACAAAGAAATGTATTTACATTTATCTTAGCCAGCTGATTGACTGAACCAACTCTGATTCTCACGTTGAGACTGAAAAGTAAAGGTAGTTTTTTTATCTCCCAAAATCCTCAAGCTTCTTGGCAATCCACTAGAGGATAATGATCAACAGGTGCTCCAGTCTAAGCCACACTGCACTTTTCAAACACCTAAAATTAAGCAAGCATGAGATGATACACTACCAAGTAGGTTCCAGGTGCTGGACAGCAGGAAAGGTTAAGCTAATAGATAGGGTGCACTGACATGGTGCAAGACATTGGGATGTTACAACAGCAGCTGTGCTGACCCAGGACCAACAGCACATAATATTTCCTCAAAGGTTTATACATTACGTTATTCCCAATAAGATTATATACTGTTTAAACATAAGAAAGTGTCAAACAAATCATCTCTCCTGTATTTGAATATTAGAATAGTAAGTGAGAATTCCAGTGTTTGGTCGCACAGTAGATGGAATATTCTAAGCCTGTGGAATGCTGTATGGGTACCGATGTCTAACTCTGAGGCAGACACATGAATGCCCACTTCCAGTTTGAATCTCATGCACCATATAGACTTGGCAGGTAGACTCAAAGGAATGATGTTAAAGAAGCCCAGCATCCTGGCAGGCTGTCTGTCTAAAAGATGCACTCTAGTTCAACCACAAAGTTATTAGGCTAGGTGTATGAATCGCTGAGCGAAATTCCACAGCCCAGGTTACACAGGAGGTCAGACTTGTGACCACAATGGGCCCTTCTGGCTTTAAAAGTATACAAGTCTCTGAATCTAATGCTACAGGTAATGATGGTACACAAGATGTAGCTAATGGCAAACCAGCAAAGCTCTTCAAACTTAAGATAAATATATAGGTTTTCCTAAAAAACTCAAACAATTCTCCCCCACAGTTTAATTTAAATATGTTAATATCTGTTAATATACATGATGCAATTTTTAAAAAATCATGTCAGTAAGACTTGTTAAAATGCCACATGAAAGGAAACACCTGCTTGTGCACAATATTAAGAGGGCTGCAGCACTGTACATTCATGAAGTGTTTTCTTTCTTTTTTTTTCTTTTTTTTTTTTTAATACAAAGTGTAGTGCAGGAACTAGAAAGGGTCATTTACTTCAAACGGTGACAATTTGTCAAAACTCATTTGTGACATTAATCTATAAAGCCCCACAAATATTCATATTGCTTATGATCAAGGAGACATTTTTATATTTCGAACATTAAATATGTTCTTCCCATTTTTAGATTTTTGTAAGGGATAAAATGATCAAGTGAACTCAGAAGAAAATTGTTTCATTTTTACAAGAAACTAGTTTGAATAAACAAAATAGAATGAATCTAAAATGAGTAGAGAAACAATTACATAGAACTGGTTAGAACTTAGACATTAAGTTTTCCCTAGAGCTCCCAGTACCAACATATTAGAGCATACAAGGGAAAAGAAAGACAGACCTCATAGTAAAGTCATTTCCATGAACAAACTCTGAAACATTTACATTTGGTATAATCTGGCAGATCCTTTTTTAATGTTCACATGCATCAACTGATTTTGAATTTTCTCAGTCAGTCTTACACCAGTAGTTTCACTCACTATTGTGGACCTTATGTAGAGTGCTCATTTCTAGAGGATCAATTTACTTATTATAAAAATCACTGAAATGTAACCCTAGCCTATGGCTGTTTCCAGTAAGCCATTAGTTATAATGTTAAGAGGACACATTTTTCTTTTGATCAAGCAAGTTACGATGGGCCAGAAATCAAGTTGAATTTTGGATAGCAACAACTTGAAATCCCAGTATTTTCCTCTGTGTGATTCCAATGGAGTGAAAAAGCTCAGAGTAACTGCAGTTAATCTATTCAGTATGTTTCCTGATCATAATATTGGATAAATTCCAACAGAAAGCAAATCAATTGCTTTCCAGTATCTTTGCCCATAACTTTTTTTTGGCAGTTTTATGTTAATATAGTGTAATAGACTGCAACAGTCTGCAGATACTCAGTTCCTGAAATGTGAATACATAAACTTCATGCTTTACAGGCACGTGTAATTCATCAACATTACATGTTATATTAACTGAAATTATACATTAGAACATACAACACGTCAAAGCAGACTACCATTTAGATGAAGGGACTACGTCCCAGTATTCTAGTTCATTTTGGTCTGTTCTGCCAATGATCTACTGTGCCATCTCCAGGCCAAATAATCTGTCTGAACAGGTACAAGCCAAATAATCTGTCTCAACTTTAGTTTTCCCACCTGAAAAAAGGTACCAATAATATTTTTCTACCTCAAAAGGTTATGGTGAGACATGTATAATAAGAACAATTTATTATCTTGAGGGCCTACCTTAGGCAGAAAGCAATGTCTCTTTGGTGCCCAGACCATTGAGGGCTTTTTGGTGTCAGCTCAGTAAGATTTATCTTAACACAAGATTTATCCATTGACATGGCAGCTCCGGATGTAAAGTACCTCACAGTTCACCAGACTGGTTAGCTCCATTGCTGCCAGTGACAAGCTAGGTCCTATTGGGTGTGAGATTATAAGTAAGAAGTCCTCAAACCCAGAAAGTTCAAAATGTATACTTTTCTACCAGTACTTCAGCTCAAGTCCTACTGTAACATTCACACCAAATATGAGACAGCATAATTTATTGAACCATATGTTTTTCTAGAAGATTTATTGTTTATATACATATACACATACACATTTTATAGGCTACTGGGTATAGATCATTAGCAATCCAAGATGTCAACAATGCCTCTATGCTAAATGTGCTACACACATTTTGACAATCAATTAATCAGAACTCAGTATTGCATCTGGCTCATATTTACAGCCAAAGAATGAATTGGGCTAAAAAATCATTTGAAAGGGGCAATACTTCAACCAATGAGTTGGTAGTTGGTTTTGTTTTCTTGAAAGGAGCCAGCTAACACAATGTTTGAGACTCAAGACACTGAACTGATGAGCCTTTAGGTAAACAAAACATATGGCGCTTGCTATGTTTCATCTATTTGGCAATCAGTCATTTAGCAATAAATGCACAATCAAATTTGGAAAACTCTTCATGACACACCATTTGAAGACATCAATTCTGTTCTTAATTTTAACACATCTTTCATAGTGAAATTATTTTATATTTAGACTAATTTTTCTTTGCTCTGCGTGGTTTTCATTAACCCCATTTGACACAGAGACCTGGGGGTCTTTGGTACTTATAATGGATACATAACTTAATACAGCTTTACTCCTGGTAGGATAGATTTTCAAACAATTGAAATATTTCACATTTACATATTCTTTAACTGCAGACTCAATACTGCATTTGTTTGTCATATTATTTTAGCTCGAACAACCACTACAGCATTATTCCATCCTCATGTGTAACCCTGCACACATCAATGGGTCTCTGCAGGGCACCAAAGTCTGCCCATGCAGATCTGATCACAGAATGGGTGACTACACCCAGTGTGCCTAAACTTTAAGCATGCAAGAGAGCCAGTGAAGTCAATGGAACATATAGCTCTTTTATAGTCAGTCACATGATTAAGTTCCTGGCTGAACTGCAGCCTATAAATGCATCAGGCTATATGTATCAAATAGCACAACAACTGTGTGGATGTTCCTAGAAGGGCAAGTGGATGCTTTTTAAGTATACTGCAAGCACAATTCCATGATATACATCACAGGTTACCATTCTGACCCTGGACCTTCCCAAAATCCAGTTCACAGGAACATCTTATCCAGAGCCACAAGAATCAGAGTATTTGGTTTTGCAGAGGAACACAGAACATGGTCTGGTTTCGTTTTTGCCACAAATGCTTTGAATAGCCTTACAGCCTACTACTGAAAGAGTATTGTCTATGGTCATGTCATTCACCCCATGTAACCTTCACTTAGTTCATAAATATTGAATTAATTTAATTTTTCCTCATGAGACTAATTTTTTTTTAAATGGAAAAAGCATTTTTCATGAAGTATTTCATGAAATATGGAATTTTCAGTTATATTTCACAAACACGTGTTGTACTCTATAGTCAGTATGAACCTAAGGCTATATGATGGTGGGGGAAATTGTTTTAGTATAGACTTGAACAAGCAAGCAAAGTATTCCTTCTCTTTTGTTTTACTTGGAGACATTTCTTTAAACAAAAAATAATACGAGTCTCAGGGTGGTCTACATGGATTCCGCTCTAGAACAAATAGTATAGACAAAGTCCGAACTAAGGAAACTATTCAGAAGTGGCAAAGAGAAAAAAAAAACATTATGCCTTTACTTGAGTATGGGAAAGACTAGATCCCTCTTTCACTTAGGTTCTCAAGGTTTTTTCCTTCTCTCTAGATTCAGAGTAGTTTAGTGGTCTTCAATGAGATAAGCCAATTAGCCTGCTCTGCAAACTTGACCATGGAGACTGGCAGAAGATAAGGGAAGGGAATTACAAGATCTTAAGAAGACAAGGTGCCTGTCCCCTTCCTGGAGAAGTCCGTCCTGTTTTCATGGGGAGCATCAGATTGACCAAGTTCATGTAGTCCCGCTATCATTTGTTCCCAGCTTCTGCAGATTAGTTTCAAACCTGTTTCAAGAGGGTCTGTAGTTCTGAACTTTCCCTCCAGTTTCAGTGCGTTTTGGACAGAATGATGCTTCTAGCTGCATCTTGTTATGTATACTGAGTTTCCCCAAACATCTATCCTATGGGTAGGGTTACTCAGAATTGATGCATTCCATACACACCTAACAGAGGTCTACATTTTCCAGTCCCTAGCCCAGTAACAGAATTCCCTTCCTGGCAGAGAAGTTAAAAAGTTCCTTTACGTAACTGAATAGGTTTTCTACTACTTGTGTGAAACAGATAATAATAGAAAACACTCAAATAGAATTTTCCATTGGTCATATTTGTCCTTTAAATTCAGCTGGGAGATAGAGAATATCAAGCCCAAGGGGGTTGGACTTGATGATCTCACAAGGTCCCTTCCAACCCTATAATTCTATTCTATTATGTTCTAAGTAATGGTTGCATCTCCGGCTCTGAGTAGCAGTTAAGATTCTTGCTAGTCATTCTATAGTCAGGGATAGTCACATGAAAAAATAAGCATGTCTTTTAGTGCCAAGTCCTCTTTGCAGCTTGCAGCCAGAATACAAAACAAAGTCATGCCCATCTCCAATGGCATCTGGGGAAGGGGAAAGGAATCCTGCGTGCAGACCACAAAACTACTCTTCATCTATGTCTGTTCAGTAATCCACCAAGCATGCTGTGCTAATCTCTTTATGGGTGGATCTAGCTGGTGGATCTCCAGATTCACTCAGACCATCCTGACCAGCTACACAACTACAAGTAGGCCCTCCATAGCACTTCAATGCATACAGTAGGTCTGAGGACCTATGCGGTCTCCCCATATCTAGGCTGCCTATGCATTGAGTTTTGTTCTATTCACAGCTGATGAACTGGGCAAATTTGTCCTATACCTTGGGCAGTTGAAAGAACAGAGAATACTTTAACTAAGCTTTGTTTTGCAAGACTGATTAATGCATTAGTGTGAGAAACAATGACTGACCACTACTCTGTATACTTTTGTTTCCAGCACAGAAATGTAGTGACATGAAGAGGTTTATTGATGTCAACTTATTTTTATTATTAGGATGTAGAACATGGAGAAATTAAGACCTGAGAAAAATCAATTGAGGCTTCTTTACTTTCAGACTAGAATCTTTAGCTGGTGCAATTTGTGCAATGTGATATATTATTAATATTTCAATAAAATGAATTAGAGCAGATCATTTTGCAGTTCAGCTCAAATTCATTTAGAATATAGGTCTTACAATACATCAGCAAACCTCTTCTTCAGTCCTTCAGTAACTGAAATATAGAACACAAACAGTGGTAAATATGAGATTTAAAATCAAATCAATAATCAATAAAATAAAATCAATAATTTTGAAGGAAGTTGTTAGCACTTTTATTGTACTTAACCAAAAATGTATTTAAGACTCAAATATAATACTTAGTTTTATTTAATTTGTCTTACAGGTGCTTACCCAGTTGGTTGTTAAATGCTTTGACTCTTCATAAAGATAATTTGGATCCAACCTCTTTAGAATATTTCTATTTAGAGTAAATAGATATTGAACAAAAATGATGAGGACAGATCGTAAGCTAGTGTGAATTGGCATAGCTCCACTGACTTCAGAGTTACATTAATTTATAGTAGCTGAGAATCTGTATCACTGTTTTTAAAATTTTTACAGAAAAAGCTAATGGGACAGATAAATTTATTTGCATTTGAGTTCTTTTTAAAGTGTGGATTAGAACAATGATAAAACATGCATATTTTCTATGTGAATAAGATCTTTATTTCCCCGCATCTATTACTCTGATATTCAACCCTTGTGTAACTGCATCTCTCTCTCTCTCTCTCATACACACACTCGCCCCCACCCATCCAGCCCTTCATCCATGCCCCCACCCCACGTCAACTCCTCTGGACTTGTTGAAGTCTGCTCTTATTCTTTTCAGTGGGAGTTTCACTACTGACTTCAGTGGAAGAAAGATTAGACAGTACACACATAAGCAGCATTCTGACTGGTCCATTTGCTATCCTTATCTCCGATTCCAGACAGTGATAGCACCTCATATCTTCAAGTCTTTTGACTCTCTCATTTCCATTAAGGATGTTGATAGTCCTTTAGCTTCCCAGATAACTTTTACAACAAAAATCACAGAGCATTCAGTAAGTTCTTGGAATATAATGAAGACAACTTGTTTTAGAAGGTGGAAGACATAGCTAGGTTTGATTTTAGATTCAGTTCTGCTTAAAATGGAGAAACTGGTTGCAAAACTTAAGGTAGAAAGCAATTTGGGTGAAAGTGATTATGAAATGATGTTTCATGATTTGAGGAAACCATGGAATGAACCCAGAATAAGAAGAAAGGACTTCAAAAATATACATGTATATCAGACTAAAACTCAAAAAAACTGAGGGGAAGGAGATCTAAGTGAAGAGCATTGAGATCTGGCAGTTTGTTGAAGAGTCAACATTAAAGGCAAAACAGCAAACTACTCAAGAACGAAAATAGAAAGAACAGGAACATGCTGATGTGGCTTAATTTGGCAATCACTACTGATCTGAAAACTGAAAAGGAATCCTACAAAAGGTGTAAACATGGACAGATTTCTAAGGATGAATACAGAAGAATAGCACAAGCATGTAGGGAAAAATGAGAAAGAATAAGGTACAAAATGAGTTACATTTTGCAAGGCACATGAATGGAATTTTAAAAAGTTTATAAAATACATTAAGAATGAAGCAAGAGAAAGAAAGCAAGAAAAGTGCAGGTTAGCATGAAATGAGAGCTAACAGCTGACAACATGAAGGCTGAGGTTTTTGCTTCCGTCCTCATGAAAAAAGACTTATCAGATAGTTCACAATTAATAATAACATGAAGGACAATAGAACAGAAGCCAAAACAGAGAAAGAGCAAGTTAAAGAATATTGAAATAATTTAAAATGTATTCAAGCAGTCAAAATCTGATGAATTTCATCTTAGGATACTTAAAGAACTAGTTGAAGCCACTGAAATGATAGCAATTATTTTTAAGAACTTATGGAAAACAGGTGAGATCCCAGATGACTGGAGAAGGGCAAACATATTACTAATCTTTTAGAAGGGTAGAGAGAGGACCTAGGGAATTACATAAAGTCAGACTAATTTCAAAACATGGAGAGATCCTGGAACAAATTATTAAGCAATCAATTTATAAGCACCTAGAGTATAATAGACTATACAGGAAAAACAGCATGGATGTCTCAAGAAGAAATCATTCCAAACCAACCTATTTTCCTTCTTTGTTATGGCACAGTGGATATGGAGAAAGCAGCAGCAGCATATCTTGATGTTAATAGGGAAACACAGTCCTTAAGAAATTACTGTGATGTGGTCTAGATATAATTACTATAAAAGCAGTTGCACAACTTGTTGAGAAACCAAACAGAGAAGTTATCAATGTTTTTCTGTCAAATTGGTGGGGTTCTGTCTGGGGTCTGGTGCTATGCAATATTTTCATTAAAGACTTACATTCTAAACCTTAATGGAGCAGAGAGTATGCTTATAAAATTTGAAGATGACACTAAACTGGGAGTAACTGCTAACATTTTGGAGTACAGGATTAAAATTCAAAAGTACCATAAATCAGAGAATTGGTCTGAATTTAAGAAAAAAGATGAAACTGAATAGACACTGGAAAAAAAAACAAACTGCAAAATGGGGAATAACTGGGTAGATGGTACTACAGCTGAAGAGGACTGGAGGGGTATACTGGATCATTGATTGAGTTTTCTATGTTTTGCACTCCCAAAGAACCCGATATTGTTCTGAGGTGTGTTATGTAAAACATGGAGAATCAAGTAACTTTTCTTGCTCTGCTCAGACTGGTGAGTCCTCAGCTAGAGTACTACATCTAGATACATTTGCCACACTCCAGGAGAGGTGTGGCAAGAGAGCCCAGAGGAGAGCAACAAACAGCTTAGAAAGCCTGAGCTATGAGATGTTTCAAAAATGACATGTTTAGTTTTAGAAAAGAAAACCAAATGAAGACCTGATAGTCTTCGATATCTTGAGTGCCATCATAAAAAAGATATAGAGTAACTATTCTCCATGCCCACTGAAGGTAAAACAAGCTGTAGTTAGCTTAATGTAAAGCAGAGGGCATTTAAGTTAGAAGTTAGACAAAAACCCAAAACTACAAAAGTGTCTGGATACTGTAATATGCTTTCAGGAAAGGTGGAATACCTTCACTGGAGCTCTATAGGAACAAGTTAGTCACCTGCCACAGATGGTCCAGCTAAATACTGCCTTGATGCAGTGGCTGGACTTGGTAACGGCTCAAGATCCCTTTGGGTCTCTGAATCTGATTTCCAGACATTGTTCCTAAAGGAAGACAAACTTCTTTCACAGGATGCCTCTTTCAGTTGCCTGGAAGCCATTGTTGTCCAGTGGATGAGGCAGAGAACTTAAAGGTCTGTTTAAATTTCATGAAATTCAAAGTTTCTTGGATGCAAAATTAACATTAAACAAATGTGCTCAATGCCTACAAGGCAAAGTGTAAAGATGATCCCTGTTAAATAAAGACTCCATCTATAAATTCAACATTCAGAACACAAGACAACAGAATGCTCAGAGGAAGAAACAAACATATAGTCATTGGATGGCTGAAGGCTTTGCTTGGGCAACTGAAGCTTTAGAAAGGTAAAAATCTTTGGCTGGAACTCAAGAGGGAAGAGCACAAGCAATTTACCTTTTAAAAAGGATCTTATAATAGATATGAAATCTTCCATTTCAGTCCTTTATCTGTCTAAAAAAAGACTGGTATTATGTTCTATGTGTTACTTCACCTTAATCTGAAAATTAAAGGATTCCTTCCCTAGAATACTTATATATATTTAATGTCAACTGTTTTAAAATGATGGGTGCGTAGATATCTAAACAAGTCTCATTAAAAAGAGGCCTTAAGTTTGGAGGTTTTTTGTTTTGTTTTGTTTTTTAAATGTGCAAACCTGCTTGTATTTTTAAATGAGAATTGAAGTATGTAGGCATCCAAATGCTGTTGATTTAAATATTTAGGTGCCTAAATATCTGTGAGGATCTAGGTCATAACATTTAAATCAAGCTGGTATTTAAGACCCATAAGAAATCCCTGGTCTGACCAATCATATTGGATACATAAGGAGTGCTCCCTTCCAGAGATTTCAGCAAGTCTATCAGATCTGTGTGCTTCCAGCCATACTTAAGATGGTGGGTAGTACAAGAGGATGTTTTGTCTGTACAGCAACTGCTAAACGTTTAGAGGCTCATTCATCAAATATCCACAACACCTACTGACTTCTATAAGAGGTGTGCATAGTCAACAATTCTGGAAGTCGCAACCTTAAAGTTCTGATATTTCTTGCAAATTTAAAACTAAAAAAAAAAAATAATGGCCAAGAGACTTTGCTGTTCCCTGCTTCCTTCAAGGTTTGGTCCGGCATAGAATCCACATTCATGCTCTGTTCCAAACATCCCTTTCATTTTGTCTTTCATGTTCTACCAGTTTTTTGCCTTCTGAGTCCACTTCCATCATGGTCCCCTGCCCCTCTTCCACACCTTCTTCAGACTCCTTCCCTCACAATTCCTTTCAGTCTCTTCAACTTGATCCACATCCCCCTCCATTGGCTTAGGTCAACAGTGGTGGCACCCCAAACTTTCACTGACTGCAGGTCAATTCATATTTAGACAGATTAGAAAAACTTGAAAGTGTTGCTTTTGATATACATACAAAGACTCTGTAGAGTAACGCAGGGGCCACAGTTCACATGAAAGAGAAATTAAGCTGAAAAAAGAATCTACTAGCAAGACAAATTCAGCTTACCTGTATTTAGGGCATTTATCTGCCTTTACTCAGGGTTTCAGGATCACAGCCACTTCTAGTCTGAAATTGTCTTCTGAACCTCCAGATTACATTAACATTACAGGGGATTATTTTGTTCTGTGGGGCTAAGCAAACAGCCAGCCCTTAAACAAAATAGCTCTTAAGCTGTATTGCCATTGTTCTGGGCACCACAGGAAAGCAATACATCAGGAATGTGGTTTAACTAGGTCTCATCTTTATTAAGTAACTCATCTGGGAGCTATCTAGCAGTAATTTGTCTGGAGCAGGCCTTTCTTCTTAGTAATCCATACAACCTACTAGAGGGCTGTATCCAGGTTTATACTGCTAGCCTGACACCAGCACAACTGCCAGGAGCCTAATGACCTCCCCTCAGACATGGATTAAGAAAGTGGAAAAGATGGTGCTGTTCTCTCTCTGTACCATACATTAGGAGTCCCAGTCTTATTTCCCACCTTGATTAGGAAGTGCCATTTCCTAATCCTCTTCCAATTCTTGTTTATCATGCCAAGTTCCAAAGGGGCAGCCTTGTTAGTCTTAGGAACATCATTGTCCCAGGGAAAGACCTGGGCCATGGGCCCCCTGGCCACAGGCCTTGCCTCTCCGGCCCTGATTCTGCACCTGGACCCATTCTGGCCTTGGGCTCCTGCCACTGCCAGCCTGGCCCCAGATCCCGGGGCAGGGACGGGGCTGGGAGTGGCGGGCACTGCTGCAGGTGGCCTGGCCGCAGATATCCTGCTGGTGACGGGAGAGGCAGGGGTAGTGCTGGGCACTTGGGGCACTGGCTCTGGGAGTTGGGGCACGTGCCCCATGTGCCAGGTGTCAGCGACACCCCTGATTAGCCTAGTTCAGCACAAGAAGCAAAAAGTCCTGTGGCACATGAAAATAAGTTTATTTATCGCACAAGCTTTCATGGGAGTGTAAGATGTGGGATCCCATGTCTTACACTCCCCTGCATTTATTTTCCTCCCATTCTATAAGCTCCTCGATCTTCTAAACATCTGATGAAGGGGGATTTTCTCCCATGAAAGCTTATGCGATAAACAAATGTTAGTCTTTAACTGCCACACAGGATTCCTTGCTTCTTTTGCTTATCATGAAATCAGGTGCCCCTACTGAACAAGTATTTTCACAAGGCATCTCCTAAGTTGCAATGCAAATTTTACACAAGATACATAAAAGTTTAGTGGGCTGCTTAGAGAAAGAGGAAAGCACCCACCCAGCCCAGGCCCAATCTGGCAGTGAGGTAAATGTGCCTTCCCTAAGAGAGTAAAATGATTACAGCAAGGTCTTACAAACAGAAGAGAGCTCAGATCAGCATGGCACCCAGGTAGGGGCAAGAACTTATAAGCCTACTCTTAGGTAGATGGGAACTAGTGTGCTTATGCTGCACCTTTCTTTCTAGCCAGTCAGGTAGAGGAGTCCCCTGTTCAAGCCGACAAGCATGCTGAATGCCCAGAAGGAAGAGAGATGCAATGCTTGAGGGGGCCAGAGGTTTTCTTTCCCTGCCGGCCCAAACAAAACTGCTCCATACCTGAGGCTGCATAAGGCAGGGCATTTTGTCTAAACAAGAGGGTTAGTTTCGTAGGTCCTCTTTGTTTCTGGGCTTGGCTCTAACATAAGCAAGAAAATTGCCCTGCTCTCTTTATTAGCCTTTCCACTCTCTCCTTTCAGACTCCTTGTTCTACCAGATTCAAAGAGAAGTCCAAAATGAGCATCAGAAGACAACTGTGCTCCAGCAATGTGAAAGTTACACTAAAATAATCTAACATCCTCAACATTGCCTGTAACCTGAGTTCCATAATTTAGCATTTGTAATGTAAATAATTTTCAACAGTGTCAGTGTGAACACATGGTATGAGTGGGAGGCAAGTTATATTTGTCTTATGAGAGAGCTGAGAAGCATGTGTCAACAATTATAATTTGTCTTGACGAAGAATGCCTTAGCTTAGTATCACTGCTGAATATGAAACTCTCAATACCATGTCATTGACCATCAAGGAAGTGCCACATATTGTCCAGAACATTCCCTCATTCAGGGCCAGGGTAGCATATAGCTCTGCATATCCATTGTTCCGTCTGGTTCCTTCTTAACTGAAGAAGTTGAGATTGTAATGGAAACATACTGGTTTTCAGCTTGTGGAGCTTTTATGCAAACCACACCCCAAATTTGAACTCTATGAAATTGGTTCATCATTGGTTTACCTCTATCGCACTATCTGCCTTAGACCTGACATACCATTATTTCAGCCACTGATCACGGGCAGCAGGTAATGATTACCTGTCTGATGTAGCTCTGTCAACTTTGAGCAGTTTATACTATGCCATCTTGTCCCCTTTCTTGTCACTTTTTAAAGCTTGATTAAGCTTCATATTAACTAAAAACTCTAGCTCAATCGCTCTCAAACTTTTGTGGGTCATGACACAACCCTATAGGACACACCAACCACCTCCCCCATGCCAAATATAGCCATATCCCCAGCTCTTCACAATTCACTTACTGCACTGTCATGACATAGTAATGTGTCCCGACACAGTGGTTGAGAACTGCTTTAGATTGCAAAACAGATTTTCGTAGGTGCACACCTCAAAATTTTTGCCAATTTTCTACTTCAAAAGTATATTTAAAAGTGAAATTCTTCCCATTCTTTGTTTTAAATTGGAGGTATTTGTAGTCTTAGAAATCTCACACTGGGAGGTGTCTTAGGTACCAAATTCAAATGTCACAATTCCAGGAAAGCATCTATCTTTTTATTGAATAAATTGCCTCAGTTCCAGTGCAATGCTTGGATAAGTTAAAATGCAGCAGACTACTGCTTTCCAGTCCTCTTCAGCATAGTAATCAGCATATTATGATGGGTTAAAAATTTAAACTAAAGTATTTTCATTACCTATGATTTTGTATGGCATTGTGTCACTGCTTCCTGCTGAACTATTATGGTCCAAAAGTGCCTCAGATGTCTAGTTATTTAATTATGTTTCTGCATACTTCATTTGCTACATTGCATTTTAAACCTTTTAGCTGTCTAATCAATGATTTCATTATTTTCTATAGGACTTTTAGTTTTGACCCCTAAGAGGAACTTATAGAAAGACATCGTAGTCACAGTATGCAACATCATACAAAATTAAGCATAGAGAAGAAAGGTAATCAAAATCATTACTTTCTATTTAAATCAAATGCATAGTCAACAAACTTAAGATTCAAAACCACTTTATCCATGCAGTGCTTCTATCTGTAACAGAAAGCCTGATGGAAAAAAGCAAATCAAAAGCATGTAACTGAAATCATTACTGTTTAATAAGTTTTAAGTATATACATTCTAGTGAAAGCTTGCTTCAGGTATTGATGAAATTTTCTTTGAAGTAATAAAGTTTGGGGAGGGGGTCTTGAACTGCACTGCAAATGGTTTTGATTTAAACTAAGTAAAATAATAAATGATATCTGTTCAGGTTACAGCATTACAATCCCATGGGTAAGTATTCTGTAGATATGCGGTATTTCTCATGCTAGAACATGACCAAATTCTATACGACTCTGTCGCAGCTGTGTGAGTATTGGGAAAGCAAGAAGTTTCTTCACACATCAAGAACCGATGTTTTATTTTTGAAAGATGTGGTCTAATTCAACCACAACAGTCATGAAGCAGATATTAGTTCTGGAAAGTCCCATTGATAGTAATGCAGTAGGTCAGATTACTGCAGGGGTTGGCAAAAAAATGGCATGGGGACCGAGCCTGAGCAGCATACAGTGCTGCTCAGGCCTGCCCACTTCTGGCTCCGACCAGAAGCTGCCCATCAACAGGGTAGAGAGGCGGTCCTGGCCAGGACCCAGGGGCCCCAAGGTGAGAGGTGGCCCTGTCCAGGACTCGGAGGTTGCCCACTCGTGTGGGCGAGAGGCAGCTCCGGACAGAACCCAGAGGCCATGGGGTGGGAGCCAGCTCCGGCCTTGGCCCCGAACTGGAGGCCTGGCCTTGGCCCTGGCACCGGCACCCACAGAGGGTACAGTGGGCAGGTCTGGCACAGGGGCCAGCAAAGATTACAACTGGATCACAACTGTCCTTTCTGGCCTTAAATATCTATCACAGGGGTGGCCAAACTTATGGAACTCAAGAGCCACACAAGTTGATTACTAAACCTTTGAGAGCTGCACTGAGGCATATAGCCATATACTTTTACCTACTCCAAAATTACTAAGTTTAAATTTCATTGCACACTTTAATTTTATCATAAAAAGAGGGCAAATATTGATCCTACTAATGTCATATTCTAATAATTACTTAAGGTTACCATGAAAACTAGGCCTACACAGTAGAAACTTACTGTTGCTTAATGCAGAAGACTGCAGGCTAGTGGTGAGTTTTTTAAAATCCTGACCATGCCGTGCTTCTCTCCGCCATCCCTGACCATGCTGCACTTCTTCCCACAGTCCCTGACCATGCCACTGCTTGTCCCCACTATCCCAACCTCCTCCTGAACCCCCAGACCCTGAGGCTGGCTCTGCCCTGCTGACCTGTCATGCTGAGGGCTGGAGATTTAAAACTCCTAGGCTGGGGCCATGTTCCTAAAGTGATTTGCTGACGTTCTTCCGTGAGCCACACCTTTTTCATTCAAGTGCCACATGCAGCTCCTGAGCCACAGTTTGGCCATCCCCAATCTATCAATTACTTTCTGACAGTGTGACAACTACACTTGCAGCACTTGTGCTATGGACAGCACGGTGGCACTCCATTTCTACTTCCTTAGTGGAGGAAACGGATACAAATGGCAAGAGTGGAGCCAGAGATGTCCTTCCCAACTATGCCCCCATCAGTAGTGGTGTTGGGCCACATGAAGGAATGTGAGTGGGATACCTGCCATAAGGAAATGGAGGCAAGAGGTGCTGCTGCTGCACACAAGGCTCTCTTACATATGATTCAACTCATTATCACAAAAGTGTGCCATGATGCAGCATCAACAAACAGGTTTTTAAATAATTCATTCTGCTGTGTTCCTTATTAAGTACAAACTAGTTAAGTGTGCAACATACAAATGGCACACAGTAATGTAGTGTAATTAAAAGGCAGAACTTGTGCGGATGCCAAACAATTATGATGCATTTGCAGACAGTTCAAGAACTTCACATGACTAGCAAGGGAATTAGTAGGCAGACTTCTCTCTCTCTCACACCCTTTGTAAAATGCCCTGATGCTACAAGGAGTCCACTAGACATAGATCTTTATGCCTAATGCTAGTCCCAGTGATCTGCAGAATAGTGATTGATTAAGAAGATCTGCTGCAGAGAAAGCTTCCAAAAGTCCAGATACACAAGTCATCCACAATCTTGATTCTGAAAAATGGGCTGAAAAATCTCATAACATTGCCACCTACACAATTTCCAATAGTTTATGTTTTCATTAACAGAAGAAATCACAGGAGAGACTCATTCCATGGTAAGATAATCTTTGTAACTTCTGTTAAGTTGGAATTCTTATATGAATTTCTAGACATGAATGATCCACTGTGCTTGTAAGTTTTGTAAATAAATGGGACATTATATGCACATGCAGAAAGCCAAGAATATCATGTACTTTTGTCCTGGACCAGCCCAGGTGAAATTAAAAATAAACCAAAGCAAACTCCCCGAGATCACTGATAATGGTGATACATGTTGCTCTGATGGAAATTGCACAACACACTTACAGCTTAACACCATTAATCCTTTAATTGGAATTACAAACCATTTAATGCAACCCATCCTGGTATCCTATTTGATATCAGAAGTGATCTGGTCAGTGATGTATGACTCACATAGGACACAGTTCTACCCTGGATATATATCTGGGTGTTCAATCTGAACACATTTATTATTTAAGAAACAAATGAGGTAGAACAATGTAAGTCAAGTTCTAACCATTCATCAGAATATGTTCCCCCCCTCCCTTCCTTGGGCGGGGGGGGGGAGTTCTCTAGCTGTTTAAAATGCTTCAACATTTAAAAGAAAATCATTTCAACTTGAATCCTCTACAATTCCCAGTTGCTCGAGACAATCAGACATTTTCAAACAAGTTCACACACTTTTAGAACAATTCTCATTAGCTTGGCTCTTACGATTGGTGGAGTTGTTTCATCCCCATTATATACAGGGGAATTGTTATCATAAAGAATAATGAATTTGCACTTGTAATGGTTGCTTGACATTTCTTTAAAACATCACTTAGTACTTCATTCTAAGCAAAAAATAGAGAATTTATAAAAATCTTTCTTCAGAGGTATGTTGTATCCCCATTGCTATACAAGTAACAACCATGTTTTTTATCACTGTAACACACACTTCCCGAAGTAGTTAGCCCTGTAGGGGGAACAAACAAACAAAAAGTTTTAGCGATGCTGGAACAATTTTTATAGTAAAGGCCTGAGAGCAGGGGGAATAGCCACAGGTGGGCTGGGGTCTACTCACTTGGAGAGGAGGCCTGCCAACTGCAACACCCAGTAGTGCTATGAACTAGAGCCCTGCACATCTGTGGATATCTGCAATATATCCGCATTTGCGGATACAACACGGATATTTGTGGACCATTTCTTGTGGATGCAGATCAGATTCAGATCCACATATTTTTATCTGCACAGAGCTAGAGCCCTGCAAATATGTGGACATTTGCAGATATCCACATTATATCCACATCCGTGGATACAGCACGGATATCTGCAGACCATTTCTTGTGGATGCAGATTGGATATGGATCCACATATTTGTATCTGTGCAGGGTTCTACTATGAACCTTGCCACCATGGCTGTGTGCAGGATCCACTCATGGCTGTCAGCTGCTGGCCAGCCCTGCAGTGACAGCAGAAAAGTTTGTGCTGATGCCAGGCGCTTTAGTGGGCAAATGTCATTTTGTCACCTCTCTTCCTCCCTCCTCCTCATACAGTTCCACTTGCTGAATAAGAAGTAGAGCCAGGGCACTGGTGCTTCATCTTCATTTGCTACCTAGCAACTGGAGTGTCTCAGTCACTTGCCCGAGAGCTGGCCAGAAAACAGGTAGTGGCTATTCCTGTGGCTGAACCAAACTGAGAATCCCATATACAATGATACCTAATTTAAGCCAGGGGTACAGCAGCAACTCCAAAATGCCAAGTTCTAGTGCCTATGACACATTTTGTAATGTTTAGTTTGATGCTTGTTGTCCTTTAAGCACAGGTAACATTTAAACTTCACAGATCTGATTCTGATTCACTTACACTATTTTAATACTGATGTAGTTCCAATGACTTAAACTGGTTTAGTCCAGCACATTATTCTTCTGAACTAGGAGATTTATATTTTACTGTAATAATGGATCTGCTGTATAAGTATGCAATACCAAGTAAGAAAAGTGAATGTGAAGTATATTGGTTTACATGAAAGTTGTTGATTTAAGCACACACTTATCTCTAATGCTTGTAAAATATGCTTGTTCAAATAATTTAAAAGAAATGCACACTTAGAATAAAGTATCATTTAACATTACCATAAAATTAAAACTGGGGAGGAAAAACTGATTTCCTGAACTGCAAAAATTGAGATTTTAATTTTTTTTCCACTCCACAGTGGGATGAAACTGAGACTTTTCCAAGTTGTCCATGCAAATAAGAGATCCCTCCAATAACCCAGTTTTAAAGCTCTCTGAACCTCCCAGCTTCAGAGCAGGAGCTTGAAGTTACGTCTTCCACAACCCAGGTGAGTTCCTAAACCAGCTGGCTACTTGATGTTTGAGGGATCTCTCTCAACCATCCATTTCCATAAAAGTTTTGGTTTTGATAAGAAATCTTTTTTAAGAAAAAACATTACTGAACTCTTCCCAGACAGCTCTAATCACACTTTTTTTTTAAGCAGATACAAAGTATTACTTCTGTTTAGTTCTAACTGCTTGATTCACCTCCTGTTGTGAAGCGAACATTCAGAAGAGGTGTCTGGTGGACATCATAGTGACACCATCCAGCCACAGTTTAGACTTAAAAGGTGGGGTTTTCAAAAGTTCTTCTCCTGGAGCTAGCTGCCCCAATAGAAACCAGTGGGAATTTTGCCACCGACTTCTCTGGAATAGAGTTTGAACACCATAGATGCTTTGAAAATCCTACCACCTGAAATATGGGGCTGATCCTTTAAGACAGGAGTTATTAACCTTTTAGAGGCCCTGCACTCCCTACAGTGATACATGGCAACCCTGCACCCCCACCAAGGAAAAAAAGATCTGTCATGATGATATCATGTTTGAAGTGTATTGTGTGGGTATTCTACATTTAAATTATACGCTACTCTTGCACCCCTTGGACTCTCTTCCCACACCCCTAGTGGATGCAGGCTCCTCAGGTTAAGAACCCCTGCTCTAAGAGATGAGCTGAGACCCAAGTCATTCAATTGTTACATATGATCTGTACACAAGTCCACTGAAGTTCAGAATAGTCATAACAAGAACCATTAGATCATTTAGCCCAATCTCCTTCACGCCACCACAGTCTTAAGGATAATTCTCTCCATTTTACACAGGCAAAAATTAAAGAAATAGCTTGCCTAAGATCACATCAGAGAGTCTGTAAGAAGTTGTGATTTGAACCCCTCTCCTAAGTTCCCATAGGTTGTGTGTTTCAGGTCCTGGAATCTTTTGGTGGTTTACAGGATTTGTCTTTCATCTAGCAGATGGCATACAGCAGGACTTAACAAATCCTAGGGACTCAAGTAGCCATGGAACCCAAGATTTTGCCCAGAGCACCTAGCAACCAGGGAGGTGAATGCCTTCTGGCAACCAAGAAAAGAGCCAATGGCATTGACATTTCCAGCACACTCTGTCTCTGTCTCCCCCTATTGTGCTGTGAAAAGCAGCTTTTTATAAGCAGCAGGGAAGGGAGTCTTTTACGCACAATGTTGCCACTGAAAGTAGCCACGACCACAGTAGTTTCTGTGGCGAGGGGCCTGGAATGCTCTGCATCACCATCAGAAGTAGCAGCTGTGGTGGTCTCTTAGCAGCAGGGAGGTCCTTCTCAGCTGGACACCTATGAGCACCTGAGTCCCTAGATGTCTAGCAGATTTGTTGAGGCCTGGTATAGACGACTGAGAATCTGAACTCTTGAGTTCTGTGTCTGACACGGACACACTGATTAACTGGGCCTCATACTTACATAACTGCAAGATGGGGGAAATAACACAACTCATCCCACTTGTGTTATAATGCTTCTTATTTCAGCATTATAATTCTTTGTAACCAAGAATTCTGTGAAAGACACTGAGGCTGAGACTTCCAAATACACTTAAGTGGTATACCATTGCTTTTCTGTAAGATTAGGCACCTAGCTTTATTGGACACCACTGAAAATACCAGTCTGGATATTCTATTACTATTTGTCAGAAGCCATGGGATTAAACAAGGAAGAAACAGCATGGTATCAACAGAATCCATGGCTGAAATTTAGCTGAGTGTCCATGAATTAAACAAGTCAAAGACAAGCCAAGCATTGGAGAGTAAGTTTGACTTGAAACTACTTCTTGGCTGTCACAATGACATCTTGAGTAATCTTTCTCTTTTTATTGTGTATATTCAGTTCTAGTAATTGGCTTATATTTTAAGTCAAGGTGCCAAGTTAGACCGTGACTCTGGCTTGGGTTTAATTTCAAAACCACTGGCTTGCACACTTCTAAAGAAAGATGAGGCATGGCAATTGAAGACGTTAGAGCATATGTACCCTCTGTTTGACTCTTGTACTGGAGTTTCAAGAAATTCATTTCTCTAAGTACAGTCTGGGAGCCTTATAAAGACACCTCTCTCACAGGAAGGGAGAGGGGTTTTATAAAAATGTAAACTCAATCTTATTCAGTGGACTTCAGTTTGAGAATAGGTTGTGAACCAGGACTAGAGAATAAACTTCTTTCAAGAAACACCAACCATCTCACTCAGAAACAGAAGTAGTACAACACAAAATCATTAAAAAGACCAAAGAAGAATTTAATGCACCATTAAACAAATTATGAATCTGAGGTTAGATGTCTAAGGCTGCTGATAATTGTCTATGCAGCCTTTCACCTCAAGATTAATAGTTCATACCTACTCCAGATTCGTATAAATCCTTGCCATATGTCATATGATATGGTGGCTGTTGCTTGTTCTGTAAACTACATCGGTCGCCTCATTCTGTTCTTAGCAACAGGGCTGGACTATAGCAGGGGCTTTAGGGACAGAAGCCCTGGGACTCAGCCTTTAGCCCCTAAACCCTCTCTTCAGCTCCCCCTTGCCCCACTCAGCACCAGTGTGGCTGGCGTGCTGAGTGCTCCTGCCCCACTGGCACTGGGGAGGTGGGGTGGGGTCCTGGAGCCAGAGGCCAGGCTCTGTGTTCCTGCCCCACCCCGGTGCTGGCTGGTCTGTCCCTTGCGGGTGTAGTGGGGTGGGCCACTGCCTGTTCACTCTGCTCGTGGGGCAGGGCTGGCTGACTCTCACAATGACCTCTGCCACTCCAGTGTGGCCTTCCAGAGACCATTGACCTGGGGTGCCGCACCAGGGGCTGTGCCAGGCACCAGCCAGTCCTGCCTCTGAAGCCAGACTGGCTGGAGTGGGGACAGGATGGGAGTGCCCATTGACCCCAGCCCCCCCTCTGCAGTGACAAGCCTCCATGCTGGGGTTTGGGGCCCAGGCAGGGAGGGTCAGCCCAGAGCACCCAGGCCAGTTAATACAGCCCTGCTTAGCAAGCAGATATCTACATCAAACTGATGTTCCCAACTGGCATTTGTTGATACACTCAGAAGAGGGGCCAAGGACTGAATGGGCACAGAGTTAACTACTTTCTCACTTATAAAAATGTTCCAGTTAGGTAAGGGTTGAACACATTTAACTAGGCAAAGCATGCCCACCCGGCTCAGAGCTTAATTGAAATAGACAATATAGGCTGATGCTTACCCTAGCTTCTGGAGTCACATTTACATCAAAATTTCAGCTTTCATTTAAAAACAGACAAGTTTCCTCTGCCATCACAGTTCAAAGAATAAACTCAAAAATATTAACTGAGTAAAATATCTGCAGTGATGTGTGCCTGAGTTTACAGATAACCTAGACATGGGGTGTGCAACCTGCTGTGCTGGAGCCACATGCGGTTCTTCGGCTGCCATGGGCTCTGCCTCCCACCCCCAGCCACTGGGGGGCCCTGCAGGCAGCCCAAACCAGGGTCTGGGATCTCCCCGCCACAGGGCACTGCGGCAGGCACCCTGGCCCAGTTTACCCCCTCCCACCACCAGGAGGCTACATCTATTGTGGCTCTCAGAACACCTGGTTATCGAAGGAATTTTAAAAAGACAGCTCTTTCAGGTTGCCGACCCCTGAGCTAGAACAATACCTACTCAAGCATATATATCTTGACTAGCAAGGCAAGAAGTAAGTGGCCACTCCAGCCTGTCTGTGGAGTAGAGAGCATTTGGTTTGCTGCCTCTGGTACTCTCAAGAGGCAGAGAAATAGAAAGTAGTACCATTCCTGGAGGTGGGGGATTCTATACTGCCTATGGATCTCTGGAAGGACAGAAAACCCATACTCAGGCACTCTTCTAAATATGGGCAGGCCACAATGTGAAGGCATAGCCAGAGATCAAAATCATGGAAAATCTCCTTACCTCATGATGTGTCTCGTGCATCAGATTGCCTTAATCTATTTTTGCTTAACATTACAATAGACTTTTTATTCTTGACCACTTTCATACGCAATAGATTCTCCAAAAACACAATTGCAAAGTACAGGAATTTATAGTTGCTAGTAGTAACATAGATTTAAGGTTGGCAACTCACATAATGGAAGCAATTGAAATCCTCAAATTTTTGATATTCATACCAGTAATGTGCTTATATTTCAGTTGGGGGGTTAGGGTTGAACATAGGAGAATCTTCCCAGTTGTCAGGGTAGTTAAGCACTAGAAGAAATTACCTTGACAGGTAGTGGAATCTCCATCACTGGAGGTTTTTAAGAGCAGGTTAAACACAAACTTGTCAGCAATGATCTAGTTACTACATAGTTTTATCTTCACTGCAGTAGACTAGATGACCTCTTGAGGTCACTTTCATTCCCATGTTCTATAACAGATTTGACATAGGAACTACTAAATGAGGTTCTGTGGCCAGTGTGATGCAGGAGGTCAGACAATCATCATAATGGTACCTTTTGGCCTTAAGGTCTATAAATGTGCATTAGTATGGCCCTAAATATCATAAAGATTGATAATAAGGAAATAAGCATAACAGTTGTCTGAGAAACTGAGATGAAAGAGCTAAGAACAAATAAAGCAATTATTCAAAAGGGAAGACAACAGCAGAACCTTTTTCTGTGCTATTTAAAGGATGTACCAGAAGGGCCAGTACAAAACAATATGAAGAACACACTGTCTGGCTCTAATGGCCACCTTGGGGTCTAGCCATGGGTTCTACAATAACAACATACTGCAATTCATCCAGGAAAGACTACATGGAATACTCTCATTATCTGTTGATGTTACAGTCTTAATTTAGGATGCACTTCAGATGCAGTTAGGATGCACACTTTCCTCTGTCCAGTTCAGTGACTTCAGCATGGACCCAGATATATGAATGAGAGCAGAATAAGATCCTTATTTTCAAAACCTGTCAGGTGTTAGGTGTTTGCCCCTGCCTTACTCAAACTTTAATCTCTAAGTTCAGAAACCATAATGATTGGCACATTGCAAAACCCCAGCCAAACAGAGAAGTTACTCACTCTTTCCACCTCTCTTCCTACTTGCCTAGCACACAAATTTCTTGTTCCTTTACAGTTTTATAAGCCTCAGTAGGAGAGCATTCTCTTCTATATATCTTGTTTTTTGAAACCATCTTTTTGTCTTATCAACTTCCTTCCTTTCTGCAATCATCTCACTTCTGAACGTCTCTTCCATGCTTCTTTTATTTGTTAATTCTAATTGTATTAGCTTCTATTAACTTTGAGATATTGTTTGTATAATACAAAGTAAAGTGAACTGAAATACAAGGAAAGAATATAATACTATTGTATGTCACTGAGATGAAACTGTTATAGGATGAACATTTTTATCTGGAGCACTTGCAATAGCAAATGGAAATTCTTCTTTAGTCTCTGTATCCCTAGCCTATTACTGAGTGGATCTATTCTCTGATAGAGAAACAC
The DNA here is from genome assembly GCA_007922195.1 of Podocnemis expansa. Lineage (NCBI taxonomy): Eukaryota > Metazoa > Chordata > Testudines > Podocnemididae > Podocnemis > Podocnemis expansa. Next base: position 2,546,119 of record ML682006.1, read on the forward strand.
CTCAGTATTTTTTAAAGATTTTGAATTGGCTTAGTGAGAGTAAGCTACACATAAGTGCTTAAGAGTATTTCTTGTATCTTGCCTTATTTCCATTCTATATCTGAATACAGACAGTACTCCCAGCAGGGACTGTTCTATCTGCTTTTCTTTTTTTAAGATCTACACAAAATGCAAGTTTTTAAAGGAAATCTACCTATAGTCATGGTATTGGCCTGCTCATGTGGAATAATGACATTTCTAAGGTACTAACTTGAAAACTATTTAGATATGATGAAATACAGCAAAGTAAGGATCTACTGTTAAGCTAAAAAGGAAGCATTCCACACCAACTGCAATTCCTTTTTGTTATTTTATTAGAATGGAAGAATAAAACTTGAGGCATAACAGAGTGGGTGAAAGGGATAAATTGAAAAATGGCAGAAATGATCAAACTGAATAATATGATAAACCTTCAAAGAACTATTTGAAGTCATTTTACAGTCTACTAGTAACTAAATACACATGCCATACACAAATATTTTTTATGACAATGTTGTATATGTTTATATACCAATAGTCTAACAACTTGATCAGCTAGTCAAGAAATATTGCATAAATGTGAATGATTCTATCCAGGACAGAAAAAATAAGCTATTTCTGAACATTCTACAGGCCCATAACTCTGGAAGTATATTCACGGTGTTATTAGAGATGATTATACAAATCTGAATACCTCATTTGTACATCTGATTTGGCAAACAGATAAAGTGAGCAAATGAAGCTTGATTTTTCAAGTAATCCAACTGCAACTATAAACCATCAAAAAAAGCTCAGGCCAACTATTTAAAAAAATTCAAACAACTCTGGTGTTCAAATCTTTTGAAAAAATGATAGCTTTAAATACATGTTGTAAGTGCTCACCACCTCTGAAAAAACTCAGAATTATTGCTGCCTAAATATGATTTTCAATAGTCTAATGTTAAGAACTGAATTTTAGGTTGACATGTTGTTTCATCAGTATTTTGGATATATTTTCATGTGTATATAGGCAGCTCTGTACTTCTCAGGGTCTACAGAGAACTACTTGGTCAGAAAGATGCCAAAAACTGGAAGCAAAGAACAAGAGAAGAAATACAGCCAACTCTGTATGGAGAAAATAAATAAGGAAGTGTTATCTGCTCATAACACAAAAACCAGGAGTCACCAAATGAAATTAATAGGCAGGAGGTTTTAAAACAAACAAAAGGAAGCATTTCTTCACACAACGTACCTATGGAACTCCTTGCCCGAGGCTGTTGTTAAGGCCTCCTTGACTATATAGTTCTTCAAAAAAAGAAAGAGATAAGTTCATAGAGGACAGGTCCATCGAAAGCTATTAGCCAGGATAGACAGATATTGCTTTTTGCCAAAGCCTGGGAATGGCTGACTGGATGGATAACTTGATTACCTGTTCTGATCGTTGCCTCTGAAGCACCTGACATGACCACTATCAGAAAACAAAACAAAACAAAAAACATAAACAAACAAACAAAAAAACAGCAAGGAGTCTTGTGGCATGTAAAGACTAACAGATTTATCGCATGAGCTTTAATGGGAGAAAATCCCACTTTGTCAGATGCTTTGAAGAGGGGGAACTTACAGAATGGGATGAAAATAAATGCAGGGGAGTGTAAAACATGGGATCAGGTCATAATGCAACAACAAATCAGAGTATTTGTAAGGATTCAAACTCGAAGAAACAGCACACAGAGGGAGGGTGAAGTCAAATTACCTGTTATAATGTGAAAAGAATCCATAGTCACAATTCAGCCCTGCTTTCACACAATCTAATCTGCATATTAGTTGAATTTCGGCTGTTTCTCTGAAGTCTTGATGTCCCATTTATGTTCTTGAGGACCATCGTTCACAAATCATTAATGGAGTGATTAGGAAGATGGAAGTGCTCAGCAACTTTTTTTTTTCTTGGTGTTGTCAATCATGTCTTACAGTATGGGATGAAAATAAATGCAGGGGCATGCAAGTTCCCCCACTTCAAAGCGTCTGACGAAGTGAGATATTCTCCCATGAAAGCTCATGCGATAAATAAATCTGTTAGTTTTTAAGTGCCACAAGACTCCTTGCTTTTTTTGCTTGACTAGACTAAGATGGCAGCCCCTTTGGAACTCACCAGAAAACAGGATACTGAGCTAGCTGGACCGAGTATGATCATTCTTATGCTCTTACCCAAACTATTAATATTTAAGCAAAAGATTGTGTAGAATGAATTGCTTATCCGCAAACACCTTGGTACAGGTCAAGTGGCCCATTACTTTCCTGCAATCATTCATATTTTATATTATTTAAAAATAAGTTAAATACCACAGGTAAGTATTATATAATAGACTACAGTATTTTGTAAATTCTTCGTCAGGTTTTGATTTTGTAAATCAAGCACAGTGGATTAAAATCCCATTGCACGGAATCTAAACCAGCAAGGACTGGGTTCAAATGAACAGCATCATGCTTAGCCTCTTTCTAGATGATCCATCTGTAGAAAACAACAGAATTTCTTCTTTCTAAAAGAGATTACAGGGTCAAGAATGGACCTTTTTAGAAAGCCATTCATTGCTTTCCAGCCATAATGAATTATTTCTTCACAGGCAAGTCAAATGTTGCTGTTTTAGTTGCATGACCACCTTCTCTCAAATCAGATTGAGCTGCTAGAGAGAGAAGTTGACTTCTTCATTAAAGACATTTAATGGGGGCGGGTGTGTGTGTATGTGGGGGGGGGGTGACTCACACCAGCCGAGAAGATAGGATTCCTGGCAGCAGTTTCTGAAAAATAAGGATAATTTTGCAAGCCCTAACTTTGTCATTTGATGTGCTATTAGTTGGGAAAAAACCCACCCTTCTCATAAGATGATTTGAAGAATGTTTAGGGAAATGGTATTCAAATTAACAAAGCCTAGAGGAGGTGATCAGACACTTGATAGCATCCTATGTACAATTTCTGATCATATTTCCAAAAATCTGACATCTTTATATCTTGGTAGTTAGAAAAGAATATGGCCTACTATGGGAAAATACTGAATAGTATCTCAAAGAGGGTTGATTAGAGTGCTAATCATAGTCCCTTCTTCCACACTAGGTATATAACATTTTCACAATACCGTATAAAGCCATTTTCTGTCTGATTGAGTAAAAGTGAAGCACATCTTCTGACTCAGTTATGATCAGTAGAGATCCTGCTTATTTTCTCCATCAGGAATATTAAGAATACAGCCGGAGCATTCTATTTATCTAGCTAATTACACTAAGAATCAGTGGGAGGCAATAGTCTTTTATTCCTGTTTTAAACTGTTGTGTAATGTTGTACATAGCATGGCTCTCTAAAATGGCTCCATAATCCATCACAAACATGGCTACCCACCTGGAACTTGTCATCTCAAACTTGTTTGTGTTTCACAAGAAGGTTGAAGCAACTCAAATGATTGTTCATTGTTTAGAGTCTAGTTTGATTGCAAGAAGGGCAAGGCCTCACCTTGCTTTGAGCAGAGTATTTGCATACCCTATATAATCCAAACTTACCCAAAGGTTAACAAACCCAGAACTCAAGAGCAAGAGACATTAAGCATTCGCCTCAAAGTTTCCTGATCCTACAGTTTTTCTTGTAGTGTAGTTTTTACAGTTCCCATCTCTATCAGCTGTTGCTCAGACACACTCAAACTCTTATTTTTATAGTCTGAAGCTAAATACCTTATTTTGAATAAAAGTCTCACCTTCTCTTTGCAGAGTATAAACTGCTGACACCAAGATACACTACAAACAAAATTGCCCTATATTCTTATGCAGATACCTATAGTCTATCAGCGGTCACAACTGTTCCACTGGATAAGTGTGACTAAAAAAATTAAAAGGCATCTCTATAATGACATTGCATGTTTCTTCCTTTTGGCTGTTCTTGTCCTCAACTGGATGTACCTGGAGTCCTGTCTGTGGAATACATTTACTTGTAACACCCCTGATTCCATCTGTAAATTGTTACGTTTTATGTTAACTTCCAAAGTCACAGGCTTTCTAGAAAGTAATTTAGTTTCCTTCACTATCACAGATATTGCCTAAATATTTGCACTCTGCTCACTTATCAGTAATTTATATTGCCAGTCTACTTTTTGTAATTAGGCTTATGGTAACACATGTGAACCCTCTAATTATGCAGTCCAGGGGTAAATTCAGTGCTGTGCCACTACCGGTGTAGCAGAGGAGGCGTTATCCTAATCCTACGCTATGGGGGGGGGGGCAGGTAAAGCTCCAAGCACAAATTCAAACAGCTCCTGTCACTATGACTTTTGACAGCCTTTCATGACTTCCTAGAATAGCCAGAACAGAGCAAGATGCAGCCCCCCACCCCCCAGCCTGGTCAATCTAGCCTTCATGAAGAGGGTGAGAGAGGGATATCTGTGCCAGCCCTATATTCATCTTGCACTGGAGAAATTCCCTGGGGTAGAGGAGTGAAAGGGGCAATTCTCTTTTGATAGACCCCTTACACGAGAGTGAGAGCAGGGGCCAAAAATCTAGCTTCATGAGTTTGTACAAAGTCTTACACTTAAACCCTGAAAGCAATTAGTGAAAAATGAAACCTTTAATCATTACTTCTGTGGCCCGAATGTCTGAAAGACGACTGAAAGAGAAAAATTTATCTTCAATGTTTCATTATAGGTAGAGCAGTTTAAGTAGATTTACTCTGTACTGAGATTCTACTCCTGTAGGGGCAGAAGTCATATGAACTTATCTCAGCTATCTAAACTTATATAACTGGAACCAAAGCTGGAATTATCTCTTAATTTGTTTTTCTATCCATCCAGAATCTGGAGAAGTTAAATAAATCTATGCTTTCAATTTTCTATTAGCATGAAGGGCCTGCCTCAAGAAACACAACAGGTGAGAAGTATTTTTCCTTCTCATCTCTCCTCCCAAAGATGTCAAGGTAGCCACTTCCATCATTCATTTCAGGCACTAAGATTTTTAATCTTTAAAGAATTGAAATCTGAGTGTCATGGCCATATACATCTTTCATGAAAATGTCAGTAGCCACTGTTCTTGATCCCTTAAAATCCATTAGAAAGACATTCTAAAGATTCTGATATGATGTTATGAAAGAGAAACATGACCTTTATGAGGACCCCATGTTTTTCACTTGGATGGACAAACCAATACGCTACTTATAGAAAAATAAACTTCTTACAGACGCGTACATACTAAAATAGTGAGGTCTCTGGTATTCTTTCTCACTCTGTCTCCAAAAGTAATATTTGGAAGTGTATTTTACTTCTTATTCGACCTTTGATACTTTTCCAATATTTTAGAATGACAACATAACATTGCAGTAAATGGTCAGAACATTATAAAAAATCTGAGGTTTGAAACAAGTGACTTTATTGCTTTTTAAGAATTAAATCTGAAAACTGAAGAATTGTGGGAGAGGAGGTGAGTGTCAGATGATGGAGGAAGCCAAGTTTTATATTTTGAAAGAATTTTAGGAAAACATCACCTTTCAGTTACAGCAGATATCACGTTCCAAAGGGCCAGCCATGTTAGTCTAGTAAAGCAAAAAAAGCAAGGAGTCTTGTGGCACTTAAAGACTAACAGATTTATTTATCACATGAGCTTTCAAGGGAGACAATCCCACTTTGTCAGATGCTTTGAAAAAGAGGAACTTACAGAACTGGATGAGAATAAATGCAGGGGAGTGTAAGACATGGGATCAGGTCACACTGCAACAGCACATCAGAGCATTTGTAACGATTCAAACTCTAGGGAACAGCACACAGAGGGAGGGTGAAGTCAAATTACCTGTTATAATGTGAAAAGAATCCATAGTCACAATTCAGCCCTGCTTTCACACAGTCTAATCTGCATATTACTTGAATTTCAGCTGTTTCTCTTTGAAGTCTTGGTGTCCCATTGATTTTCTTGAGGACCATCGTTAACAAATCATCAGTGGAGTGATAAGGAAGATGGAAGTGCTCAGCAACTTTTTTTTTTGTGCGTGTGTTGAGATTTCAGATGTCAGTTTTGTGTGCATTTATTCTTCTGCATAGGGACTGTCCTGTTTGTCCAGTGTATAAGGTGTGTGGGCATTTCCAACACATGATGGCATAAATCACATTAGTGGATGAGCAGGTGAAGGACCCTTTGATGGAGTAGCTGACTTGATTAAGTCCTATGATGGTGTAATGCAGATATGTGGACAAAGTTGGCAGTGTGGTTTGTTGCAGGAATATGTGCCTGCTTTAATGTTTCTGTTGTTAGGTCTGTAGTTGTTGGTGAGTATGTGTTTAAGGTTCTGGTTTGTCTACAGGCGAGAAGAGGTCTGTCACCCAAGGCTAGAGAGAGTGAGGGGTCATCTTTTAAAATAGGCTGGAGGTCCTTATTGATCTGTTGTAGAGGTCTAACTTGAAGGTTGTATGTAGTGACCAGTGGCGTTCTATTGTTTTCTTTTTTGGGCCTTTCTTGTAGTAGTTGACTGTGGGGTACCCATCTAGGTCTGTCGATCTGTTTCTTTACTTGTCGAGGTGGCTACCATAGTTTTAAGAAAACTTGATAGAGATCCTGAAGATGTCTGTCTCTTAGGGATCAGAGCAGATATCACGTAATGTTTCCATTTTTTATGTTAGCTGAAATCTCCAACTCTCGCAGCACAGAGGTATTCAGTACCTCATGTGACTCAATCATTCTGAATGTCATATTCTAACAGCTTAGAATATTAAATGTTTGTAGTTTTGTTCTCTCTTTCCTCCCACTCAATGCTGACTTGAGTAATTTGGATCATAAGTTCCTAAAATAAAATATTTCATCTGTTTCTCTGAAAAGGAGGGAATATAATAGACAACTAGAAAATTTGGCTTGCTAAACACTTTTTCTATGCCACCTATAGCTTTGACAAGAAAATTTATGCTTAAGTGATCTGCATGAGATACGCAAATTGCTACTTGGTATAAATACTGTAAATGACTAACACTCATTCATGGTCATCTGTTGAATGATTTGCAGATCAGACTCCCTTATCACACCTTAGATAGTGAGCTTTTCACTAGTGTTACCCAGTGGAAGAAATAATTTTCAATGGATAACCATGCAGAAAATTGCTAGTAGCCAGAAGGAAAGATGTACAATACTTTGGAACGCTTCTGTAGTTACATAAACAATTGTTGTAAAGTGATTAATTATAACTTTTGTTAATATAATCAGTATGTTTATCTGCATTATAATGAACTACTTCTGTGGCTTTGACTGCCCTATGGGATAGCAAGCCAGCTGCCTTTCTTTGGTCAGAGATTCTGCTTCATAATACTCTTCTGAATACACCTCCAGCACTTAGTAACTTGGGTGTCACATTGCCAACAGGTTTAACAATAGAGAAGCACTTTAAAAAAAAAAGTGTATTGCTAGGTTGAGATGGTTGCTCAGTGATACATCCAAAAATCATTTTAAATTTCCTTCTACCAAGATCAGATTGCAACTGTATTCCTGGAGTGTCCATTTGTGTTGATACTTCTAGAATGTAGTAGCTCTCATTCTTGCTGTACTATACCTTCCACAATATTACTGTTTTCTTTTCTAAAGACACATTATTGCAAAATTCTACAAGAAGGTAATTTTCAAGTACTTTGTCTTTTTACTTGGATTTAAGATACTGAAAGGTTGTGGGCAAATGTACTTAACTAGTCTTTGACCAAAGTGTGTAGCTTATCATTCTGTGCTCTGAATATGATACTTTAGTATGTCCTAAACATAACCTTGAAACAATAGGCACTTACAGCATTTTGTAATTATCTCTCTCAGTAGGAAGTAAGATTCCACAACTGGCATATGGAATTACCAAACTGTTCTTGTAAGTAAAAAGAAAATTAAAAAATATGTATTTCATGCACTGCATTTATATGTTGCTATTTTGAGTGTGAATTAGATGGTCATCAGAGAAGCCAGGGTGCTTTCCTAAAAAAGTGAAGTAATCTACTAATCTCCAAAACATGCACAGCACAAGAAGTGGAAGTGCAAGCTTCCTCAACATTTATATAAATATTCTCCATCCAGATCTGGAACACGCACCTCTGTCTAGACCAGTGTTTCCCAACAAGTGTGCCACAGCACACAGGTGTGCCATCAGGCCTGAGCAGGTGTGCCACAACATTTTTTTGAAAAACTACTCTGAGTTCTGGATTGGCTCAAGAATATTCATGAGTTCATTCAGAGACTATATGGCAGTGTGCTCAAAACAATTAAAAGTATCAAGGTGTGCCACAGAAGAGAAGAAGGTGGGAACCAATGGTCTAGACTGCATCCAAGTGTTTATAAGGCCGCCATCATGAGCAAGTGCATCATCTATGTTCATGCCTTTTCCAAAGTGGAGATCTTTGATGACTGGATTAAAACCCCTATATTTATTGTACATGAAGAAGGACAAAGAGCCATTTTCAGTCATTACTGATTTGGGCTAGATTTGAAATACTGATCTAGAGGAGAAAGGCTCTATCTTAGAACTCCCGGAAGTATAGTACCAAAACAGACTTTGATAAATCATCTAGTCTAGTCAGTTGTCCTGAGGCAAGATTAAGTACTATCTAGACCGTCCCTGACAAATGCTTAGCTCACCTGTTCTTAAACTCCAGTGACGGAGGTTCCATAACCGGATCCTAATTAATTTGTTCCAGAGCTTAACTATGCTTAGAGTTATAAAGTTTTTCCTATTGATCCTAAACTTCCCTTGCAGCAATTTAAACTCATTACTCATGTCCTGCCCTCAGCGGATAAGGTTAACAATGAATCACCATCATCTTTATATATACTTGAAGACTTAATGTCCACTCTCAACTCCCAATCCACCTTAATCTTCTTTTCTGTGGACTAAACAAACCCAGTTTTTTTCAATCTTTCCTCACAGGTCATGTTGGCCAGACTTTGAAATAATTTTTGTTGCTCTCCTCTGGACTTTCCTCAATTTGTCATCTTTAGCAAAGTGTGGTGTCTGGAACTTGGCAATATGCTACTTGAGGCCTTATCAGTGCAGATTAGAGGGAAAGAATTTCTTCTAATGTCTTACAACTCTCCCATTAATCCACCCTAGAATACTCTTCACTTTTTGCAACAGTATTGCCTTAACTCATATTTAGTTGGTGATTCACCTTAAGCCACAGATCCTTTCTGGCAGTACTGCTTCCAAACCTGTAATTTCCAGTGTTGTATTTGTGCAGTTGATTATTCCTTCCCATTACAATACGTAGGATGTGTTGAATTTCACCCTATTTATTTCAGGACATTTCTGCAGTTTGTCAATATCCGTTAGCATTCTAATCCTAACCAACAAATCACTTGCATAACCCTTTCCAGTCTAGTATCATTCACAAAATTTGTGTGTACTCTCTAAGATCCTAATCATTTATGAATATATTGAATAAAAGTAGATCCAAGGTGCGTCCCTGTGAGATGTCACTTGATATGCCCTTCCAGCTCAATTGTAGATCACTAATAAACTACTTTCTGTACAGGTTTTCCAGCCACTTGTACACACAACTAAGAAGATATGTCTAGGCTATATTTCTCTAGATTGTTTATGAGAAGGTTATATGAGACAGTACCAAAAGCCTGATTAAATTTGAGGTTATCTATTGCTGTCCTTGCTCCCATTCCCACCCCAATCCACAAGGCTTGCTACCACAAAGTACATTAGATGAGTTTGTTCTGTTCTTCACAAGTTCATGTTGGATATTACTTATTAGTTTCTGGGTATTTACAAATGGATTTGTTTGATAATTTACTCCATTATCTTTCCAAATATGGAAGGTTTGCCGACTGGTCTATTATTCCCTGTATTATGATAGCTCTTAAATCTCAAAGTTCTTGCTAACTATTACTCTTGACACGGTGATAGCAACAAATAAATCAGTGGAGACATGGTCATCTGACTGATAAGTGACTGACACAAACAGCACAGTACAGGAGTGCTCTTACATAAAGATGCACTTTAGTTTAGTCTCAAGCACTTAAATACATCTGCAACAGGTAGAAAGATATTCCCTCCCCTGCCCCAAAATCAATAATTTTCAAAGTCTGGAGTAGTCTTTGTGTAGTACAACAGCAACCATCTGATTGACTCATCGTTTAGCTGCTGCTGGGGACCAAAAACTGTGCCCCCATGAAGTGTCCTTGAAGAATCCACCTACCCAATACTTTGGGTTAGTGCAACAAGGAGTCAATAACATATTAAACAAACAACCTCAATGATTAAGCAAGTAGTTTCCCCAAGCTATTAATAAGACAGATGCGTTTTTGCAGAGTCCACACATCTTGAAGGCCCTGACAGACCCCAAAGGGCAGATACATATAAACTTCTTTGTTTGCCTCCCCCCACCACTCCCGCAAACATTTACCTCAACAATTTTGACAGAGATCTTATAAGGACAGAGAGTCAGGCTCCTCTCCCCGCCCCCAACCCTCCTGGCTTTGCACTAAGGCCAGTCCAGAGGCCTGCTAAGAATTATGGATTTAGTTGCTTCTGGTCACAGGAATGATTTTGATACTCCCATTATTATAGTGGTCCAGGTATTTTTCTGGTCCACCAAAAATCTCCAGTTTAGTATCATTTTTCTTATTTTTCTTTGTTTTTCTTATTTCCATTTTTGCCTTTGCTCTTTTTCAGTCATCTGTTTTCTCCTGTCCTAAAGTTTTAAGAGATAATTACTAATGGCTCAGAGATCTCCTCAGCCAGTTCTTTAAGTATTCTAGGACATATTTAATCAGGACCCACTTCCTTGAAGACATCTACTTGTCCAACTAATTGTTAACCTATTTTAGCATCAGAGCCTACTACATCTACACTGATGTTCACCAGGTTAGCTGCCCAATCACTACTATTTTTTTTAATGAAAACAAAAACATTCTACACTTCAACCATTACTATGTTTTTTTTGTTATTGTCTTTCCCTCCTTGTTCAGTAAGGGGCCTACCTTGTCCTTGGTCTTGGTTCTCATCTATTTGTAAAAATACTTTCTTGTTTTTCGTATCATTAGTGAGTATCTGTCAAATCTTTTATGGATAAAAATATTTACAGACTTCATCCAGAGAGTTTAAATAGTGAGTACTTTAAAAAAGTATCAGATGTTTTGCAAGAGGTACCCTCATGCTTTGAAGATTCAGTCACCCTCTAAGTACCGGGCTTAGGAGGAAACTTCTAGTAGGCCTAGTACACATAACTGCTTACTGCAGGGTTTTGTATATCTTCTGCCAAAAAAATCTGGTGATTGACACTTTCAGAGACAAGATAGACCATTAAATGATAAAGATCAAGTGTGAAGTTTTGCTCCCACTGAAGTTATCAGTTTTGTCAAGATTTCACCTCAATTGTCCATGCTAATAATGTTGGATTTATTGGCTGCTCTGAATGCTACTGTCTACAAGATCTTAAATCGCCTGAAGAAACTGGACTGATTAATTTTGATTGCCTTCCTTCTTAACACAGATCTCAAAGTAATGTCACTCACTTGTTTTCCATAAGGATTCTGTCATACGAAGTGGTGCAGGTTCTGTCTTGACTTTTCATGTTTAATATGTATATGGGGTCATTAAGATAAGTGAGGAAGCTTTGCAATACCCTTAATATTTGATGACACAGAACTCAATGTTTCCCAAGCACATAGTGCAGTAAGCACCTTTCCTATACAGTCTGCTTGAGAAATGGAACATGGGAGCTCATGGTTGAGATTTGATTGATGTAAAACAGAGGTGATGCCATTAGGATGGAGAAAAAACAGAATTGAGGTAAGGATTTTGTCTTCCCCCCTCCCTTTAAAAAAAAATTACTTTTGCAACCAATTGCTATTTTGGCTTCCTATTAATCCTGAAAGACCAGGTTTCAGTAATTTTAAGGGACACTGACACTTTGTGGTATAGACTTTATTACCTTGATTTGTGCCTTTTGCATTTCAAGAGTGGATTACTGCAATTTATTTCATAGAGTCTAAGGTCAGAAAGGACCAATATGATCATCTAGTTTGACCTCCTGCACAATGCAGGCCACAAAACTTCACCCATCCACTCTTATAATAACCCTATACCCTATAAGTGAGTTATTGACATCCTCGAATTATGGTTGTGAGACTTTAAGGTACAGAGAATCCTCCAGCAAGTGAGCTGTGCCCTTAAATCAGTTAGGAAACGGAAGCTGATACAGACTTTTTTGACTTACTTGGCAAATAGGATATTTTCACTGAAAACATTAGACACCTGTTTTATAATCTGAACTGACTATCTACGGGTTTCTGGGCTGAGGTTAAGGTTCTGGTTTTGACCTATTAAGTCAAAAATGGGTGAAATCTCCTTAGTTGTGATAATGCCTTCTCCTCTTGCCAAAACACCACAGTTGAGGTTTTCCAGCTACAGTATTCTTAACATAAAATTAAAAATAAGATACCAAATACCATTCAGATGAGAGCTATTGAAAACTAAGTTCTCCCTCATCTGGAAGCCTAAGTCAAAGATAGGCAGTTGCATTCCTACATCCCATTGCCAACTTCGCAGTCTGTAGCTGTTCCTGCTGACAGCATCTCTATTCTTTTGCCTAGTTAAAAACCCAGCTCTTTTAGGTTCATAGACTCAATGAGACACATTAACATTAATTCCTTCAAACACACCCTGTTTGGGACCCTTACTGTATAGAACAGCTGCAGTTGTCTCCCTTAAGCTTAGCTATACTGGAACTTATATAAATGTACAGAAAATAGCTTACATGTCAAGATGGAGGCCTCTTTATATGTTATGACACACACCTCTAAAACATTTCACAGACTTTTTGTCAACAGGGCTTAGCCATTTCTTCCTGTGACCATCTGTAAAGAAATGTTGGCTACAACCTGGCAAAAGTCACAACAGCTTAGAAATCTCAGATTCCAAAACACAACAAAATCATTTGTTTAGTACAGCCAATGTCACACTAAACGAGCTTTAAGTTAAGCAGAATTATTGCCAGTCTCCAAAAACAGCTCTCTCTAACAATATCCCATTCCAATCTCTGAGTCATCCAATCTCTTGTATCAGTATTAAAAAAAGTGAGAACAGAAACACTTTTATAGAAGACAAATGTAAAGAAAACAATTTTCTGACTTTGAGTAGGAAGATGTTACAAGGCATTATCCAATGTGACTGAACTTCCTTTTATGTGTAGGAGTATGTGTTTGTAAAACAGTGCAAAATAAGTCAAAAACCATACTATCAGGAGGTACTAGCTACAGCACACTGTGACTAAACAGGAATAATTTACACGGCATCTATTTTAAAAACTCAAAGTGCTTTAGAAACCTAAATAAGTAATAACTAACATATAAAGGCAAGTTAGACTCATTATTTGCATGGATTAGTCCTAAAGGACATGTTCATGTAAATTAGTACTTGCTTACTAAGTTAGTCAGGAAGAACCATCTCAGGCACATATTTAACTGCCCAAGAGAACTCATCAGTGAGAGACTAGCATATTGTTTAATAAATTAAGAGGCTGTATACCACACCAGTCAAAATAAGTTGCAGGGAAAAGCTGCCACAGCAGGAAGAGGCAGCTAATCAAGGAATAAATAAATAAATGGTCTGATTTTAAGTTTCCAGAGATACTGTATCAGAGTTTCAGATTCCCCAAGACCATAGCTCTTAGCTACACATTGGGTGGGAGGAAAAACTTCTCATGTGTTTCTCAAACTCCCATGTTCAGAGGGCGTGTTTCTGGCATGAAAAACATGCCTGTCTGCACCTATTTTTACATGTAAACCACATATTTGACCTTGCCAATATATATATATAGGTAGGTACCAGCTGATCTGTGCATGTACTTGTCATAAACATGTACTGTTGTGAGTTTCACTGGCAAAAAAAATTTTTTCATGGGCGCAGAAAGATACTGTAGTTACTGACCTAATGGTGTCTAATAACTAAAGAATATTGTGTAGAGAAAACAGCTTAAATTATGAAGTAGCTATCTTCTTGGTTATGAAAGTCTAACCAATGAGTTTTAAAATATTTGCTATTATGTAATCATTTGTAATATAGCAACTCAAGTTTTTTGGGGGGGAGGGAGGGAGTGCAGTAATCCTACTAGTTTCCTGGAATGTTTTAAACTATAAGAAGCTGCTGGTAATGAGTTACTCTCACTAGAAGATGAAGTGACAGACAAGAAGTGGTCTTCCACTCCCAAAGGGACTAAGACAGAAGCTCACTAATGCATTGTGGTCAAGGATTGAAAACAGGTTTAAACAGCAGCATCAAATTTAACCCGATTTTCTACAAGAGCTTATTTTCTGCAGGACCAGCTCAAGGTGTTGTGGCACCCTCCATCTCATGAGCTTGGAGTGCACTTGCAGGGACAGGAGGTGTGGGGTGAGGTTACGTGGTGGCATGTCCATGGCAATTTTTGGCACAGGCACCCCTAAAGTTTGGCACCAGGGGCCAGTGCCACAGTGGCTTGCTCTTAAACTGGCCTTGATTTTCTCTCACCAAAACAAATATCTGAAGGATTCCTCTTTCTGCAACTAGGTACAAATCTCATTTAGTCTTCTGCCTGAGATCTACAATATTATTTTTAGCATTTTTTTCCAGTCCCAAAGGATAACAAATTCTGTGAGTAGTAGTTCTTGGGGGGTGGGGGGCGAAGAGAACCTGAAAACCTGATTTTCAGACTAAGCTACCATTTTTGAAGGCACAATTTAACACTTGCAATGAATCATCATTGTAGCTTTCCTCTATCCATTCAGTCATTCTTCTTGCTGGCAGCTCATTTTGGGAGCAAATGCAAACAATTCATTCTTTCTTTGCAACTCTAATGAAGGGTGCAGGTGTGTACACACACACATATACAGAGTGCATTTTGGCTTGTTTGTATTGCCAGATCCTTTAGGTGGAATTTTTTTTTTTTTTAATTCAGAGTTATCCACATAGTTTGAAAAGCTCTCTTCTTTATATACAAAGGCTCAGTTTGGAAGGGGCTGAATGATGGATAAAAATAGAGAGGTCAAAGAATGCAAACAAGACAAAAAGGAGAGCTAAAGATTCTTCCTAGCACAGGGCAACAAAGCAGGTACCCCAACCTGTAAACCATCCACCCATCCACCCCCCTCTCCTCCTCACAGGGGTTTCTTACAGGGCAGAAAGGAGATGGAACAGGACAGAAGATGGCACTGCAGAATTTGATATTGCTGGGCAATGGCTGGTACAATAGTTGGTTAGTCGATAAGAATTAGATCACAGCACAGCAAGGCTATTCCATATTACTGTGGGAGTTGTTTTGCCACCCAGGGTGGCCAAGGACTGGGAAAACAAAGTTGGTTTAGAGAATCACTTTCCCCTGCAATTTCCTCCTCAGCTGTGGCAAGTGAAGATTCATCACAGCTAAAGATTGAAGCATGCATATGTGACATTTCCAGTGAGTGGGGAATGCTGTGTAAAGGAGTGTGGGAGGGAATACAGCTTACAGAAAATTTGAATAGCTATGAAATATCAGATGTTGTGGCCAGGCAATTTTTGCCTTTTTTCATTAGAATCTAAGTAATATGAAAAAAGTTCCAGTGCCTGACATTTCCAGAGTACAGCATCTCTGACCACTTAATCTTCATAGGGCTCCTGAGCAGATTGCTGTGTAATTTACAGTTACCTTAGTAACATCAGGCAGTGTGTAGACTTGCAAACAGTAGTTGTGTCACCTTAACAGTCTGCTGCCTTGTCCAATGAGGAAGGCAAAACAGCAGAGCAACTGCAAGGATGTCACTGAGATGCATTATCTATCTACTTTTTAAGCAACTAGTTTATTTCTACTGGGAAGCTGATTTAGATCTGTTTTAATAGCTGAAATTGGACTAAAAAACAGAACAAAAAACACACAGAATATTTCAGAGTAAACTTCCTGAAACATCTTTGCAGAAATGCTGCGACATAGTCCCAAAACAACATCTGCTGCTCTCCTAAATTTTGAAACATATATATGATTATTTATTTTCAGATTAAAATTTATGAAGATATCTAAGGCTGGTACAAATTTCACCTACATGAAAGAGGTCCCTCATCCTTCCAGATGAATGAATCACAGATGAGGAAGGCAACAGATTGGCATCTTATTTATTTTAGCATGGCCATTGGGTAGTAGGAAAACATTTCACATTATAGCTTGGATTAGAAGTCTTCTAGTCTCACGAGAATTCAAAGACTTTGAGTCAGTAGGTTCATAACGTTCATTTCTGCCCAGGAAGCCTCAAATATCTGAGTTTTTCAGCAAGTAGTAGTAGAAATGAAATGAGATAGAAAGAAGCCTTTTTATTTTAGTAACATTTGACTCGCTGCCTTACAGAGGTTACCTTGTAAATCTCAATTTCTTGCTACTATGTTGTTGACTCACTTATTGCTATCAAACAACAGAAGATACCACAAAACCTAAAATTCAGACAGTTAGCACCCAAAGATTCATGGGTGTTCACATATCTAGCATGTTAATCTGGGCCTACAGAAAAAGAAAACCAACCCCTCACACACCTCTGCTAAAGTGATTGACTCACCTTTCTGCTGGAGCAAACCACATTTGGAGAAAAGGAAGGAAAACAGTCCAAGAAACTGTTTGCCAATAACCTTCTTAATATAATGTTCACCTCACTGTTAATAAAAGGAGGATGAGACTTGACTTTTATATAACTTGGTGGAAAGCACATGGCAGTCAAGTATCAATACATTGTCCTCATAACTCAAATCACTCTCTTCCCATTTATTCCTTGCACTGTGTCTTTTATTTGAAAGTTATCCTGAGATGCTTATTACCTTAAAATCACAGAAAACATGCTCATTATTTATTTAAGAGGATGGAGGGAAAGGGAGTGCCTGTCAGATTTTTCAAGAGAGCATGGCACCCATCTACCAACTCTCACTGAGCCAAAGAACTAAGCTCCCAAATTTGAGTACAGCTTTCCTGCAGTTCAGTACCCATTGAGACACCAACTAGAAAGATTCTCAAGAGCTTAGTCCACTGAATGCTGCGCTTTGAACGAGCCTATCCAAGATGGCTGAGACTGGAGGCATCTTCTTTCCATGAAGCAACACCAGCAGCTGGTTACTAAATCTGTTCAAAATTTGGTCATTTCATTTAGGTTCCTAAAATATGAGTAACAGGTGCTTTGAAAATGTGATCCATTCTGATCACTGCACCCTGATTCTGCAAAGACATTATGCACGTTCTAGACTTTACTTATATCAGCAGTCCTAATATAATCCTATTAGTCAATACAACTACTCCCAGAATCAGATGACTACAGGAATAAGACCCTATTGCATCAAAGGGATTAAAAATAATATGGCTGTCTATATGCTTAATCATACGCCAATCTCATTTTAAAGGACACAGCTGCTCTGGGCTTAACTTTCTGAATATTTTCAAAATATCATGGGAGAAAATGACTTACGAGTTTCTAATGAATAGATAATGTGTATGATCAATAACTAAATATGTATCATTAACCTAAAACTAGTTATAGGATCATACAGTCCTATAATGAAGCATGCAATTGTTAGTCTCCATTTTTACATGCACACGTTCGGTCTGATGAGAGATCTGTGATAGAAGAACCATCTTTTACAAGTTTTCCAGTGACCTGTGCTCAATTTGAAAGACGTCAGGAAGATGTTGCATTGGTTCAAAATATTAATAGTGGTATTTGTATTACAGTAGCCCTGAGGAGTCCCAGACAAGATCAGATCATGGTGCTAGATCCTTTAAATAGGAAAAGATAGTAGTTCCTTTCTCCCTCCATGTCTCTTTTTCCTATTTTACAGAGGGAGAACTGAGGCCCCCATGGATCAGATTTTCAAAACTGCTCAGCATTCAATAGCTACCAGTCTTCTCAGGTGTTCTCACTGAACACTTCTGAAAGTGTGACAAGCTTTAGGTGCCTGAGCACTGATCTCTTTTGAAAAACATGCATCACAGACTGACCTGCCTGATGTCACATAGGAATTCAGTTCCTAGCTCTGCCACAGATTTCTTATCCCCTGAATCCTAATCTCCATTGAGTTGCTTAACTAAAAGAGAAAACTTCTCTCTTTATTACATCCTCTCTGGACATTGCAAGAGATGTGGTCTGAAATCTCAAGTACTGCAATTCAGACTGCATAATTAATAAACACTGTTTCACCTATAAACAGTGTAATTTTGTATTTGTTGCAAAAAGTCTTAATCAAACCAAAATCTACCTACTATATCTGTCTTTCTCAGTGCCCAGTTTGGAAATAAGGATTATTTGGGGGGGGCGGGTGGAGGGAGTAAGATGACAAGAGAAGCTTTGGGCAAGCATAGTGACAAGAACGTATTTTATATTTGCTAGTAGAACAGCCTATCTACAGCATGGCAAGACCGAAGCGGCAAACATCACACATCACAATGCACGAACATGAAAGTTATTGGACTTAATTTTTGTCCAAAAATAACTGGTAATATGAACATTCATTGTTAGTGAACTACATTTCAGGGTTGTGCCAGATTCAGCCACACACATCAAATTATGCGCAACTGTAACAAAAAAAAAAAAAAGATTTGGATTGAGATGAGATGTGTGGTGGCCCCATTTGTTCCTATTGATATTAAAACCTAGGCTTGTAAACACAGAGAAAGATTTTGCCCTCCATGGTTGTTATTAAAGGGGAAAGAACATAGGAATCCCATTCACTTTCACAACATCTATACAGAGAAGCCAGAGGGTGAAAGCAAATCTCTAAAAGTGGGGAGGTTAACCAAACCAACTGTATCCCTCCTGCCCCAGAAGGGACAGGTCAGTGTTGAGGCATGTCTACACTCACCACCTCCTCCTCCATCCTGGCAGATTCCTTTAAGTCTTCATTGCAACCAGAACTTCTTGTACCTTTTTAGAAGTACAGCAAGTGCCACCATCCACTGCTCTCCCTTGAAATGTTCACACTCTATCATACCTTATTTTGGAGGAATCCCTGCTTCTATAGCACTTACAGTGCTGGAGTGGTGCCTCCTTCTGTGCATCCCAAGTTCTCAAGAATATTAATTTAGCCCTACATATTCAAATACTTCTCAAAGGGATGTATTGCTGTCTACCTGATACTGCCAATAGTCCAAAACAGCTTCATCAAAGGTTTGAGCTACCATCATTTTTCCCTTTCAGCAAATTAGTATCAAACTAGTCATGATGATAAAAAGGAAGCCTTCATGCAATATCTGCATATGGATATGTATCCACACAAGTAGGAGCAATTACTACAATTGTGGTCACATATTAACCCAACAGGCCAGAAAGTGAGGTCCCAACATGTTATTTATTACCCACCATGCAGAGAGAACTAGATTTATCACATCAACTATTCATTGCAACTGAGAACTTCAGCCTAAGAATCTTTAAAATGTGATCTTAGAAGGGAACAATCAGGTTAACAATTTCACTTCTTATCACAATTAACTATGCCTTTAGGTACTACATTTAGGTCTGCAGCAAGGGCAGTGCTGGGTCCCATTACCCCTGCAGGAGCTCCTTGCTTCCCATGGGAACCATGCTCAATACTAAAGAAGACAAGAGGGTATACAGCTTATGATGCTTACCTGTTGCTGATCAGGAGTCCTATCCAGAAAAAAGTGCAAGGGAGAGAGGAAGAAGCAGGGCTATGGACACCTCCATCCTACCCTTTTACAAAGAACAAGGATTGCAACTGTGAATAGCCTAACAGGGGGAAGGAAAAAGAGAGTCTTTGCACCTACTCCATGTTGTACACTGCCAGTCACAACTAGATGTTTGATAACTGAAGTATTTAATTTTGAACAGAGGTGAGCCTGAACGAAAACCCCTGATGCAAACACCCCAGACTTCGAAAAAGTGTGGATTTGAATCTGGATTTGAATTTAAACTGCCCTTGATCTAGAAAATGCAATGAACTAACGTCTTGAACAGCATCTTCAGACAGCACAGCTTGGGTCCATCCTGGTACTGCAGACATTAAATTCACTTTGTGGTTAAAAAGCCAGGAGGGGAATGAATTTGCAATATTCTCCCTCGGGTTCTTGTGCAGCTTGTGTCAAAAACAAACCAAAAAAAATAATAATAAAACCCTCAGAAACAATTTATCACTAATGAAGCTGCATGGTAGAGCTGACCTTGCTGCTACCCATTCTGTTCCTTGTGAGTGCAATACAGGATTTCATTCTCCAGTGATGCCTTTTACTGACCTTGTTGACAGGATAAGAGGTTTTTGTGCCCAAGGAAAGAAATGCTGAAGTGATTATAAAAATATTTCCAACTTACTGTTCTAGTTTGTCATTTGCCCCTTGATGATATTCATTGGTTTCAATGACTTACTTAGATTACATTCATCTCTTTTCCTCCTCAGTGCCTGTCACTTTTCACTGTCTCACTGCTGTGTCTTAACCTTTGCTATAGGCACCATGCCCCAGCACAGCACCCCTGTGATCACTCTGTTTCCTCCCCTCACCTCTCTGTCCATCTGCCATTGTCTTCAGACCTTTCCCCTACTACAGGCTGTCTTCTTTCCCTCCAGACCTCCTCCCGCCCCCATCTCACAGCATGCTCTGAGCTGGCTCTGATACTCCTCCAGCCACATTGCTTCCATCTGCTGTTGTTGACAGTTCACAGGTTCCTTCCACAGTCTGATTATTCAGCCCTTCTTCCTGAAGCACATAATTGACAGACAGCACTGCTTTTGCTTTGACAGGCTGAAGGGAAGCTGAAAAAAACCTGAGATTTGGGAGTGGATACGGCCTGCTGTGTCAACGGACATCTGAAAAGAGCCATTAAAGGAGATACAGACTGCCTTATTTGGGTTAACAGCTGTTACACATTGAAAGATGGAGTAATTGGAAAGAACTGCTTGAAAACAAAATTGCTGATATAAAACTGATCTTTGCCATTGGCATACCTGACCTTTACCACTTCCGTTTCGCTTTATCATCTAAATTCAAACCATTCTGGACAAAGACCAAGGATTCTTATATGCTAGAAGAATTAAGCAGAAGTCTTGGGGATGATAATCAGTCCATCACAATACAGAGACAGTCTACAGAGCATCACTGAAGCTGCTCTACATCTCCTGTGAGATATGGTGCTATTTGAGTCCTGGAAGTGTAAATCCAGTGTGCCTTCCCCCTTGCCCTGCCTCTAATGATATCCTGTCACTGGTCTATTCAGAGCCAGCCCAGAACCCCAGGGCTGTTAATGGTCTCTTTCCTTCTATCCCACACCCAGGCACACTTCCTGCAGCTATGGAAGTTGATGGGTGGCTTACATAAATCTCAGCACTGGCTTAAGTAGACAATTAGGCACTACCATTAAAGAAGTTACCTGAGGAGACAGACCCTGTTTTGTGCATCTGACACTTTCACTTTTTGTGCTTACACAATTTTTCAATTTATGACTTTCCCCAATCAAATTTGGTCCCATAAGATGTTACCTCACCCAGTGTGTCACCCTCTCTTTTAATGACTCACCAGTGTTAATTTCCTGCATCTTTTTAAAAAAGAGAAGTCAGTACAATGTGGCATACTTCAAGTATTCTACAGAATATAAAGAGCATGTTGGGTAAAGTCTTTTCCAAAATCTTATTAGGTAGTTACACTGTAGCCTTTCAAATTCTCAGCCTCCCAACCACTGTAATTAAAGAGAGAGTACTTTATAGAGCTAGTTCATGTAGTGAACTAATCCTGCATGCTTTTTTTGTTTTGTTTACAAACACAAAACAGTTTCCGTTTCTATTTTTCCATCACCATTTTAATTGAAGTAGCCAAAATATTTATAATCCAATTGGATATGCAGACACAGAGACTATCCATTCAAGATGCTGTGTACAATAACTTTCAGTGTAAAGCATTTTTCCCTTTCTGCCAATATAAAACCAGTGTTTAAAATGCAAATAGTGCTGAACTTTTAGTTGTAAGAGTTGCTTAGGTAGAGAAAAGACACAATTTTTCAGCTATTTGATGGACAGTGGATGTGCAAATTCTGCACTGAGTCACAAAAGGGATAATTAGGAACCTAATTACCTGCCTGTGTGTTCAGTTACTCAACTGGACATGCAAATGCAGAATTTTGTGCAAACAGGGGCATGCGTTATGGTTTCAAAACACCAAGCACTGTGAGAATAACAAACAAAATAGCACAATGAAAAGATTCACATTCAGGTCTGGTTGCCTTCAGCTCTCACTTGCTTATATTTTTGTCTAAGTAGGAAACTTACAGTTGCACACACATATCCCCTGTCTCTCAGTGGACATTCTCCTTACCTCATTGCTTTTCTTCTTTTCCTTAAGCATGTTTTATGTGTTCTTAACGGGCAGCACCTCCTGATCTACTCCACCTCTCAAAACATTTAAGCAGATCCATCTACTTCCACAGCACTCTGGGAATACCTCCCCTGAGCTTATTCCAGCCACTGCTGTTGGTGACAGGGGCTTTACACTCTGTTATAGCCAGGCTTCCCACTTCTTCGGGATTCTCCTCACTTGCTGGGAACAGTGGTCTTCTTCTCACTGCTGCTGTGCTTTGAACTTCACCACCTGGACTGCCAACAGCATAGCTCCATGTGTCTTATGCTGCTGCCACCACTCCTGCAGAAGAATTGCCTCCCTACACACATTTCTGGCGTTGAACTAACAAACCAATTGCTTCCTCCATTCTCTGTTCTCTGGATCTGACTGCCCCATGACTTTATAGTCCCTCCTTTATGGGAAAAGGGCTACAACACCCTTGCAACTACACCAGTTAGTATCAAGGCTAATGCCTGCCATACACATCCCCTCATAGCTTAGAAGAACACCATAGGGAGTCTGCCCTCATTATCCCTCTTGGACTATTTAAGAACCTCGGATACTTCTGTCCATTCCCATCCCTTCTGAGGAATTCCTTTATTAAGTTAACAACCATTCAAGACTCAGACACCACAGTATTGGACAGGGCAGGCCAGTGTGTGGCTGGGGCTCTGGTCTCAGCTGCACACCAGCCCACCCCGCCCCCTGGGATGGACCGGCTGGCTGGGGACGGCGTGGGCATGGAACGATGCAGAGGCCCACAGCACACAGGGCATCCTCTGATCCCAGCTCCCCTACCTCCCTCTAGCATTGAACAGAGGATCCTTCAGCATAGGGTCAGGGGGAGGTCTGTGGCTGCCCCACCACCATTCTGGCCTGCACGTGGGGCCCTGTGTGGGGCCCTCATAGACCAAGTGGCCCTGGGCCCCACACCCCCCCAGAGATGGCCTTCCCTCCTATAATTCATTTCCATAAACATTGTCCTGCATAAAGATTGGTGTAAATTGTTATACAAAGTAGATGTAAAATGCTAATATTTTGCTCTGGTAGTATAATACACAGTTTTCCTTCACATGGCATGCTTTTATATGACCACATAATGTGCAGGGCAATAAAGCATCAGGCCCCTAATCCAGTACATACATTTTAGAATTAACAAGCAGTATTTCAAACCAACTGCATGCAGTATTTTAGGGAAATAGTCTGTAAACAGGAGTATGTGACTCATGCAAGGTCAGAGTAAGGCTTCTGGGTGTCAGGGGTTGCCCATGCTTGTGGCCACCTCCCACCATGGTGGCATCCAACCTTGGGGGTGAGGTCCAAAGACCCGCAAGCCGGGGGGGGGGGGGGAGGCAGGCCAATGCCTGGCACTGGGAGGGATCTGGCTGGCAATGGGAGCTAAAGGGCCTGCCGCAGACCAGCTGGCATGGGACAGCCCTGGAGGTGGCAAGGGCCCTTGAGTCAGAGGTCATGGTCCGTTGAACTCCTGCCCTGGCCCCCGGCCTGCTAAGTCTGCCCCAGCAAGCAGTTAGCCTTGGGGTGGGGCAGGCAGGCCAACGAGCTGGGGTCGTAACGCTTCAATGGTGGGGACTGCCTCCCTGGGAGCAAGGAGGGATTAACGAAGGCACTAAAGGTGCTGAAGCCCTGGACCCTGGCCTGAAGGGGGGCCCTGGACTCCAGCCCCTCTGGTTCTTGTAAGATCCCACTTACTCTCCTGCTCAGCTCCCACATCACCAGCAGAACTTGGGGAGGGGTGCTGGGAGGGCACCTGCTGGCACTGGAGGACAGGGCCCTGGGGCCAGAGGCTAGACTTCATGTTCCCACACCACCCCTGGGCTGCCTGGTCTACCCCTAGAGGGTGGGGCGGGCAGCTCATATTCATTCTGCTCTGGGAGTGGGGCCAAGCTGGTCCCACCCTTGGGGACAGACCGTCAGCAGGGGTCTTCCATGGTGGTGATAGGCTAGGGTCCCAGGCCAAGGAGTCCACAGTGGTGGGGCAGCCAAGGGCGCTGATGCCCCATAATCCAGCCTATCTGGAAGTGCTGCCTGGCTGGCATGGATGCCGGGCAGTGGTGGTACTCCAGGGAGCACTGTCAGGCCTCAGAACAGGGCTACCTGATAGGGCCTAGCAGATCCCAAACGGCCAGGCAAGCCTGAGCCACAGTCCATCTGGTGCAGTTGGGTTGGTCGCCTGGTGTGCCAGCTGTGCTCAAGGTAGCTGGGGCCAGATTTTTGCAGGGTAGCCAGGCCCCCTGTCAGCATCCAATAAAGCCCCTGCATTAATCCAGACCTGGACTCATTTGGAAGTTTGGCTGCTTCCTTCATAGACCCAAGACAATTCCATCCCTGCTGAGACTCTTGTAATAGTGGTTCCACTGCACATTTAACCCTCTTCTTGCAGGCAGATATTTTGCTAGGAGTCACATACGTACATGTTTGTGGGTGCACTTGTTATGCCTATTTTTTTTTCCAGCTTTATAATGAGATATTTCTGGAGGCTCCACAGCCCAAAGAAAGAATTGGAAGTTTTATATGACACTTGCCTACCATTTGTGAGAACCACCCCCCTTCTCCGCCCATCCATTACTTCCTCTCATTAGTCCTTACAGGATGCCACCAGCTTGGGAAGGCAGAGTGAGTGTATCAGGATCCTAATGAGGCAGCCAGACATGGAAAAGAAGTTCAGTTTTCTAGTCAAGAATCTATATAAAGCTCTGACTAATAGAGAGTGAAAGAAATAAAAATGCAGATGGTTTCTGTTGGTCAGAGAAAACTAAGCTGATGCAGGGGGGTTCTTCCTAGCAAATGTCAAAGAAAGAATCACACTTGTTTCCATAACAGCGGTCCCAATTAAAATTAAAGTTTAAACAACAGCAACAGCAACAATAAATAACCTTTAACAACTGTGTAGTCTGGCCAAGCACTTGAATAAAAATGGGGAGATGTAATGAGCCATCCTTTGTTACACATGCTGGAAGAACCGCAAAGAAAGGAGTTTTGTGGTTTATGAGACTGTTTGGCTTTTTAAAACTTGTAAACAATTTTCCCATTTTTTGTAGCCCAGAATAAGAATGCTGTTCCATTAAATTTTGTTATTCTTCTTCTTGACATGGAAGTGCTATTGATTTTGTTAAAATAATTATATTAATGAAGTAATCATTATTTATTACCAAGTCAAAGAAAGGGAACTTCACTGACAAGGACAAATTTTCAAGGAAGGCAACTCCCATCATTTTTTGCATGTCTAAGTCTCACTGAAGACATAAGAACTAGAAAATCAGGCCTTAAGTGTTGTCTAACTTCCTCACACCTGCAGCAGCACTAAGGGCAGTCAACGGGGCTGTAAACAAGGGAGTTCGACTGGGTTTTAAGGGCTGTGGAGTATTGGCCTTTTCTCCTCCCTCCTCTGGTCATTGTCAGTTTTTGGTTCCAAGCTTTTCAATGTAAAACAAATTTTCGGTGGAAGAAAATGATCAGCTTTATTTTACAATGAATTAATATTAGGGACAGAATAGAAATAATAGCACACTGGATGTGCTGCTGAGTTAGGGAGTATTTTAATTCAAAAGCATGGATTTGGAATATTTTATTCATGTGATAGTAAAATCATTCATTATAGACCTAAATATGCTACCCAGTTACTTTCAGTTATTACTCACATGACCAAGGACTACAGAATTGGATCCTATATTTGAACTGCTTAAACTAATATAGTATAACGTAATAGCTAAGTTAAAGAAAAAGGAGAGGGTATTTGTCTTTCAGTTCAGATCGTTTCACTATGAAGCTTCTAAAATAAGACAATAAAAAATGCTGCCTCATTTCTACATATTTGTTAATTAATTTAGTAAACTACTGCTCAGAACTGAACATCCATAGGAAAAGAGTGAAATGAGAGTTAATGTAATATAATTACCAGCAGCTTACAGAGAAATATCAAGTAACAACTGAAACCAAGGCATTAATGGTTTATAACTGTTGTATTGCAAGTGAATCCTTGAGCATTCCTATTTCCCCCTTGGTAAGAAGTTTTTTGAGATTGAGAAAACCAACTTTTCTTAAAAAGGCGAGTTATAGTTAGGATTATTAATGAGACACAGCAGGCCTCTCTCTATTGAAGATTTCATTTATGAAGATTTTTATTTTTATTTTTGTTTTTATTGAAAATTTTTCATTATAAGTATTTCTCACTGAGCTTACCAGAGGGTTTCAAGGAGGAAATTAATTTTGAGCCATGATGAAGGAAATAAGTTTTCCAGAGGAATTTAAGTAAAGAGAAGGGTAGAAAATCTGAGCACCGAAATGACAAGGAGTAACATACAAAGGCATGAATGTGAAAAATGAGTGGTTTGGGTGAAAGAATGGGAAGGAAGAAAACTGAGCAGCAATATAAGTAGGCAGCAGTGAGTTTTTTAAAGAATGTATGAGAAATGTATGGGCTTCAATTTAATGCAGAATAAAAGCAGCAGCCAAGTAAGGGATTTGTTATTAGAAGTAATATGGTTTGAACAGCCATTGGGGAAGATGATAATCACAGTAAAATTTTGGCAGCCAGAAGGAAAGAGAACCCAGCACTTGTGGCAGAAAATGACAGAACCAACTAGCATTTTCTCTTGACCTATACTAGGGGAGATTAGGTCAGATATTTCTAATGTGGTAAAGAAAGAATATACTAGTTGTGACCACAGTGTGGACATTTGGGGAAGAAAGAAGTGAACTGGATGGATGATAAGTAGGATAGAGTTATAGTTCCTACTGAAGACAGAATGCGTGTAAGGAGATGACTGTTTGTTTAAAAAAAAAAAGATCAGAATGAAACACAACCATCCAATAAATATAATGGACAAGAATCAGGACATTAATTGCATGATGCCCAATTCATGGCAGAGCCAACAAACCTCTCAACATCTATGGATTCATTAAAAAAAAAAAAAAGAGAGAGAGAGAGAGAGATTCATCCTAGTTTGATTGACAATGCAGGTCAAACATTAGCACACTTACTTCCCTCTCAGTTATAGTATAAATCAGTGTTACTCGCACATTTTAGTAAGTTGAGCCACCAATAGTATTTTCATTATTTTTTGAGTTCTACCATTATAGATATGCAACTCTAACCCTTGGGTGGTGGGGAGGTGAAGCCCCAATGATAGGAGAGGGGCATAAGACATCAAACCTGCTATCTACTCAACACAAAAGAGCTGTTCCTGTCCCAGAGGAGTGGGTACAATTTCCCACTATTGGAGTTGCACTGGCAACCAGATTTGGCATGGTCACCCCTCTGTCAGGGTGTGGAGTGGCAACCTGACCTATCTTGAGTGGCACTGCAACTCTGTATGCCAAGTTGCAATGCCCAGAGCCAGGTCCAGCTCCAAAGAGTTTTGAGTCTGATGGTCATTCCATGCCCAGAAGTAAGTGTGGAGATGTTAGAGAAAAAGAATCATTAGGAGACTAGAGTGTACATGGGAAGTGTCATCAAAGGAACTAGTGCAGAAAAGTAGTTTTAGGCAGAGTTATGCCTGGTCTCAAAAGTGAGATAGTTAGGTTAGATTTGTTTATGTTGGTGGAAGAAGAGCTAATGGAGTTGTTCCAAGATGGGGGTGACGCAGTCAAAAAGACAAAGAAGATGATTTTAACATTAGGATTTTGTTCAGACTGAAGGCAAGCAATGTGGATTTCAGCTTAAAGGAACCATACCTGTGAAAGTAACTAAAATAGTGCAATTATTATAGTACTGTATATATCAGCTAAGAAATCTACACAGCAAAGAACTGAGGTACCCAATATTTGAAGTTCAATATCTGTGGAGCCCAATTAGGAAGACAAACAACCCTCAGTATTTTCTTGTCACAGACATGAAGTGTGTCTTGTATTCCATTCTCTGCTCCTCTTCCCTTGCTATTTAGGCAGATCTTTCAGCTTTGTCTTTCCTTGAAGAGCGACATAATTTTATCTGGCATACTATGGCCGTCACTTGAAAAATGTAGTGCTATCCCTGTAGGCCTGCAGGTGTCCTTCAGAGTCTGCAGATGTCCTACTAAGCAAGTCAGTGCACTGTAATGGAGATTCCCAGCAGGCACCTATTGACTCTGCAGGACCTGAGGAACATGCATGAGTGACTCCACACTTTTCAGTAATAGACACTGTACTGAAAATAACTTTTGCACAGGTACAGCCTTTAACACAATGACTATCTCCATGATGTGCAGCTCACCATGCCCACGACCCTTCTGACTGGCCAAAGGGGGAAAGGCTTTGCTAGACTCAGAGATGACAAACTGAATAACAAAAAGCAATAGAAATTCTTAAATGGCTCTGCTCTTTAACATGTATTAAGAGAGATTCAGAGGAACCTTTAATTAAAATGTTTGCAGTCAGTATCTGTAAAGGCTGTCCTGAGATGATATTACTATGACCCAGCAACTAAGGTTCCTTCCAGTAAAAATCAGGCTGTGTGGCCCAATAAATTTCTCATTTCCTTACTTCCTGTGCTAGTTGCCATGTTTTCCCATATATTAGTACTAAGAACATCATACGTACTGGTAAGTTTACATTGATACCTTTCCAGAGGAAGATGCTAAAGAGATGGATATGTAAGCTATACACTGAGCACATTTCATCCTCACAGAAGAATGATAAATATTAATTAATAGAACTGGAGGAGGGGAGAAGGTGTCTAATGGGGACACTATAACAAATCATTGTCTTTCAGATGGACAGTATATTAATGACCCAACTGGAATCAGACGACTCATGCAACAGCTCCAAAATCATGTTTTACCTCAATTCAAATGAGATGGGTATAGGCTGCTATTTTCTCTCTGTATCATCCACAAGCATATAACATCACTTGTATGCCCAGATACTCTTATGCACCTACAGTTGGAGTCACTATTGTATAGTGTGTGAAGTATCTGAGTTACTTAGAGTTTATTTAATGTCTTCATTAACGATGTAGGGTGGGGGGAAGGAGCAACACATGAAATTCATAAGAAGTTACTAAAGTGGAATCAGGAGTCCAATATAACTTAAGAAAAAATAATCAGAAATACATTTTCAATGAAAGGGCGGAAAATTTGAAAATAGAGCTGCTGTCGTAATGAGCACATTAAACATGATTGCAGTGCTAGATTATTAATTCGACCAGCATATCATGATACGGCAAAACAGTATGGCAGCAAAAGGGCTAACAAAGGCAACATTGGACTACCTAAGTAAAGAAATTGCACCTCACAGAATAATTGCAGTAAACCTAGGTATAAGCCGTACCCAGAATCTCCCCTGGGACACTAAGCAAATCAATCTCTTGTTTCTATCTCCATTTAGTTATCTGTAAAATGGGAACAATGCCTGCTCTCAAAGGGGTCCAATGGTGTTAAATGTCCAGTTCCCCTTAGATTTCAGTGCCTAATTCCCTTGAACCCCTTTGAAATTCCTTTTTTTATTAGTTATTTTAAAATATTTTGAATATGTTATAAAACTGAATTTTTAATTATTCTAGTCTCTTTCTTGGCTCATAGCAGCTACATTAGTTTATCTGTTTTAAGGACTAGTGAGCCTTTCAAAATGTTCATGAGAAAACAGTAAAACCAACAAAGCAGTCCTGCAGCACGTAAAGGCTCACAAATTTATTTATCACATGAGCTTTTGTGGGAGAAAATCCCACTTCATCAGAGGCATTGAAGATGGGATCTTCTCTCATGAAAGCTCATGTAAAAAATAAATTTGTTAGTCTGTAAGTGCCACAGGACTCCTTGTTTGCTTTACTGAACTAGATGAACACAGCTGCCACTTTGGAACATGAGAAAACACATTGATGGACTTCAGATAAGTTGTGTGTATTAGCATGGCTAATTTTAAAAATGTATTCATATGAAATATCATTTTTATCATTTTTCAAAAATGCTGATATCAGTGATTATCCAGACTAGTTGTGAACATGTATGTTTATTGATACAGAACTTGATATATTAGTTGAAGCAGTAATCCAGTGGGAAGATAATTTATTTCTTTTGAGAGAGAAGGGATTGAACAAGGCTGACAAAAGGATTGTGTTCACTGCTTCACTGCCTAATTAGGACTGGGTTGAAGTGTCAAAGAAATCAGAAAGAGATGAGCAACTTCGAAGGGGTATTACAAGAATGAAGTTACACAATCTATGACAAGAAAGCTTTGTTGACACTTGACAGTGCTCTTAAATGGACCAACTGTGAAAGACTTATGAACAAAAACTGCAATGTAAGCTTCCAAGAACTGTGTGATTTGGTTCACTGGCATACATAAGATTAAATACTCATTTAGTTGAAGGTTTCTTTTTATTTTATTTTTCACAATTTGCCAATGGGATATAGAAAGTGACAAAGCAGGATTTTCTCCCACAAAAGCTCATACAATAAATGAATTTGTTAGCTTTTAAAAGTGCTACAGGACTCCTTCTGTGTGTGGTTTTTTTTTAATCAGCCCCCTGAACATTGAAAACAACTCTTTGTAAATTATTTAAAAGATTGTATAGAGCTGCAGTACCAAAAGGGTTTAAACTGTATGTTAGTCTGCCAGAAATCAATATTAAATTGATAAGAATATTCTGGTTTTTGTGCAAATGAGGTTCCAAAGACGGCTTCTAAGCATACGAACAGAGGACTCATAGCACACCTTGTAATCAGTTGCTGAAGAGCACTGTGCAAGTCAGACCTAGATTATGAGACTGAGGGAGAAGCCATAAATAAAGATTCTGCTCTGGGTAGTGAGATAACCTTAGTCCATATGGATATGAAGCTGCCTGTGAAGCTGTAAAGTGAAAGATTTTCATTTGACTTGAAATTCAAACATTATATGTAAAATAGTATCATAATTAAGTGCTGTCAGCTGGTTGAGGTACTTTAAAACATAGCTGAGGAATTAATGGTAAAATTTACAGAACAAGTGATTCATGAAGACAAGCATTCTAGAGATTGAATAGAAAAATAGTTTCAAAGGGGGTAGCTATCTTAGTCTAGTCCAGCAAAACAAACAAGGAGTCTGGTAGCACTTTTAAAGAGTAATCAATTTATTTATTGCATGAGCTTTTGTGGGAGAAAATCCCACTTTGTCAGATGCTTTGAAGCTGTAGGAACTTACAGAATGGGAGGACCCTTAAAGCATCTGATGCAGTGGGGTTTTCTCCCACAAAAGCTCATGCAATAAAGAAATGTGTTAGTCTCTGAAAGTGCCACCAGACTCCTTGTTTAACAGAAAAATAACAAAGCAATAAGAAAAAAGACAAGAGGTAAACTCTATGCTCTTATCAAGTGATGGGGAAAAAATGTCTTTTGTTGTAAAAATAGAAGTGAGAGCAAATTCAAATTCCACTCCAAACAAAGTCAGCTTTATCAATAATGCAAATAATACCCTTCTGATCTCCTTAATCCTGTAAGTAGTGGAAGAACTAAAAGTATTGTTAGACTAGGTTTGCAGTGGTTTAGTGGACTGGTCTGTCACCTCTGGAGATCAGTGTTCAAATCCTTAATTCAAATCATGTAAAAAGGAAGAGATTAGTGGCCTGATACTTGCTTTATTTGACAATCTCGCAACACATTGCATGATAAAGTACTTTCCAGAGAGAAAGAGAACTGGAATAGGAGCAGTTTTGCAAGGAAGGACATGTCTATGCCTCTAGCTGGAGATGTAATTTCCAGCTCAAGGAGACAATTACTTTAATGCCCATCAAGCTAGTGTGCTAAAAGGAGAATGTGGGTACAACAGCATGAACAGTCAGTGGCAGACTACCCAATTAAAGTATGTATTCATCTAAGATGCTATGTACTTGACCCACCATTCAAAATGTTGCAGCCAGACAATTTTTTTTCATGCTAGCTCAATAAGACCTAGCACAGGTGTTTTTCTTCCAGCTGGAAATTACACTTCCAACTCAAGAGTGGATGCTGCTGCATGCCCTGAGATTTGTAAACCGGCTATGCTGAGAAACTTGCATAATAAGTAGATTCCGGAGAACCTGCTGGCAGTTTTATTTTTCTTAAACACATTTATCCTTTTGGCTCCATCTGCCCTTCAATCTAGGAGTGGGATTTCCAGTTTGCGTAGACATATTTGCATTAACTCTCATGTGAGCTAGCATACTAAAAGAGGTATAGCTGCAGGAGCATGGATAGCAACAGCAGCTTGGTCTAGTTGCTCCAAGTATCTATCCATGGGGTTCAGATAGATCTATATTTGGGACAGCTAAGCTGTCCTACCATTTCCCATGCTGCCATGACTATACCACTATTTCTTGTATGTTAAAAGCAGATGAAAGCCAGTACAAATATATCTGTGCAAGCTGCCAGGATGTAGACTAAGTTTAAAACATTGGTTTTTTTCCCTTTCATTAAGCAAAATTATTTTCTAAAAAATGAGTCCAGAGTTAGGATCTTAAATCCATATTTAGAAACAAAAGTTTTGGCATTTACAAATACATTAAGAACATGATTTCAGTGAGACTGATTGAGTACTCAGAACTTTAGAAAAATCAGGCCAAGTAATAGTGTGCACAGAAATGTTTCCCACTTTTAAACACATACCTTTAGTGAATGGAATTGTGTGGAATGAAAACAAAAATTGTGGTTTGATAACAGTTCTTAACTCTTCTCCCAGGACTAGTGGCAAAATTAAGTACAAAATCATTCAGAAGTCCAGAATTGGCATTTATTCATAGAAAAATACAATTAAAACCTCAAATATTCCTGTCTATTTTACATTTAGCATTGATTTTCACTGAGCTTCAAATCTGATGGAAACAGTTCTTCTCTTCCCAACATTTCCCCATCTGCTGAACAATTAATTCTAATATTGCCTTACATTATTTATTAC
The DNA here is from genome assembly GCA_007922195.1 of Podocnemis expansa. NCBI lineage: Eukaryota > Metazoa > Chordata > Testudines > Podocnemididae > Podocnemis > Podocnemis expansa. The sequence continues at coordinate 2,579,265 of ML682006.1, forward strand.
CACTAACATTCGCTCAACCCCACCTCCCCACCCATGCACAAAACACAAACAAGAGAATGCCACTGCTCAGCAAAATATTGACAACATTAAAAGTTAAGTCAATTCACTAAGAAAAAGTTCCTCCATGCACCTCATTCATTGCTATGGGGGGGAAGAACAGCGGCATAGTTTTGTGTGTATGTACAATGCTAGAATTCCCAATGCTGCTGTCTGTAAAGTGATTTTTTTTAAAAAATGTAGTGTGTTATCTATTACTAATAGCTGAAAGCCCAGTCTTTTGCAAGGGTGTGGCAGCTGGCCCAAGTAATTAACCACATGTGCAGTCTCCCTCATACAACCCATGAAAACAATGCATGCCTATTAGCGACAGAGTACATATGGCAACTGGGTGAGTTACCTTGGATATCATAAAGGTCCAAGATTCTTACTTTGCCATACACCACACAAGCGTAGTTCATAAAGTCTAAATGGCTGAGAAAATAAAAATTGGATACTAACAGACTGTAAATCCCAAAGATGATTCAAACAGGTGATATTCTGAATAAGAGCACTCAACCATGCTTGTAGCTATTTTTGCCACTTCACACAGATTCAGATATTTTAGGCTTCAGAATGACACATGAATAAGTGACTGTCCTGGAATTGTATTACATAGATGAGATGGAGGCTTCCCGTTAGAGTTTTGACAGGTTGTGACAGAACCCTTAAACCACACAGAGTACAATTCTAGCAAACTTCAGCCAGTTTAGGGAAAAAAAGAAAAACCTGTTACCATACTGTTAGAAAAGTGAGATCCCTAAAGTGAAAAGGGATGCAGCCAGCTACTATGGAAGTACCAGGTTGTACAGTTAAAATTAGAAGCGTGAAAAAAATCCCACATACACTACGTATTTACTTATTCTTAAAACTAATTTCAGTACAAACTAGTTCCAAATAAAGTTTTCATGTGTATTTCCATGTCACACAGTAATTTCCCAAAGTAACCTGAATTAAGATCTCCCTGCAAAACCCCACCTGCACATTAATGAAGCGTAAAAAAACATTGTTTCTGTAAATTACTTGCACCGAACAGGTGGCCTAATTGCAAATTATTTCCAGTCCTACTATTTTAGGAAATTCAACCTCCCACACCTACATTCTACCTAATGCTATCCAGTTCACACCTATCTCAGAGAAGCACAGACTAGCACATAGATTTCCTAGGTTAGGTTTCCTAACCTCCTTCACTATTTATGTCTCAGTGCAATGGCAAAATAAAACAAAACAAAAAAAAAAAACGTGTTGATATGTATATATTTTATCTACAACAAAGACCACATTTATGAGTTAGCCACTTACTGACAAGAAATGAAAAATAACCATTGACCCTGAAGAGTCACAGTCTGGTCCCCAGTCCCTTCTCTTAGTCAGAAATTATCAATATAAGCAGTATGTGGCACAGGTCACTTCTCTTGCCTTAAAGTTCTTAAAGTACTAGAGAGTCTTCAGGAGTTCAGGACTGGTCTTGTGGGGCCAGGGCCTGAACTAGCTCTTTCGGCACCCAGGACAAGCAGCCCCAGAGATGCCACCCCCCAACCCAGCCCTGGGCCTAATCCATACCCAGCTGCCTTCCAGCAGTGGCTGGAGCTCCATGCTGGGGACAGAACCAGTTCCCCACCACCTCTGGGTCATCAAGGAGCCAGATCCATCCCCAGCCACCGTGGGGAACCAGATCCATCCCCTGCACTCTCTAAAATTCGGCACCTGGGGCTTTGCCCTGGTTGTCCCAGCCTAGTTATGGTCCTGCATGGGGCAGCTGGATTGCAGGATCCAATGTCTTAAAAGGGCTACCAGACAGTGTATGCCCAGGGAATGAGCCTAGAAACCAAGGAAAGACAATGCTGGTGCCTATCCAGACCAAAGTTGACCTTAAATATGGAAATCAAGCGCTGGGATCCAAACACAGTAGCCTGGAGAGCGTTTTGTGGAGGAAGCCCACCCACAAGTTCCTTTACACATACAAAGTGCTCTCAAGCAGAAATAAACAATAGGTTTAATAATTTTCACTTTTCTCTTTAGAATAACAGTTAAATATCTATAGACATTCTGTTTTTAGGTAGCAATGTCATTCCATTGGAGTTTGGTTGTTTTACTTTAAATGTCTTCCATTTCTACTTGATCTGTGGGGTAAGAATTATTTTCTTCTCTGTGAAGATATATATTTTGGTCTCAGAGACAGGACATTAGAGTGTACAATCAATACCATGATTACTGTTGGCCTGTTTTAATCATTGTGTTTCTTTTTCTTTGGTACACTGTTTTACTCTATGCCTATCAGTTACTTGGAATTTGATGGTGAATATACATGCTCCATAATTTTTATTAAAAAACCCTTAGCACTAACACATAACTAATTTTTGCATTTAAATTATGGTAGTAGCATGCACCGGCTTGAAACAACTAATTTGGAAGGAAAAATTCAGGACTTATTTTCAGCATGTATTAGCTATTTTCCAGTTAATCAAGTCCATAGTGTCCTGCAAGAAATATTAACAGATGAATCATGCAAGGAGTAACAAGAATTAATACTTTCTTTTCCATTAGTATGCTAAATAATACATGATAAATACTTCCACACAGCTGAGACTGGCATTCTTTAATAACCTTCACAGACAGAGTTAAAGCTTTGTAGGGTGATTTATTTGAATCTACATTTACAATACCTGGCGTGGAAATATAGTTCAATATATTATTTCCACAAATACAACTACAGCTCAATACATTGTTTAAACATGCCAGAAATTGGTCTCAGAATAAAAAGAACTAATCCTGCAAGCTTTATTCACAGTGGACTTGATTATGCTTTGTGTGCCTCGCCCACAGTTAGGAGCCAGCAGCTGTGCCTAGGATACACACCACCTGTGTAGGGCAAAACAGCTTTGCTTAAGACTTCATTTAATGCACTACTTTCCATTCTACTCTATGGGATACCTTCTTTTATGGGGTACAGTGACACCCGGTTGAACACTCTGTTCATTTCCTTCTTCCACCATCTCAGTTTCTATTTCTAATCTGCCATACTACACTGAATCCAACTCCAGTATGGAAACACCTTGCATTTATTTTCCAGAATTCAATTTCCCTCCAGACTCACTAGTTATGTAAGGCACACACATAAGAAGTCATGTAATAATCTCTCCCACCATTACACATATGGGGAAAAGAGTGAGATCAGAAAAACAATAGCATTAAAAACCTAAACAACATTAAGAGCCTCCTATGGGTTACAATAGGGCTCACATGTTAGCAGAATAGTCATTAGATAAGGTATCAGTAGATGATGTTCAGAAATACAGCCCTATTTTTTGGCCTCTGTACGATCAATACATTTTGTTGTCATGCATGGGAAATGGCTTCCCCTGTGCAGCTCTTTTATGGGAGCTCCTGAACTGATTATCCCTGGGTGCTTTGTCTTGTTGTATGTCTTTTGGTCTCAATTTTGCACGGAGAACCACTTAGACTTCAGGGGTGGTGATAGGCAAGAGGCTATGTCTTCCTCAGAGCAGGTCAGGGCTTTAGACTGAAAGCTGCAAAGACCAGGAACTGTCTACATAGCCATGTCTTGTACAGCACCAACCATGCTGTCCATAATCAATAATAATAATGGTTACTTTGAAAGATCTGAAAGACCATTGTGACAGGTAATGCTCACCATTTAGTGTCTCATGATCATTTACATCACAAGTTATTGAACAGCAAGCAGGGGTGGGAGGTTGTAAATCTACAACATACCAGAGTATCACACAGTAGCATGCTATACTGGCATTCATACAGTTCACTGAATGTCAGAGTGCAACTTAGCATTCTGGGACTTTCTGTATACTGTAGCACCATGCAGCAAGCAGGTGGCGTTAAGTAGTTTCACATGACCATGGTTGCTGTGCAGTAACTTGACATGTAGACAAGCCCTTAGAGACCAGATCAAGGAAAAATTTACAGAGCCACTTGACTTGAATTATACACTCTTATTACAAGAAACTTCAAGATTTATGGCATGAGAAATATTTATATCTTGGATTTTTAACATTACTATTCTGAAACCAAACATTTTAGCTAGGCTCAGCTATATAATTCAAGCTCTATCCATTATGATTCTTAACTGTTTATTGAATGCTAAACACATGAATGCTAAACACACTAGCTTTTTCAAAATAAAAAGCCTTTTTCGAGTTTGCTTTTTCAAGAAAAGCTATCATGAGACATGGAAAAGGCTTTTTTTTTTTTTTTTTAAATCCTCCCTATCTCATCCATTGACATGTTTTTTTTTCTGAAAAAGGAAGTCTGGTGTAGACTTTCTTTTTTGAAATAAAAAAAATCTGTGGCATTTCGGGACAACAGACTGTTGTCCCAAAACAGCATTTTTGAAAAAAAAGTTTTTTTTGAGATAATTATTTTGAAATACTTATCCCAAAAAAAGTTTTTTTCAAAAATGCTGGGCAATGTAGATGTGCCCTGACTGCTCCTGCCCATACCTGCAGCAGTCTGACTAGGTCCTCTGTGCAGATTTTCCCCAAGGCCTCAAAGTGGGAAGATATCAACTAATTCCTAGCGTCCCTAGAGTTGAGGGCAGGGTCTCTTTGGTCCAACTGAGCATCAAGAGAGGGACCTGGCATGGGCCCATTTTATCAATTACTTTTTGAGTGAAGCAGTAGTTGCTTTGGTTACTTCTGCAGCTCCGACTACTGACTGGAGTCTCTTGCTGGTTCCTCTGAGGTCATAACAGGATGGGAGGATCCTCCTGTCTCTAAAGAAAGACAGGGTCCCCTGCACAGTTCTAAATGAGGGAAAGGTGGACTCATTTAGGCATTCTCTTTCTTGTAAACTGAATTGCTGCAATTGCCAGATGTAGTCCCCGCCAATAAGGTTTTCAGCCTTCACACTGCACAATCTGCTTTCTTGCCAAGAACTACATCTCCTTGTATCCCTTGATGATTCCTAGATCTCAGTTTCAAAGAAAGCAACAAAATGCATCAGAACTGAGGTAGCCTGAGTCTTGCTTACCTACTCAATAATATTAATAGCAATCCATGCGTTAAGTGTACATGCAGCAGGTTTTATATATTAATAAATTAGCACAAAGTAGCATCAGTACTGGACTGGATTCTGCACTAGTCATGTAATCAAAATATTACTCACTTCAGCAGCAATTGTTCTCTTGTATTAGGCTCTTTACATTTCCTATATGTGCCTTTGCCTTATAATGTATGTATTATAAACCGACAAATATTTTTAAAACAGACTTTTTGGGGATATGTGGTAGACTGAAGTGACATTTTTCTAGTATGACTTATTTTAATATTTGTTTGGTTTTAGTTGGCAAGATTTATAATCAAGGGATTTATTTCAAGATTTTTTCTGAGTACATCTATTTAGACAGAAGCTTGAGCGATGGAAAACAGAGACCTCGGTAGATGGAGAACAATACGACTAAAAATTGTACATGTAGGAAAAAGTTAGGGAGAAAAGAGTGGGGGAAAGTCTAAGACTTTTTGTTTGAATAGTTCTAATTTTAAAAAATTATGCAGAAGTGCATCTTCGAAGAGTTTTGCAAAGGCAAATACTGTCCTATCAATCAACATTAATGATCAAAGGATAAAAGAAGTGAAAAAATAAGTTCAAACCCTAGATGACTGAAAATGTACATCTTTATACCCTTTTGATTCTATGGCCATATAATAATTAGAATGAATTCATGAAAAATTGACATTGGTAACCTTTCGATATATTACTATAAAGATTTAACCATTAATTTCAGAGTATTTCCAATTAGAGGTTGGATTAATTTTTAATCATATTTTAATGCAAGTTCTTATTATAAAAGCAGTTTCATTTCTGGTCTGTGGAGTATTCATGATGAAAGCTGTATAGACTATCTAAAAAACATGGCACTCCCGAGATGTGGCATGGCTGTTTTTCTTCTGATTATCATTAATTGGAGCATTTACTCGATATTCTCAATATGACTAAATGAATGAAGTAGCTTATGTGGACTTGATGAAGAAGTATGACTAATTAAGTATTTGTGATCTCACATAAATGATCTTGAGTAGGCAATAATTGCATTTACTCCATGAGGCACACTGCAAATTGACTAGTGAAAGAATGGATTAGAGAGCAAATATTTCATTTAAAAGTTTCCCCTGAGTGAATACATGCATTAGTCATTGCTATAATCACAGCCGTGGTATGGTGAGATATTTTCAGGATACCCTGTTTAGTTATATACTTGATTAACAAAAGTGCCTTAATATTCTGGATTTCAGTTTCCTTACAAGCAAAAACATCAGTAAACAGTTCATTTTACTGAAACTAATTATATTTTCCTGACACGGTCACAGGCAACTGAATTAATGATGTGTTTCCTCTCATTATTTCTCTTATGTCAATTTTTCTCATACTGTGTATTGGTTTCACATTGTTTTTTTCAGTGCATTATGAGACCAAACAACATGTTAAGGACTAGATTGTTCCTCTACATACAGGGAATATGAAGAGGTGTTGCAATAACCGAGCCTATGAACTTACTATCATTTTGAATTCAACTGTGAGAAGCAGGCAAAGGTGCATGAATTCTCACACTGACCCTTTAAATAAACATGTTTAAGAAGATGCATGGAGGAGACAGAAAGATTAAATCAGTTTACACAGAAAGGTTGACTGATACCAACCAGGAACTATGTTAAGGTCACGTCTGGTAAACAAGGGGAGCATGGGTCAAGAAATTAGGCCTAACTGGTGGACAAAATGGCAAGGGGGATGAGCTCTTCTGCACTGATCTCTGATCTTTTTTGTGACCCTTATAAAGACATTTTGGGGAGAGTGAAAGAAAACAAGGTTTCTGTCTGACATAGACACCTTGGCATGCCAGTAGGTGTGCTTGCCCTACCAGTGATTACAAGCTGATAGACATAAGATCCTGCTATCTTTTCCTCCCTGACATGTCCTTGTAGTGGTTTGGCTGGAGTAGCCTCCCCTCCTTGTGGAACTTCCAGGTACACTAATGGAGGCACGGGTCTACCCAGGGGGAAGAAGTTTGTTTTTGGTGCCCTCTAAGGTGGGCATTACCCATAGGCTAGCTGTCCCTTCAATTGTAGCCCCTTCTTGAGTGGAGGTGGGACTCAGCTCAAAATGTTTTAAAACAAAAAGCAAAAGACAACTCCATGTTTGGCCATCCACCAGTCTTCCTGCACGAGCATGGCTGGTCTTTCCTTCAGGCTTGGTTCTTAATCAGTCTCTTAGCATATGTCTATACTACAGTAAAACTCTTCCCACTGGCCCATGCTGCAGATCTACAAAACTGGAGTGTAGATGGTCAGGTATGAACTGAAACTTGGATTTTGAGACCCCATGAAGGGAAGCTCTAAGATGCTTGCTCCAACCTGATACTGAATATCTACACTGCAATTTTATAGCCCCTCAGCTGAAGCCCAAATTAGCAGACACAGGTCCACTGTGGCTATTTTGATGCAGCGTAGACTTACCCCTGTTCAGGTGTTGCTCACTCTTGGAGCCTATGTTCTCCACCCTTGCAGATGCTCCAGCTATTAGTCTCACAAATCTGCAATTTGTTTGTTTTCCGGTGCAGCAAGCTCACCATATGAAGCTGCAACAACAACTTTCTTCATTCATTATTAGCTGACTTTATTTTTCCCCATCCTTTTACTGAGTCTAGTAACTTTCAGAAAACATAGCAAGGTATTCTTTGTACTATTACATTTTTATGAGAGTCCCCTTAGGAAAATAAATCTTTGATTTTAAGCAGACTCAAGTTTTTATAAAGAAACTTTCCAGAGAATTCTGCCTGCAGTGCCATGGAATCTACTAGACTAATTCACTATGACCATGCATGTGTGAGTGTGTGATGTGAAGTGTACCATGTGGGGACAGGCCACTGTGATGTCAGAGGTGACTCAACCATTTGCTCCCAAGGAGGGAGCATGGAGCAATTGGTTGAGTCATCTCTGACATCGTGATAGCCTGTCACATGGTACACAAGCCATCTCCCATCACCTCTGACATCACAATGGCTTGTCACATGGTACACCACCCACTCCTTCTCTGCCCTCATCTCCTGCCCATGCCTCTCTTCACCACCCTCACCTCCTGCCCCTGCCACCACTTCATGGCCCTACCCACCCCTTCTCTGGCCCCATCTCCCTTCACCACTCCACCTCCTGCCACCACCCACCTCTTCTCTGCACCCATCTGCTGCCCATGGTCCCCTTCTCCAGCCCTCCCCTTCACTGCCCCCATTTCCTGCCCCACCCCCAGACACCTCTTCAACATCCCCCCTCCTGCCCCTGCTCCATTGTTTCTGATCCCTCCCCCCATATCCCATCCTGCACCCCTCACCTTCACTTCTGCCACACCTCCTACCCCATCCTTCCTTATCCCTCTGACAGATATGGTACTGACAAGTGGTTGTACCCCACCTGTGTCTCCTCTGCCTCCATCTGCTGCCCCTGTCCTCCTTCACAGCTTTCAGCTCTTTCCAATATTTCATGCTGACTCATCAGACAATTGTATGTGGTGCTCATCTGGGGAAGAAAACATGATTTTTCCCCATCATTTTTGATGGGTTACAGCTAGTATGCTCAATAGTTTCTTAGGTATTGCACACACTAAACAGCCCTCAGGCTGGACCCAAGCCAGATTCTCTCCTTTTGTTTCCCATCCAGGTTTGGCATTGGCTCCAGGTATAGCAGTTTGGGGTCAGCCAGGCCCATAGGAAAACCCCTTCTCTGCTGTTGTGGAGGCCTTTGCCACCCCGTTAGAGTCCTTTTCCATTTCAACTATCTCTCCCTCTTCTCCCCAAACCTGTGCTCCATGTTACCTTCCATTTGTTCTCATGCAGCTTTTCTGAAATTAGATGCACCACACAGCAAGATGAGACAGCCTACCTAACTCTGCTTAGTCTGAGAAGCTCTAGTGAACAAGAGGGGCCTGACTAGACAAATCAGACAAATGTCCCTGACTGGGACGGCTAGCTTGGATTCCAAGTAACAGCTGCCCTGGCCAACCTGCCAGCCCAAAGCATCTGTCCATGATTGGCTAGCCACTCAATATTCTCTGAACATGAAGAAAAGCCCTCTCTCTTCCCCTTCATGTCTGTCAATTTCCTCATAAGCAGGAGAGTAACTATTAATCACAACTCATGTTTGGACAACAAAACTAACCCTATTTTCCGTACCAAGGAGGACTGTCTGAAAGACTAATAAGGTTCTAACCATTTTTGCCTTTGTAAAAAAGAAACTTTGGAGGGTTTTAATTAAGTTTGTTCTGCACAACTGCAATTTTAGTTTCAATACCTTTTCTTGGTTTTTGATTCTCTCTGTTTTGTGTGCCTCAGTCAATGCATTTCTAAGCTTGCAAATGAGTTTTTTCCTGTTTGTCCTGGTTCTAAGTAGGCTGATGTTCCCTTACTTGGAAACTTGAACTTTGTTTAATATTGAATGTTGCACAGTGTTAACATCTTTCAGCCATTGGGCCCATCTAGTCCCTCAAGTTAATACAGCAAGGTGCTGGGGGGGAATCAATGATTCCCTCTTGCACTGCTAACACTTAGACTAACTGAACCTCAGCCCTGGGATTTGGGGGACATTATATTCCAGATGCTTTCCTTGGAGCAAATCTACAGAGTCTGGGTGGAGGAACTGGACTTTACCCTGTTCCCTTTCCTCCTCTCTCCTCAGCTGTCCTGTAGTGCATGGGGAACTTTACTTCACTCTCCCAAATGCCTGGAGGTTGGGGAAGATATGTGCTTTGCTGCTCCATCAGGACTAAAACAACAAGGACTTGTGTGGCACTTTAAGACTAACAGATTTATTTTTTGCATCCTCCTTGCACCCCCTTTTGTACCTGAGTGTTAAAAGAATGATGGTTAGCCTTAGAATAATTAAAAGTAATACTGTATGTATCACTTTTTTTTCTGTACAAATGGACGAACTGGCACACAGAGTGAGTAAGGCTTACATTTTCAAGCATTCACTAATTTTGGGTTCCCAAGTTTTCTAGTGCTCAACTTTCCAGCCTGTATTTTGCATGCCAAATGTTCATCTATGGCAATTTGGATAGAAGATTAGCTGATTATGATTAGCTGAATTTTAAGATTCACCCATCACTAATTTATAGCCATGGTAAATCATGGGTAATCTGGCTAAAATTCAAGACACATTCAGTCTAAGTATTTTCATGTCCATATTCCTTTTAGAAAGAGATGTAGCTTAGAAGACAAAGTATGGTGCTCTACTGTTTGTCCAGTAGCATGTTTTGTAATGGTAATCAGTGCTCTATCGAAGTCCCATAAATGTGTCAGGGCAATAGCAGTCCTTTCTTTCATTTCAGGATATGAGTAAGGATATAATATATTTAGGACAAAGAAACTAAATGTGCAGCATAAATGCAGTAGTGAAAATTAGAGTTGGTGCAAACTACCGCAGCAATAGCTAGTGGTTCTTGCCAACAACCCTTCTCCTTAAAATTAAGTGTAGGGAAGAGTGTTTAAGTTTTTACATTCATCTAGTTACCCAGAGAAAGGTGGACCTGCTAGTTGAAACCTATATTTGGCTCATTCTGTGAAGTGTCTTGCAGTTGGTTTTCACTCTGGCACTGTCAGGACTGAACCTTTGTCATTAGTGGCTTTTTCATCCCATAACCAGAACGACCACTGCAATATCACCTCTCTCTGTTTTCTGCATTCGCACCTAAAGAACAAAAACACTCCACCCAAAAAGAAACAGCCTTAATGGATGAAAAGCCTTTTATAATCAAAAGGGGAAAGAAACAGACTCCACAAAGTCCACTCAGGAGTTGGGAACCACAGGCCTATTTTATATAGAAGGTAATCAGATGGTGTGACGATTAATTAGGAATATAGCTATATAATTTATTCATTCTGATTGAGATTATAAAATTGTATCATGAGAAACTGCCGCATTATGAGTGACTATATGCCTTTGATCCATCATTGTTGACAAAACGTGTAGCATAGGCACAACTGAGTGGGACAATGAAAAATACTGAAAGTTAACAATAATACTCAGCCCACACAAAGCTTATGTTAAAAAGCAGCTCAAGACTTGGAAAATCCAATTTTAGAACTCCTCTGAAGAGAAGGGTGAACAGTGAAATTTACTAAGAGGAGACCACTCCATATCACCTGGTTTCTTTTGGTTTAAATAAAGAAACGCAGGAATAGGGGGCTTGACAGGAAAAGGAAGAATAGAGAAGAAAATGACATTACAGGGTTAAGTTAGGGTCCCCAGCAGGGACAGGTCTCCCAGCTTTTACATGGCAGAGGAGCCCTTCCTGCATTTCTGAACTCAGATGGTTCTGGACAACCAGCCCAAAGAATCCCCTGAACTGGTGAAGAAGCTGAATATTAAATGTTTACCCATCTCATTGTTTTGTATGGTCCGTGTCCTCCTGGGTTTTATGTGATCAAATATTAAAGAGCATAAATATGTTAGACTATCCAAAGTATGTTTGCGTTGAATACTTCACAACTGTTGCATTTCCTTGATAGAGTTAAACTGTAAACAAGAAGTTTTTGGGTGGAGTTCTGGGCAAGGTGCAAGTTTCAGTAATCGGAACGTACTGGTCCGTGAAGCTAGGACAGGTGGGCTAAGAAGCCTCTACCCAAGAAGTGATAGCACACAGTGAGACAGCACTCATGAAGTCTGCCAGTGAGGTGAAGAGAGAAATGAATGCTACTCTCTCCTGTGGTTCCAGAAACTTCATCACATCTCAGAGGACTTAGAGCATAAAGGTTCTCACAGCAGCTCATAGGTGGCTGCAAAAGGGGTTTTGCTGGGATGAGTGACAATCAACAGCAGCAAAGAGCCCTAAAATAAACTGGTATTGTTTCAGTAGCACTTGCTACAATGACAGTGAATATGGAAGGGAAAACCAAATGACACTATTCTACACCCCGTGAGACTATTTTAAAAAGGTTTACTTACATAACCTCTGGAGTCAGATCTTTCTTAATAAAGGATTAACTCTAAGGATCATTTTGCTACAACCAAATTATGAGTCTATCTAATACTGTATAAATATGTTCAGTGTACTCGTCATTTCACAGCAAATTTATTTTTGTCTGCCTTTTCTATTTGCATTTATATACAAGCCTTTACAAAATACTATTTAACATAAGATCAAGTAGCAAATAACAAAATGGCTGGATCCTGAGGTTCTCAACTAGGTTTTCCTCAGTTGATTTTATTTCGTATTTCAGCAAGATTTTCTTTGTGCATAAATATTCCTCTGGGTCCCCCCAGTATTGGAATTAACCAACTAAGGGCTGAAAACGTAAGAATGGCCATACTAGGTCAGACCCATGGTCCAGCTCACCCAGTATCCTGTCTTCTAACAGTGGCCAATGCCAGATGCTTCAGAGGGAATGAACAGAACAGGGCAGCTACCAGGTGATCCATCTTCCACCATCCATTCCCAGCTTCTAACAAAGATCCTGTGGTTGTCTTCGTAGGTTTTTTTCTTAATGCAGTTTCCTCCCACGGGGGAGTTTGAGTCCTTCCCCTTCCCCACACATGTGGAACAGATCAAGAGTCTGAGCACATAAAACTGCTGATTGAAGGGGGCATGGTATCTGCTGAATCCATCTTGTATAGTCCCAGTATTTCTGAAACACCTCTAGGGCCACTTGTCCCCTGACTTCCATGGAAATTTGGTTCCGTTAGACTCTCCAGTTAGCATTTTCCTCAGAAACAACCCCACTTTCCTTAGAAAGGCATTTTCTCCTGGTAGCAATGGAGAAAACGTGCCCACAGGTTAACAACATTTACATCAATATTCACTTTTGTGCAGACTCTTGTCAGTATTGGTACAGAGATGGTGAATGTGTCTCCTAGGCCCTAACCTTAAGTAGTTCTTAAAGAAGAGTTCTCTGACTAACAATGTTTGGCACTTACCCAGCAGTGAGTATGAATTATTACTCCATTATATAGATAGCAAAATTAAGGAAGAGAGAGATTAAGAAAAGGCTCATTGTCATAAAGTATTGCCCAGAACAGAATCCAGCAATGAGATTTTTATCCCTGTGCTGGCCCCTTTACACTGTGTAAAAGCTCTAGGCATGCTGTGGGAGGATTACCCAGGCACAGCTTTTTGCAGAGAAAATGAAGCAAGCACATCTGCCCAGAGTCAGGGCCAGGAAAAGGTTGCTGCAGCCCATAGGGCAGTGTGGGATGCTACTACTATTTACATAGGCTGCCAGGGCTGTCTAAGTTACACCAGGTTTATCTCAGCCCCCACCCTGGGACGGTACAACGTTTACCTAAAGCCACTTCAGCCCTAATGCTGAGTGGTGACTACCGTACTACACTTCTTAAAAGCACGGCACAGAATCTCACTCAGGTCTCTTCATTCCAAGACTAGTGTTCTATTCTGTTAGACTACACTGCCTCTCTTAAAAAGGATCTGATACATGAAAAGTAATCTGGATATGGTGGCCTTTCATTGAGTGGCAACCCTTTACGATTTCAGTAGAGCTCTTTGTATGGTAAAGTGTCACTTTGTATAGTAAAGGAAGCAGACCCTTCCTAATCTAGTGCTAAGTGCTTTCACAGAATGACTTTGTGTTCTTATCAGTATGCAGATCAGAGTGCATGGGTAACAGTCCTATTTGCATTTGCCATCAATGTACAAAATCAGTAGTTGTAGTGCTGTGTGTACTGAACTTTTACAGTGGCACAAGGGAGTTGAATCCTGAAATTCTCCAAGTTCACATTAAATAAAATCTGTGTTGCTGTTGCATTTTAATGGCTACCTACTCAAAAGGTTTCAATTTAAGGGTGGTGGTTGTGTGTGTTATCTACCAGCTCCTAAACTTATCAGTTTTTGTCTTTTTAAAAGCAAACTTACTTTACCACAAACCTCTTTTATGCAACTGCTTATCTCCAAGTCTCCAGTAATCAGTTCTGTGCACTTCATGACAATTTCATGGCATGCAGCATAACGTGAATACTGGGGTAACAGGGCTGCAAAACTGATATTTACTAAACCTGACAACCCACTTCCATTCTTTTCTCCATATAGTGGTTCAAGGAGAGGAAGGTTAGATTGCTTATCTTGTGAAGAAGGGTTTGATCCACTGAAATGACTAAAACTTAACTGATCACTGAAAGCAAAGTACAGTATATACCAATACCAGCCTTCATATGTATTCTCTGGGTTGCAAGCATAAGAAAATTCAGTAAGTAGAACTAGCTGTTGTGCTTGATTGTGGTCTTTGCTGCAGAGAGTTATCAAAAAGGTTAACACTGGACTTCAAATTTTGGGTTCTCATATTGTGCAAGGGTGCATTGTTTTCATATTTCAAATTAAATTACACAGTTACATCATGGAGAGGCAACTTCAAATAATATGATAAAGCAGAAAAGGGCCCATTCCTCCAAACTGGTTTAGTACTACCGTTTATCTAGTTAAACAAGAACTGTGCAAAATAAGCAAGGAGTCCTGCAACACTTACATTTGTCACATGAGCTTTCATGGGAGAAAATCCCACTTCAGACACTTTGAGGATGCAGGAGCTTACAGATTGCGAGGAAGATAAATGCAGGGAAGTGTAAGACATGGAATCAGGTCATACTATAACAGCAAATCAAAGCAGTTGTTAAGAATCAAACATAGGGAAACAGCAAATAGAGGAAGATGAGGTCAGATCACCTGTTGCAATGGGAAAAGAAACCATAGTCACAATTTAATCCTGCTTTTACACAATCAGACCTGCACATCAGTTCTAGTTCAACTGTTTCTCTTTGAAGTCTTGATGTCCCATTGACTTGCTTGAGCACAGCTCTTAACAAATCATCCAAAGAGTGGTTAGAAAGATGGAAGTGCTCATCAATTGGCTTTTGAGTGTTGTGATTTCTGATGTCAGTTTTATGCCCATTTTTTCTTTTGCCCAGAGACTGTCCCGTCGGTCCAATGAATAAGATGTGGGGGCATTTCTGGCACATGATGGCATAAATCACATCGTTGGATCCCTTGATAGAGTAGCTGGCTTGATTAGGTACATGACTAGAAAGCATTCTCTTCCTGGGGGGAGAGAGGCTCTTTTCAATGTGTCTGTGTGGGGCACATATTTTGTTCTCCCCAGTTTTAAAATCAGAATGAGTAGAATAAAGAGTTGACAGGAACCGACAAAGGCAGTCAGGACCCAGGGTCAGAGGTCAAACCTGAGGCCAAAAATACCAGAAAAATTCAGTCAGGTTCCAGGCCAGGATCAATACAAAGGACCAGAGTCCAAGTTAGGTTTCAGTATCCAGGCTATGAGTTGAGGGCCAAGCCAAGGAATAAGCTAGGAGTTTAATAGCAGGAATGGCCATGACAGCAACAAGAAATCCACAGTCACCTGGATGCTTGCTAGACACTTCTTGGAGTTATATATAGTAGGGAACCAATCAGGAGCCATGAGGTCGTTCCCTAATGAACCCTCTTTGTGGACCTTCGTGGGACCTGTGTCCATTGTGAGTCATGGGTATTGGAACAGAGGTTGCATACTGCTGCGAGGTGGGAGCATTCAGGTGTTTGTCTGCTAGAAGCTTTGCCCGCAGGGGCCCGAAATCCACTGGGACCATGTAATAATTTGAGGAGGAGGGAAATAAAACAACTTAATTCCTGCACTGTATATGTTCTTGCTCTGCTATTCTGAGAAATGCCACATATTAGGCAAAGTGCATCTGTGTCAGTTTGCACCAACAAAAAATATGGCCCTTTATTATTTATACCTAAAATGTAGTTTTTACATTTGATGCCACTGCCTCTTCTTTGTTTTGGTAAATTTTAGAAGAAAAAAAAATCACATTAAAATTTACACCTAAATTAAGGTCATGCAAACCTTGCCTCCATCATGGTCTGTGGATAAAAATATTTCTACAACAGCATGCAGTATAATTTACAGAATATTAATGTTTTGTTTGAAACTGTGCTGTCCTCAAGATACCCTGAAGCACTGTCTATCCTCCAGCTCTTTAGTTCTGGCATGCTATTTAAGGTCTTCATTTTTCTGTCAATTAAACAGTATTGAAGACAACCAATTTCATCCAGATAATGCTAGCTGAATTTGCTTGACAACTTATAACGATAATAAAGAAGTCTGACCTTCACATTTTAGAGAAACATCAGTCCTTCCACTAACAAGTAGCACTTCTCCTGTGCATTATTTTACAAAATGACAGCCATTTCTAAGTCTTTCAGTATTTTTAAATAGTGTGTATCCCTTTTAATGAAGAAGGTAAGTGGGCACAAACATCTACTCAAGCAATAAAAAACCAGACACCAGGAAATATTCTGTGCTGAGATTATTATTCTGTGCTAAGATTATTAGAATGAAAAGCCCAACTGAACAGACTTAAAATGGATGATAGAGATTCACTTCAAACATATCAAACAAGGTCTCAGTTCAGGAAGAATCCCCATTTAGGAGAGTATTTAAGCACATTTAAGAATGTCTTTAAGTCTGATGTGTTATGGTAGGTACATGACTGTAGAGTAGCCACACTCATGTGAAAACGGTGGGGCCTAGGACTCATCAACAGAGCTAGACCAAAAAATTGGACTTTTAAAAAATACTTTTGCACCAGAAAATACAGTTTCAGGCTACCTGAGACAGTTAATGAATTTGTGTCTATTATGGCAAACTATTTCAGAGAAAGCAAGAAAGAAAGAAAAGAAAAAAAAAAGATTGGAAGTATCAAAATGAACATCAAAATAAAATATTTTTGATTTTTAATGGACTTCATTCAGGAAGTCACTAGAAAGGTGGTGGTGTGCTGCTCACATCTGAATAGTTTGGGCACTTACATGGGACACAGGAAACCTGGGTTTGAATCTCTGCTCCAGCTTGAATCCAGATCTTCCTCAGCCCAGTAGGAGGTCATGTAACTACTGGGGTATTGGATATTCTGGAGTAGGCTGTTTTCAGTCTCTCCTGCCAAAAGTGTTCCACTTTACATGGAAATTCTTAAAAAGTCATTGGTCTACAGAGTCGTTCTCACTCACTATCTCTGTCCCATAGTGATTGAGGGTGGGGCCACTTGTATACTAGTCCTTGTTCTTATGAATGTTTAAGAAGCGATAAATAAGAAAAGACATTTATAGAAAAAACCTTCTACTTTAGCTTATTGACTATGAGTAATAAACTGCTGAGTAGTCACAAAGTTACTAAAATAGACTATTTCGATAGAGTTATGTAACACTGCTCTCCTTCACAAGCTTTTTAGAACACAGTAGCAAATATTCATAGACCAGCAATACATTGCAAACTGTAATAACTAAATTGTGATTGATAATATCAATTTGGGGGCAGTGCTGCTGCCAGAACGTCCCTTAGCAACAAGATGCATTCTGTAAGGATTTCCCACTTTTGTGGTGATTACAGTAATAATGATGAAATTGTTTGAAAGTGCACCTTGAAGTCTAGTTTTCCAGCTAACCCTGGAATCAGAAGGAAATAAACCTATTCTGGAACTTCCAATGCAGTGTGAAAGTTTAAAGATTAACCTCAAATGTCTTAACATGTTTAATTAAGAGAAACCAACATTTTATAGCAAACTTTCACTCTGCCTAATGGGTTCATTACTACATAAATTGTGTGAATCCAAATTGCAGTGGTTAATATTATGCTTCAGTGCCCAGTGGCATTCATTACATATGTGAAAAAAATTCAAATCAATGACCAAGTCACTAACAAGTCACTCCATTTTTTATCATCATCTCCGCTTCAGGGCTGTGGAGAACTGTGTCTAGCAAAATCCATAATTCTGTCTGCCAATTGTTTGCAATTCCTTCTAACCTGCATCATTCATAAGGCCATTTTTTGTGGAGAGGGAATAAAATGGAAATATACTGGGATTTCACTGTATTATTACATAGTAATGGTTATTTCCCCTCCCACCCTTCCCATTAACTTCCCACAGAACAGCCATATGGTGGCATTCATCAAGAAGGGAAAGGTCATGCTTCATTATAGAGCAAACCAAGACTATTCTAACCAGTGATTAAGTAGGAAGAATGATCAAAGAAAATAAGCACCATTAAAACTTGACACCTCCTACTCACAGTAATAACCTCTGCCTGTTCTAAGTTTAGGGAGATATCACATATACCATGGAAAAGCTATGGGCAGTGCATTCCTTTCATGGTGCCTATAATTATTACTTGTCATTTATTATGTAACAGGGTATCCTGTACTGTCCCCTGGCATAGGACAATATGGAGTAGTCAAATGTGCTATTATTTCCCTGAACTGGGCTATCCAGACTGAGGGTAACTGCTTGGAGTGTAGATCAGACTCCACAGAACTTCTATAGTGAGTAGGAGAAGGTACGGAATAGAGATCTCTGTCCCTGTATGCTCTGAGTTGTGCACCAAGAGCTAAAAATTGTGGTAGCTTGAGGGCGGATGCACCATGTCGATCTCTCAGAACACAGAGGGGCAGCAGACAATTTTTCTTTTGGTCTACTTCTTGGGTAGAGTCACAGGCTATGTTCCCTCTAAGCTGTGGACATGTGCGTGTGCACACAGGTTGTGAAATATGCGCACACAACAAAATAGAGCACGCACAAAAAAATTCAACAGTGCTAATATTTTAGTGCTACTTTTAAGAAGGCGATTTCAAGTAGCATGTCTCAAATAAGGTTTTGAAATTTATAAAATCATTTCCATCACCATATCAAAATAAAATTAAGACATTATTTGCATCATACACACTTACTTTGTTGCACTCACAAGTTTGACCACACTCACTGGAGTGTGCACAAGTTTGGACACTGGTTCCAAAAATTTGCACAAAAGAAATTTTTGGTGCACACAGCCTATGAAAAATCAGAGGGAACACTGGTCACGGGGTATTGTTTCCTACACTAGGCTCAAAGCAAAGTCACCAATGAGCCCTAATTTGTTGTCATAGTACCCAAAAGCTGCTTTTAGCACTAGGGCTCCTAGTCCACTATGCGTTATGCAGAGCAGAAGACTGTGAGTGATCTGAGAAGACAAGACTGAGCAATAATGGGGGGGAGGGGAATAAAACTTAACACACTATTAGGAATGAGTCTTGTTAATTATTTTAACTCCTTGTTGTATTCCTGAAACTGACTCTCTCTTTAACCATTCCTATAGTTTGCTCTGCCCTTGCGTATGTGCCACAGCATATTGGGGACATCTTTCAGGATAAGTAAGACAGGACTCCAAAATGTTTGCTTTGTTGCATTTTGACTTTTACAGTAATATTCTCTAAATATCTCCTCTTA
The DNA here is from genome assembly GCA_007922195.1 of Podocnemis expansa. Lineage (NCBI taxonomy): Eukaryota > Metazoa > Chordata > Testudines > Podocnemididae > Podocnemis > Podocnemis expansa. The sequence continues at coordinate 2,598,575 of ML682006.1, forward strand.
GTTCTGAGGACCAATATGACAGGGGGAAGAGGGAGGGGAGGGAAGCTATGAAACAAAATTTACCTGGTCTATGTCTGTTTAAATTCAACTGACAGCTCACCAAGATTAATTGTACTGTCTGAAATGCTGCAGTGCTTCACTATAACTCTGTTACTGTAGACAGAACAATATTAATCCATCTAATTCAAAAATAGCTTAAAGTAACACTTAAGGGTTGAACTGCACCAGCAAATGGAAGGCTTAGGTCTGTGTGTTGTAAAGGTCTCTGAGCAGTTTATAATCTTATATTACATTCTAGCAAACAATATAGTTATCACTGAGTACTTTACGTGGTGTCACTTGGTTGCTAGATGCATTAGGGGAAGGTTGAGCAGAGAACAGCACTCTTAACTCTGATATATTGGCATTTATCAGTCTGGCCACTGTTAACTTTATTTATTACTTGCTTCCAACGGTAGCTGCAACGTGCTAGGTGCTGTACAAACAAAAAGCAGCACAATCCTTATCCAGAAGAGCTTACATTCTTTTGTATTCCAAATGTCAAATTATAATTAATGTAACATGAGTTTTCCTCTTTGATTTCCTGTTAGAAGGCAGTATTAGAAGTGGGAAATATACTATAATAAAGGACTATAACACAAACAATAGCATGAGAAAGTTAACTGTCAATATATCATGCCCATGGATCTTTTAACCCAGGTACTGAATAACATCAGCAAAACCAGCTGCTTAAAACTGAATACCCTTGTAGACTATTACATTTATTAGGATTTTGCATATGAAAACAAATACAGCTGTGCTCTGTCCTTTAGACACAAAATTCCTGAGAACTGGAAGGCAATATAATTGTTCTAAAGAACTAAATACAAGAGAGTATAGTCTTTGTTAAATGATATGAGCCACAAGAGATCAGACAACTAGCTTTCCTAATTTTCTATTCTGCTCAGTGATAATAGTCAGATGTTAATATTTCAGTAAAAGATGAAATTAACTTCTCATTCATTCAACTCCAATTTTTTAAAAAGAGAAAAAACAGTACTAAAACCAAAAAAAAAAACAAAAAACACTTTCTGGACATCTCGGGCTGATGCTTATTTAAGTGAGGCAGAATTTACCTGAAAGAAATTTAGCTAAAAAACCTACAGTTAGATTGCAGTTCTCCATTGTTAAGTTCAATATATTCTATCTTGAAGTATGTGGAGTTTGCCGAAAAAGCATCATAAATGGATGTTATGAGAAAACCAGAATGAACTATCCTATTGATCCCATTTGCAGAGCAGAAATGAATCAGGAAAAAGGAAGAAGCTGTAAGAATTGGAAGTTGGATTTGATTATTTATGATATAGTAAAGCAGATCATATTGTAATCATATGTAAATTAAATTAACATCACCCTCTGTGTGAGGAAAACTGCAACATGAAAGGGAGTAAATGAGATAATATTCACACGAGCTAGTATATGAATGTGGGTGGACAAACCAAGTGCTAATTACGATTATTTAGCACATACCATGTGGTTCAATATAATAACCAAACTCAGCTGCAATCTGATGGATTTGAACCAATTATCAAAGACAATTTCCAGTTTTCTGGAAATTTACTGTACAGACTGCAAAACTAGCATATTCTAAGTCGATGTTTCTATTTTTCATTACCTCCTTGTAGTAACTCAGATCTGACAGCTCTCGGAGTATTCCAGGAGTACCACTGGCCAGGAAAAAGACCTGGAGCTTTGTCTGTTCGGACTCGGGGCTTGTGTGCCGCCACAGGTCACCTGGCAGCACACCCTGGGCTTCAGCACTCAGACTTAAGCCCATAAGCCCTTCAGCACTTGGACTTAAGCCCATAAGGTGCCCCTGGTGTATCCTCTACAAAGATACTCTCATAACTGTCCATTTGTCTTCCTGCCGTAAGAGATTTTTAAATATATCCTTTATTACTCTTTACAGAATCTACAAGTTAGTCATTCAAAAAGATGATCCCTCACTCTCTCCAGCCCAGGGAGACAGACTTCTCCTCACCTACAGCCAAACCCCTAACCTTAAACCAGGGGTCTCAAACTCAAATCACCACAAGGGCTGCATGAGGACTAGTGTGCTAGCCCAAGGGCCGCACCACTGAAACCTTTTCATATAACAATATTGCAAATATCAGTAACAGTAGTGTTATTGAGGGCTGCAGGAAATAGCTTTAGGGGATGCATGTGGCCCATGGGCCACGTCTTTGAGACCTCTGCCTTAAAAAGATATTCACCAACAACTGCAGACCTATCAAACAGAAACATCAAAGCAGGCACAAACCCCTGCAACAAACCATGCTGCCAACTTTGCCTGCATATCTGTGCAAAAGACACTATCATAGGACCTAGTCAAATCAGCTACTCCATGAAGGATTCATTCACCTGTTCATCCACTAATATGATTTATGCCATCATGTACCAGAATGCCCTCACACTTTATATATTGGACCAACAGGACAATCTCTGGGCAAAAAAATAAATGGGCATAAAACCAATGTCAGAAAACACAACACTCAAAAGCCAATTGATGAGCACTTCCATCTTTCTAATCACTCTTTGGATGATTTGTTAAGAGCTGAGCTCAAGCAAGTCAATGGGACATCAAGACTACAAAGAGAAACAGCTGAACAAGAATCGCTATGCAGATTCAATTGTGTGAAAACAGGATTAAATTGTGACTATGGATTCCTTTCCCATTACAACAAGTGATTTGATTTCATTTTCCTCTATATGCTGTTTCCCAATGTTTGAATCCTAATAACTGCTTTGATTTCCTCTTACATTGTGACCTGATTCCATGTCTTACACTCCCCTGCATTTACTTTCGTCCCATTCTGTTAGTTCCCCCACCTTCAAAGCATCTGACAGAGTAAGATTTTCTCCCATGAAAGCTCATGCAATAAATAAATTTGTTACTATTTAAGTGCCAAGGACTCCTTGCTTCTTTTGCTGGACTAAACTAACATGGCTGCCCCTTTGGAACTTGGCAAGTTAGTCATTGTCTTCCCCAAAAACCTAGATGTGGCCAGTTTTGTCTTGCTGGCAATAAGGAAGGCAGTTATGGTTTTTGCACTTTGGGTCTTTAATTGAACATGTAAAGCTGTAAGGGTTCCTCCAAAATGACCAGGCCACAAAGACAATAGTGTAGGATTTTTTTTTTCCTTTTTTTTTTAAGGCACCAAGAAGGAAGGCTGACTAGATTCAGCTTTAAACTGGTGATGTTACAGTGGTCAAATATATACTCTTCTTTATCAATTACATAATCCATTTGGAATTCTTTACCTATTTACTTACAAGTACAGACAGTTTCACCTGGAGAGAACTGAGGTGATAATAGCTGATGCAGAATGTTAATTATATTAAAGACCCTTTGACTACAATTAGGGTGGGGAATGGGGCAGAGAGGAGAGTCCTTACAGATAAGCAGGGTGTGCCAGAAAGTCTGGGGAATGTATTATTCCCATGTTAGTCAAGGCTTCTCAATAGGCAGCTGGTCACTGCCTTATTGATTGTTTATGGCAACATTGTTCTGGGTGAGTCTGGTCTGAATTTCATGCTCCAAGTTGCTGGCTGGGAACGTACCTAACATATATCAGAAGAGACCTGACAGAAAGAAATATCTAAAAAGACACAAAAACGTTAGAACCTAACAAGGGGATGGGAGGCAGATTTTTGTTGTTTAAAGAGAGATAGAAAAAGAAGCCTTTCAGCTCCAAGTTTGCATGCATTTCTTTCTTTGAATCCTGAGATTTTTAGGAATGGTTCATGTGCAGGTTGTGTACTACTAGAGATCTATGTTGTTCTATTGAAGTGATAAAACATATCCAATAAATTATCAAATCCATTTCACTTTCATGGCGAGCAGATGGGTCAAAGCTCAAATTCAACTCTTGATTAAGCTGAATATTGTGGTACCTATGCTTTCTGAGGAAGACTGGTAAGCATTATTTCCCCATTACTAAACTGGTTATGTCCACTATTTTAGATATAGATATAAAATAAATCGTCAGTGTGACTCAAAACACTACATATAATTTATGCTACTGTTGTAAAATGTACAAGATATTTTAATGGAAGGAACAGTAGTAGGAAAACCTAAAGGACTCAACACAGTTAGGGATCTAAATTCTCCTCTTCAGCAATCTCATGTAAAATAAAGCATTTAGGTATGTACCTGTGACACTAACATTTTACCCTTTCCCTTCAATGTATAAGCCAATGTATAAGGGGGCAATATTACATGGAGAAAACAGCATGACACATGGTTTGTGATTGTTTGAATTAGATAATATTTCTGAATAATGCACTTTCCCTCCTCCATAATGTCTCTGAAATATTGTAGTTGGTGAAATGGGGTGGGGGGAATACCCTTAACTAAACTGAAGGACTTAATTTTTTGATAGAGGATAACTGCTGACCTTCTTAGGATCAGTTGCATTTTGATTTTCTTCATGAACAGGATGCTTTCTAGTTGCCAGAATGATTTACTGCACATACTGCTAAACAGACATACTTTTTGAGTTGAAGTTTCTATTTTTGTTAGCTCTTTGCATTAACTTAAATATTCCAACTGTCATTGTATTGTCTGCGCAGATGCTGTAGATCTCTCTCTCTCATACTTGTCTATTTGTCCTGCTGCAATAAGAGGTCTTGGAGCATTTATTTTATTACCCATTTTTAGGGCCATGAAGTTAAATTGTGGTGAAGGCAATGCCAAAATGTGGTTGGCTTTTTTCTTGCAAGCAGTCAGGAACAAGGCTATGGCTCCTACTACCTTTGGGGAGGAGGAAACAGATACTGATCAAAAGAACTGGATCTAGTGGCTCAGGTAAGACACCATCCACGTAAAGGCAGAAAATATATAATCACATTCCCTCCAACCATAACCTCTCACCACAGACTAATGGCACTCACCTCCTACACTCAGGATCACTGTAGGACTGAGTTTTATGAGCAGTGTGAACATTACACTATCCTTTGTGTTCCTGGAGGACTAGAAAGGAATTTTCCCTCGCCTGCAGATTAGCCAAACATTATTAAAAAGGGGGGAAGGTTGCTTTTGTGTTTTGCCTTCCCTAGGCAGCAGGTCAGGAGCCTGTGAAGTAGATAATGAGGTTATGTCAAGTTATAGAATTTGGCAGCTGTCCAGTGCAGGTACTCATACCATGCTGGGTCTAGTTTTCTGATAAATTCTGAGGAAGCTGAGAGAAGGGGATGGAGGCTTTGAAAGCCTGGTACAGCATGGATGCAACCTTTCCTTTCCCCAGCTCTCTTAATCTTCACAGGAGTGAGGGCAGTGGGATTCCAGCAACTGGCAGAGACCAGGCTGCGCTGATTTTTATTGCTGGCTTTTGCCCCAATGAGTTAATAAAGTTGTAACCCAATGAAACCACATCCTGTTGCAACTTGACCTTCTTCCTGCATAATTGGGACAATAACCTTTCATATCAGCATAATGGCCACAGAAAAAATAAAGCTGTGATCTCTCTTTTGCAATGCACAGGGAACAGAGGTGGCACACTTCCAACAGAAGGAGCTTATCACCAACAGAATCACAAGCATCCCCAAAACAACAAAGGCTGAACATGGGTGGGATCATGGCCAAGTTGCATCAGGACCTGAACACTTTTAACACAAAACTCATTTCAGTAACCCAATCTGGCAAGAATAGTGTCCAAAGGAAAAAGGATGTCACCTTCTCATCAATCACAAATGATACAAAGTAGTTGTGGGAGCTGATTTTTAGCTAGAGATGCAATAGCAGCTGAGGAGCCCTCACAAAGTTCACACTGCAAACCTGTGTAATACATGGTAGACACTCAAACCTCTACCTGTGTTTGTATAGACTTCAGCATTTCTTCCATTTCCACTTTTATTCCCACCCTATAAGCATTCTCTCTCTAATACCTAGGTTCAGTACAGGTTAGTTTTATCAAAGCCTCAGTCTCTATTACACTGTAAATTGTTCACCCATACATAGGGTTAGCAGATGTCAGGAAAAGGAGGACATGTCCTCCTTTTTACTTTCACATCCTCTGTCCAATAGGCATTTTAAAATTACATGATTTTGTCTAGCTTTTTACTTACAGGGATTAAAGTATGCTGGAACACCCCAGAACACCCTATTTTTAGGGGGATGCATTCCAGGGCCCCCTAAAAACAGAAGAATATTACATTAATACATTTTCTCCATGTGTCCCCCAATGTCCTCCTTTTCGTGTTTCCCTGTCCTCCTTGGTATACCTCCTTGTGGTAACTGTGGGGGACAAATTAATCAGGGCTCTCAACCTGGAAAGAGAGACCACCGATCCTCCCCAGTGATGAAGGCCCGTTCCCAGCTGAGACTCAAATTAGCAGAGAACGAGGTGTGGTTCAGGATTTATTATTCAGCTGAATAACAAAAGGAACTGCATCAGAGGGCAGCAAAGAAGTGCTAGCCCCTCTGAGCAGGCCCCCCCAACAACTCGAGTGCAAGAGAGAGCCCCGAGGGGCAGCATCACAACACTTTTATCCAGTACAGTATGATAATGCTATGATAATGCTTACATGATTGACAATGTTTTAGAGACCCTTATATGGTTACATCAACATTATTAAATACATATTAATGATTAAAGAATGCATATAATTATCCCCGCCTCTGTTTACTGTTGACATCATTTGCATTATCCTGGGCAGCCGCAGTACCTGCAAACTCATTAATTTCTGCCTAGAGATGCTGACCTTACATTCTTGTGAGGCTATGATGCCAAGAAGGGTGAGCAGGAGATAGGAGGTAATACTCCCTTTTCAGTTAGAACAAAGACGGACAGTCTAGCTTACATTCCTTGTCCAGATGGTCAGGAGAAAAAGCATGAGAAAGGGGAGATAACACACTTTAACTATCAACTCTAGGCTGCTTGTTAAAGAAACTTAGATACATGACTTGCCAGAGAAACGACCCCACTACCATAGCAACCCACGGCTCCAACGAGGCCTACACTTCAGCACCTTTCTCACTGTTCTACAGAAGAGATTACATATAATTTTTCTTACATAACCCTACCCATACAAGCCTAGCCTACAATTTTCAGTAGAAGTATCCAAGTCCTGCAGGAATTGTATGCTCCTAGTATACAATATATGCGCTTAGTGCATAAAGTTCCACTTGATTTCAGATTCGGCTTTTATTAAGTGGCTGCTGCTTATGCCTGAGCAAGTAGATTTTACAGCTTTAGATCTGGATGTGCAAATGTACTAAAATATTAGGATTTGAAAGTGTATGCAAGTGTTTGCAAACACAATGTTCAATGTGGCTGAACTGAAGTTCTTTTGAAATTTTGGTCCTTAATGACTGCAAGTGTGACAGAAGAGGAAAAAGCATACATAGATTGGCTACCATATATTAAATTATTATTATAATGTTTTCTTCAATGGTTTCTGGTGGTGTGAAAGTGTGCCTTCAAAGTCCTCCTGCTTTATCATTTATTCACACAACGATAGGAATGTTGTCTTCCACAACAGCACACTTGAAAACAGCATAACTCAAATGTGAACTTTTCAGTTCATTTTATTTAGTGGGTGAATCTTAAGTCCAAATCTAACCATGGAAGAATGCATTGGACTCCCCTTTAAGGCAATAATAGCCCATAGCACACATTGGAATCCTAAACTATTACTTCTGCATAAAGAGCTTACTGATTTGAATTTTTATTCACATAATAGGCATTCATATCAGATTTTCTGTTTATTTAGAATTGTTTTCTTAACTCTGTTGGAATCTAATGTGAACTAAATCAAGCCAGAAAATATATGGCAGTTCACTTTTTTTTTTCTTTTTTCTGCTGTCTGGGTATAGCAAAATTAGATTAAAATTTCTTGGATCCTCTTCTAAAACATTTTTCAGTGGGATACCAACAACCAATATACAACTAATAATAACAGGACTACATTAAGGGAAGCACTGAAAGGCATGGTTTTCCCAGCAGACATACACTGATTTTGATAGCATTCTAGACACAGTATCTAATACCATTTCATACTGTGTTGCGTAGTTTCTCACAACGTTTCTAAATTTCCCTAAGATAATACAATACAGAAATAAATAATAAAAAAATAAAAAAACAAAACAATGATCTGGATGATGGAATAGACTGCACTCTCAGTAAGTTCGTGGATGACACCAAGCTGAGAGGAACAGTAGACATGTTGGAGGGCAAGGACAGGATTCAGGGAGACCTAGATAAATTGGAACAGTGGGCCAATAGAAATCTTATGAGGTTGAGTAAGGACAAGTGTAAAATCCTGCACCTGGGACAGAAAAACCCCATGCACTGCTACAGGCTGGGGAACATTCAGTTAAGTAGCAGCACTGTAGTAAAGGACCTGGGGACCATGGTGGATGGGAAGCTAGATATGAGTCAGCAGTGTGCTCTTGCTGCCAAAAAGGCCAATGGCATACTGGGCTGCATCAAAAGAAGTATTACCAGCAGATCAAGGGATGTGATCCTTCCCCTCTATTCTGCACTGGGGAGGCCACATCTAGAATACTGTGTTCAGTTTTGGGCTCCCCACTACAAAAAGGACAGGGACATGCTAGAGAGAGTTCAGAGGAGGGCAACCAAAATGATTAAAGGGCTGGAGCACAAGCCCTAGGAGGAAAGACTTAAAGCATTAGCCTTATTTAGTCTCCAGAAGGGAAGATTGAGGGGGAACTTGATAGCAACCTTCAGCTACCTGAAGGGATGCTCTAAGGAAGATGGAGCTCGACTGTTCTTGGTAGTAACAGAGGACAGAACAAGGAGTAATGGTTTCAAGTTGTGGTTAGGGAGGTCAAGGCTGGATATTAGAAAAAACTTTTTTACTAGGCGAGTGGTGAAGCGTTGGAATGAGCTGCTAAGGGAGGTGGTGGAGTCTCCATCTTTGGAGGTGTTTAAGGTCCGGCTGGACAAAACCATGACTGGGATGGTTTAGTGGGAGTGGTCCTGCCTCTGGCACGGGGTTGGACTAGATGACCTATGAGGTCCCTTCCAACCCTATGATTCTATGAAAAACAGCTAAATCATTCAGTAAGCCCAGTGTGATGTTTAACAATGTGTTCTGACTGGCAAAATATGACAGAAATGTCAATATTTGCTGCTAATTATACCTACTGATCAATAACCTGATTAATTTTGTATTTTGTTAATAACACACTGTTCACGCTGTTATTTTCATCGCTGTAGACGAACTGGGGGAACCTACTGGAGTAGCAGACTGCCCTCTCTGTATGCCATAATGGTGACTTTTTTTAACCTGAATAAATGTCCCAGCTGATGGATGTTCAATCACTTATGTTAGGAGACTATTCCAGAGACTAATCTCATGAGCGAGTAAGCTGGTGGGGAAATATTACATAAAAATGCACTTGTTCACTAGTGCAATAGCACTTAGAGATGGAAGTGGATGTAAAGTTTAAGCACAGGACCAAAAACCCAGTCTTGAATGCTTATCCTGGCTCTGACAGTGAGTCCCTTCACAGTCTTGACTATGTCACTTAACTTCTGTTGTTTCCTATTCAGGGGTACAGTGCTTTACCAAATGTATAGATCAACAATCCCTTCCTCAGGGGAACGCCTGACTGATGCACTGACAAGGAGGTTGTGGGAGAGGAAGAAAGGGAAGTGTAGGGGAATATTGCAGACATGGAGGAATATAATGAGGCATACAGAGAGGAAGCAGAACAGGTAGACTGCAGGCTCAGGTGAATCGGTAGTCAGATGACAAAGGGCCTGTATTTATATCCACAAACAGATAGTTCATAATTCCAGGACTAGAATGAACCATCACAATCAACTGATCTGGCCTCCTGTATAACATTGGGCAGGGAACATCTCCAAAACAATGCCTAGAGCAGATCTCTTAAGAAAAATCAATTCTTGTTTTTAAAATTGTCAGAAACAGAGAAGTTGCCACAACTATGGGTAAATTCTTCCAATGGTTAATTACTTTCATTGTCAAATTTAGGAGTGTAAGTACTCAGATTGCTGATTCATGAGTACAAGCATGGGCACAGTTTTCCCCATTAATTTTGAGCTTGACTTTAGACAATTTAGTGACAATTTGAGTATTTCCAATGGATTGGATGAAATTCATGTAAATAGTAGGTAAAAGAGACTAAATTAACATTTATGATTTTCCACAATAGTACTCTGAATGCAATTCTGTCCTTTTCAATTATCAGGAATGCAGGAATTGCTGTTCTGAATTAAACTAGATGGATTATTTAGTCTGGTATCCTGTCTTTGACAGTGACCAGTCAAACATTATTCAAAGAAAGCATAAGAAAACCTATAATGGAATAAACTACCCATATACAGAGTCTTTATGTAATCTAGTCTGGATATTTTTTAAAATCCGTATGACTAATGCCACCAGCTCTTGCTATCTTGCAGCAATCAGTTACAGCAGTTAATTATGTATTGCATAAAGCACTTATTTCCTTTTATCTATTCAAAATGTTACTTTTCCATTTCACCGGGTTTCCCTTTATTCTTCTCTTATAAGAAATAATGAAGAGGACCATCTGGCTAAACTTCTCGATACCATTTATTATTATACACATCTTTGTCATTCCTCTTGTATTCATCTGTTCTCCAAATGGTCTTAATTTTGCAGACTTTTTAAATAAGTTTTGTCTCCAGACTCTGGATGTCTTCTATTTGTTGTGTATCATTTTTGAGATAAGATGACAAGAATTGAGAAGTATTTCTGGAAAAATTGATATACAATAATAAAATATTATATTTTAGGAGTATTTTCCATCTCATTCTTTACATAGCCTCATTTTTTTTTGTTTTTTATTGCTACTGCACACTAGCAGTGGTTTCATGGAATTGTTCACAGTGAGACCCATGTCTTTTTCCCCTCAAGTGGTAAAAATTTATTTAGATGACAGTAATATGTATGAGCAATTCAAATTTATTCTTTCCTATTCTTGATATGGTAACCTAATTGGCTATGTCTACACTTAGAAGACATCCCTAGCTATCTTTGAGGTACCACAGATTTCCTGAGGAAAATCCAATCCATCAGTGAGCTTCCTGAAAACACAAACCTGGCCACTATGGATGTAGAAGCTCTTTACACCAACATCCCACACAAGGATGGATTACAAGCTATTAGGAGAGCCATCCCAGATGATGCCACAGCACAGCTTGTGACTGAAATTTGTGCCTCTGTGCTCACCCACAACAATTTCAGATTTGAGGATAATTTATACCTCCAAGTCAGTGCCACTGCTATGAGTATCCGCATGGCTCTGCAATATGTCAACATTTTCATGGGCGACTTAGAACAACGTTTCCTCAAGTCTCATCCCAAAGCATCTCTCCTCTACTTAAGCTACATCGATGACATCTTCATCATCCGGACCCATGGCAGGGATGCTCTTGAAGATTTCCACAGAGATTTCAACAATTTCCACCCCACAAACAATTAAGCCTGGAACACTCCATACAGGAGATCCACTTTCTGGACTCTACATTACAAATTAGGGATGGACACGTCAACACCACTCTATATCAAAAACCTACTGATCATATAGTTATGTACATCCCTCAAGCTTCCATACTAAACACATCACACGATCCATTATCTTCAGCCAAGCCTAAGATATAACTACATTTGCTCCGATCCCTCAGACAGAGACAGACAGCTTCAGGATCTCTATCGAGCTTTCTTAAAACTACAGTACCCACCTGGAGAAGTAAAGAAACAGATTGACAGAGCCAGACTGGTACCCCACAGCAATGTTTCCTCTAAGCTGCACTGGCGCGCTGTGGTGCAGCCCGCCACAGCCGCCAGCGCAGCGAAAGCTGCCAGCAGCAAACTGCCGGCAGCCTCCACAGAACTCCTCTGGGGCTGGGAGTTTTGAAAACTCCCGCCCAGAGAAGCTCCAACGGAGCATGCCCAGAAAATCTGGGCATGCTCTGTAGAGCTCCTCTGGCCCAGGAGTTATGGCTGGGCCCTCTGGCTCCAGTCCAGCCCCAAGGTAAGTGGGGGGAGGGCCGAGCGGGAGGGCGAGTGGGGGGCTGTCAGGAGGGGGGAGCGAGCAGGAGGGGGGCTGTCAGGAGCAGCAGGGGGGGCAAGCGGGAGCGGGCGGGCTGCCAGGAGGGGGGGCCAAGCGGGAGCGGGGGGGCTGAGCAGGAGCAGCGGGCGGGCTGTCAGGAGCGGGGCGAGGGGCTGCGCAGCAGGCCCCATGGGGGGGGGAGGGCAGCGAGCAACCGGAGTTGCTCAGCTGCCCTCTCCCCTTAGAGGGAACATTGCCCCGCAGTCAACTACCACAGAAAAGGCCCAAAAAAGACAACAATAGAACGCCACTGGTCACCATATAAAACCCTCAAGTCAGACCTCTACAACAGATCATTAAGGACCTCCAGCCTATTTTAAAAGATGACCCCTCACTTTTTCTAGCCTTGGGACAGAGACCTCTCTTTGCCTAAAGACAACCACTGAACCTTACACACATACTCACCAACAACTACAGACCTAACAACGGAAACATTAAAGCAGGCACATATCCCTGCAACAAACCACGCTGCCAACTTTGTCCACATATCTGCACAAAAGACACCATCATAGGACCTAGTCAAGCCAGCTACTCCATCAAAGGCTCATTCACCTACTCATCCACTAATATGATTTATGCCATCATGTGCCAGAAATGCTCCCACACCTTATACATTGGACCAACAGAATAATCTCTGGTCAAGAGAATAAGTGGGCATAAAACTGACATCAGTTATCACAACACACAACAGTTGCTGTGCACTTCTATCTTCCTAATCACTCCATTAATGATTCGTTAATGATGGTCCTCAAGAAAATCAATGGGTCATCAAGACTTCAAAGAGAAACAATTGAAATTGAACTAATATGCAAATTAGATTGTGTGAAAGCAAGACTTAATCGTGACTATGGATTCTTTTCACATTATAACAGGTAATTTGACTTCACCCTTCCTCTAGGTGCTGTTCCCTAGGGTTTGAATCTTTACAACTGCTCTGATTTGCTGTTGCAATATGACTTGATCCCATGTCCTACACTCCTCTGCATTTATTTTCATCCCATTCTGTAAATTCTCCCTCTTCAAAGCATCTGATGAAGTGGGATTTTCTCCCACGAAAGCTCATGCGATAAATAAATCTGTTATGGTATATCTATACTTACTACTTAGTTCAAATTAAGGAGGCTTAATTCAAACTAAATTAGTTCATGTCCGCACTAGTTTTCATTTGTTCAAACTAAGGACTTCCCATAGTTAAAAATAAGGAAGGCCTAATTTGAATCTATAAAACCTCCCTTAAGTTTGAAGTGATGGTTAATTCAAACTCATTAGTTAGAATTAATCCAATGTGGCTGTGTTAATTAGAACTAACTGTTAGTTCAAATTAACCACAGCTTGATTTTCTCTTTGCAATAGCACCCCGTACCTGATTCAAACTAGCAAGTACTGTGCATAAACATGCTAGTTTGAATTAGGGTTTCTATTGAGGCTGTGTAATTATTAGTTCAAATTAGTTGGTTCAAATTCAGTTAATTCAAACTAGCCTTCCAAAGTGTAGACATAGCATTTGTCTTTATTTGCCACAAGTCTCCTTCCTTTTTTTGCTTTACTAGACTAACATGGCTGCTCCTTTGGAACTTCGAATTAACTGTTAATTCAAACTAACACAGCTACACTAGAAACCATCACTTTGAACTTAAGGGAGATTTTATAGATTCAAATTAGGTTTTCCTTAGTTTGAACTAAGGGAACTTCTTAGTTTGAACTAGTAAAAGCCAGTGTGGACATGCACTAATTTAGTTCAAATTAAGCCTCCTTAATTCAAACTAAATTGTAAGTGTAGACATACCCATTTTGCTGTTGACTCAGGTAATTTGGATGAAAGCCCTTCTAAGGCATGTGTTTTCTTTCTGGACTTTTATCTAAAGAAATAGCATATTTTAGTCCAAATATGAAGATTGTAGAAATCAGAGTAACTTTACAGAAACCAATGGAATTATACCAGTTTATACCAAATGAGTATAAGGTCCATATTTATAAAACTTCTGAATTTCTATTTTATGCAATTGACACATTGCAGTAGACTCTATTGGTAAATAATGTGTACGGCAAATCTATAGAACAGTATAAAATATTTAATATAACACACTAACTCCCAATTCTTTTATTAGAACAAAATCTGTGACTTTTGCATTCCCTGCTATGATGCCAAAGAAGATGGTTTAATATCACTGTTCTCTTCTGGGCTGAAAAATCATTGAGCTTTCTACATGACTCTGAATTTACTTCTAGACAATACCATATTAGTAGTGGTATATAACTTCTGAAAGTTGCTCTAATAATGTAGTACTTCAAAAAAAGCAAGCTGTCTGAATGGCATGGGTCCAAGAGTATATAACAGTGGCACAAATGCTCACAGTACCATATCAAGGGACTGCCAGGATTTCCATTACAAACCCCTGTTTCCTAACATTTAAAATTTAGCCTTTTTTTAAAGTCACTCTGAAATTGGACCTCCACAATCTCAGCAAAAGAACAAGTTGTTTTGCAATAGTTAGAACACAAAAACCCAAAATATATTTGGTCCTATTTGTTACAACAATGTACTGAAATAAACTCAAGTAACAGAGCCATTCTGTTGATCTCATTGTTTCTCTTTAACTATACATCTAGGTGGTATGTTCTTCCACTCCTAATAATTCCAAACTGACTTGCATGTTAATTAAACTCCTTGCACGTCTTTACCAGTAAGAGAATAATTCCTCAAGTTTGGCAACTATACCATAAACTAATCATTTTAGATATTTTGTGGGGAAAAATTATATTGATATTTCAAGCTCAACAAATGCTTCATACATGTTTTTATAAGGATTGTTTCTACAGATAAGCATACTCCTACCTTTAACTGTACAGGTGTATAACAGCCTAAAGGGCTCCAAAGGCTAAAGCTTTAATGCTTACCAGTAAAAAGCTGCCTATTTATTGACAGTCTGGAAAAGAAAACAGTTCAGAGGAATGCAACACCTTACTTAAATAAGCTAATCCAATTTAAAAGAAAAGAAAAAAATCTCGCTCGTTGTGTGTCTTTATCAACAAATAATGTGTCTGAGATGAGGTAAGCAAGCTGTTTGGAGCTCTATGGGCCAGAAACACTTTGCTTCTCTTTCTGTACTGTGATAAATGCCAGTGGTGTTCATAAAAATGGTTGGATGCTCTTGTAAAAGATGTGTAATGGGCTGTACATATGTTAGCTGTAGTACCCAGGAAGCTACTTCTAAAAGAATTGAAAATAACCCTCAAGATTTTAGCTGGCACTTGTGGATCTCAAAAACCAGGTGAGCAACAGCTCTTCCCTCTCCAGTTAGGTTGGTAAGTTAGTAAGAAAGAGAAAGATAACTAAGATTCATCTGGAAGGGCTCAGCTATTCAAGCAAGGTGACTTCTTTGCTTAGCTGCTAATGAGTAGCTACCAAGAGGAGCAGGTTTTAATACAAAGGTTTGCTAATGTTCAAAAATTTATTTAGGCATTAGTAATTGATAATCTGAAAGAGAGAGAAGCTGCTTCTTCCACACAGCAATATTTCATTCTGAGACAAAAGAGCAAGGAATTACATTTAAAATGCTCACTTACAGAGGTTCCCCCTTCTTCCTCCATTCTGTCTACTCATGTTGTGCGCTATTTCTGCTTCACTGACCCTCAACTCTCACAGCTCATGTGACTCCTTAGAAAATATAGTTTTAAAAATAATATATGCATGAAGGCTTCATGCTGCCTCAGACACATGCCAAGAACATGCTCAATCACTTATTTTGCCAGATGACTAGTAATGTATGGTCACATCTCCAGTGCTAGACTGATACCTCAGGCTTCACAGCCATACTGAACCTCTTTGCAGAGCAGGGATGACAGAAATTAAAAGAAATATTGTGAAAGGATTCAGCTGATGTTTAAATAAGATTTTAAGACTGCTCCTATAATAGCATGGCACCCACTTGTCATAAGCACCCCCTTCTAGTCAGCTATGCCAGCAGTCTTTAAACAGTACTGGCCCTGGTATCACACCATACCCCCCAGAGCTAGTTTCATCTTCTCTTCACCCTTCTGGACCCAGTTCTCCAACACCATCACTCAGTTAAGACACCCTTCTGAGTATTAAGTGGCTGTCCAATTGTAGGATACTTCTACAGGGGTTGGGGACGAGAGAGGAAGGAAGAGACACTAGCCTGAACACTACTCCAGCTGTCAACCAAGAACCTTAATAACTGTACCAATGTACCAACTACAGCCATTTATTGAAAGCACTTTAAGGTCCCTGACCACTTCCCTATAACACCAGCTTTCACCAAAATCTCACCCACACCTCAGGGCTCTTTTATGTTCAGGCCCTTAGCTAGCCAGCCACAAGGTCCTCACCAGCACTGAGCTGTCCATGGTGCTAGAGTTCCCTTTGGCCTGCCACCAGCCCTATCAGCACTACTTTGATCCTCCACACAACTGCCTGTTATTGGCTCTGTTGCTTCTTTTTCATATGACCCTCCTGGACTGTGATTGGTTACCCACTGCAGCCTCTCTAACCGGATATCCCTTTGCAGCCTCTCCCAGTCAACAGCTTCCAATGTAGTCTCTGTAGGCTGCTAGGAGAACTTAGCTCCACTACTACTTTCCTGGGATGGGTGTGGTGGGCTCCTGAGGCTTCTGGAGAGGTCTCTGGATCTAATCAAGCCCCATCATAGTATCCTTCAACAGTTACAAGTCCTCTTTGTACTCACTGCTTCTGTCCTAAATGGAAGGATTAGGTGCACGAAAATCCCATGTTCAGATGGGATTGACTTTTGACTCTTCTCATGGTCCAAAATCTCAACCCCCCCCCCAGAAATTTAGTATGTTATATATAAGCCTGTGATATGCTATAGGTGCTTCACAAATTAACGCCATATACTGATGCAAAGTAAAGAAAGCTGTAATTATTCTCTGCTTGCAGTACCATTTTTCTGAATACCAGTACTATAACACATTCTTGTGTGAAGTGGGAAAAAATGAGCATATCTATCATTTTTAGTTTCTGTAATGTGTTACTACTATGCACAATGAAGGGGCAAAAGAAACAGCTTTATAAATATAGCTAAGAGATTAGAAGGATGTTTCTAGCTTTGTTATAAATAGGAAAGGTATAAAATGACCCAAAGAAAAAGAGATGGAAAAGACTAAAATAATTTGTCGACCATGCAAAATAGTAAGTGCCCTGCAATATATGGAACATTTTGTTCAGTTTAGTTTTAAATAAGTCTTGTGAAGGATTTCCAACATTACCTTTGAGAGATTCTGCTTCTCTACACAGCCTTATAAATCTCCTTGTTCAGAAGTATTTCCAAATATTTAACCTAAATTTTCTTCTCCTTAGTTTCATCCTATTACTTTCAGTTTTACTCTTTTAGAAGACCCTAAACATTTCCTCTTGATTGGTGTTTACACCCTTTAAAGATATGAAGATGACCATTTTATTTTCATTTCATCAAATTTAGTGTCGTTGGCCAATGTGTTGTATATATTGTATATGATCACAGAATCATAGGGTTGGAAGGGACCTCATAGGTCATCTAGTCCAACCCCCTGCCAGAGGCAGGACCACTCCCACTAAACCATCCCAGTCATGGTTTTGTCCAGCCGGGCCTTAAACACCTCCAAAGATGGAGATTTTACCACCTCCCTCGGCAACTCATTCCAATGCTTCACCACTCGCCTAGTAAAAACATTTTTTCTAATATCCAGCCTTGACCTCCCTAACCGCAACTTGAGACCACTGCTCCTTGTTCTGTCCTCTGTTTCTACCAAAAACAGTCGAGCTCCATCTTCCTTAGAGCATCCCTTCAAGTAGCTGAAGGTTGCTATCAAATCCCCCCTCAATCTTCTCTTCTGCAGACTAAATAAGCCTAATGCTTTCAGTCTTTCCTCATAGGGCTTGTGCTCCAGCCCTTTAATCATTTTGGTTGCCCTCTTCTGAACTCTCTCTAGCATGTCCCTATCCTTTTTATAGTGGGGAGCCCAAAACTGAACACAGTATTCTAGATGTGGCCTCACCAGTGCAGAATAGAGGGGAATGATCACATCCCTTGATCTGCTGGTAATACTTCTTTTGATGCAGCCCAGTATGCCATTGGCCTTTTTGGCAGCAAGAGCACACTGCTGACTCATATCCAGCTTCCCATCCACCATGGTCCCCAGGTCCTTTACTACAGTGCTGCTACTTAACTGAATGTTCCCCAGCCTGTAGCAGTGCATGGGGTTTTTCTGTCCCAGGTGCAGGATTTTACACTTCTCCTTACTGAACCTCATAAGATTTCTATTGGCCCACTGTTCCAATTTATCTAGGTCTCCCTGAATCCTGTCCTTGCCCTCCAACATGTCTACTGTTCTCCCCAGCTTGGTGTCATCCGCGAACTTACTGAGAGTGCAGTCTATTCCATCATCCCAATCATTGATGAAAATGTTGAACAGAACCGGCCCCAGGACTGACCCCTGGGGCATACCACTCATTACTGGTTGCCAGCTAGACATAGAACCATTGATTCCTACACCGTGAAACCGTTGATCTAGCCAGTTTTCTATGCACCCTGTAGTCCACCTATCCAACCCATAGTTCCTTAATTTGCCAATGAGAATGCTGTGGGAAACTGTATCAAAAGCCTTGCTAAAATCAAGGTATATCACATCAACGGTTCTTCCTGCATCCAGAAAACCAGTAATCTTATCATAGAAGGAAATGAGATTGGTCAGGCATGACTTACACTTGGTAAATCCATGCTGACTGTTCCTGATCACTTTATTTTCCTCTAAGTGTTTGAGGATGGACTCCTTTGAGAACCTGCTCCATAATTTTTCCAGGGATTGAGGTGAGGCTGACTGGTCTGTAATTCCCCAGATCCTCCTTTTTCCCTTTCTTGAAAATAGGCACTACATTTGCTTTTTTCCAGTCCTCTGGCACCTCCCCCATTCTCCATGAGTTTTGAAAGATAATGGCCAGCGGTGCTGCTATCTCATCGGCCAATTCCCTTGGCACCCTTGGATGCAGTTCGTCCGGCCCTATGGACTTGTGCACATCCAACTTCTTTAAGCAGTCCCTAACCTGACCTTCCATCACCAAGGGCCTCTCTTCTTCTCTCCAATCTGCCATAGCCATGGTAGTGGGCTGGGAGCTGACCCTGCCTGTGAAAACTGAAGCAAAAAATGCATTGAGCGCTTCAGCTTTTCCCTCATCCTCTGTCACAAGGATGCCTGCCCCATTCGACAAGGGACCTACCCCATCCCTGATCCTCTTCTTGTTATTAACATACTTGTAGAACCCCTTCTTGTTATCCTTTACATCTCTTGCTAGCCGCAACTCCATTTGTCCTTTGGCTTTTCTGATTTTATCCCTGCAGTCCCTAGCAATATCTTTATATGCCTGCTTGGTCATCTGACCAAGCTTCCACTTCTTAAAAGCTTCTTTTTTATGTTAAAGGTCAGAGCAGAGTTCTCTGTTAAGCCATTCTGGCTGCCTCACATGTTTGTTCTTTCTCCTAATTGGAATGGCAACTTCCTGTGCCCTTAGCAGGGTTTCTTTAAAATATAACCAACTCTCTTGGCCTCCTTTCCCCTTCAGATTAGCTTCCCAAGGGATCCTGCCCATTAGTTCCCTGAGGGAGCCAAAATCTGCTTTTTTGAAGTCCAGGGTTTTTGTTTTGCTTCTTTCCTTCCTTCCTTTAATCAGCATCCTTAACTCAACCATGTCATGGTCACTACTGCCTAGCTTGCCATTTACCTCTACCTCCCCGATAAATTCTTGTTTGTGAGCAGCAGGTCGAGAGGTGCAAGGCCCCTAGTTGGTTCCTCTTGCATTGGTACTAGAAAGTTGTCCTCAACACTCTCTAAAAACTTCCTGGATTGCCCATGCACTGCTGTATTGGCCTCCCAGCAGATGTCAGGGTAACTGAAGTCCCCCATCAGCACCAGGGCCTGTGATCCAGAAGCTTCCGCTTGTTGGCCATAGAACACCTCATCCACCTCCTGCTTCTGGTCTGGTGGTCTATAGCAGATACCCACCACAACACCCCCCTTGTTGCTTTCCCCTCTCAATGTAACCCACAGACTTTCTACTGGCATGCTTCCACTTCCATAATGGAGCTCTGAGCAGTCATAGAGCTCTTTTACATACAGTGCTACTCCTCCCCCTCTTCTTCCCTGCCTGTCCATCCATGGTAGAGCTCCAGTCATGGGCATGATGTTATATGCTTTACTCATGATATATAAAGATAGCACAAAACTTGAAACTGTATCTATGCTGAAAGGCTGCCTTCTGGATGGCTTTCCATTCAAAATCTGGCAAGAGGAAGTGGAATGTAGAAGCCTTAGTTTTAACGCCACCTCTGTGCCAGAGGACAGTGCTCTAACCACTGAGCAATGGGAATATTCTGATGGCTATATGTCTCCCTCAGTCTGGCCTGTTGAAATTATTCCACTCTGGTTAAATAATGAAAGAGTGATTGAAGTCAAGAGGGTGCATATCCCAGATGGGTGCTAGACTACAAGATTATTCTCACACTATCTCTCTGGACCAATGACTGTTCTACCATGGACATTACACACACAAAGTTCCCAAAATAAAAACCTTGGGTACCTAAGCTGCCTGACTCCAGCATCAGAGTGCTTGTTTACTAAACAGAAATGGACACTTTGGGGAACCTTAGATTTAGACACCTATTTCAGGGATGAGTGGGCTTTAGGATACACTCCTTTCATCATCATCATCTCCTATTGATCAACTTAGTGGGCAGGTTCTGTGAATCCCAAAGGCAACCTAAGAGACCTGATTTGATTTTGTGGCTCACAGTATTGCTATTGTGATTTTCTAAGTGTCCAAAAGGTACATAATGTGATTCAACACCTTAGTCTCTTTGTGGATCCCACCCAGGGTTCCTAGCCAAGCGAATCTTAATTATTTTTTCCAGGAAGATTTTGTAACTCCTGCACCACATTCTTTACTAAACCAAAAGAAATTAATGTAGCTTTATACACTGTTATTGTAATTTAAAAAAATAATCAAGTTTGACTTGTATGATTATTTCTCTGTAAGACCACTGTCTGCTTCTTATTCATGGTTTTGTCATCCTCTAAGAGCTCACAACATTTTTCTGTTCACATTTATTTCATAACATTTTGGGGGATTAATACTGGATTTAATAGAGAGAAACTAGGTGATGCTGAATTTAATAGGCAAAAATGGAGAGGAAGGATGGTCCAGTGGGTAGGGTGCAAGCCCAAGCCTTGGGATGTTTCAGTGCAAGGCCCTGTGCCACCATAGATTTCCTATATGATGTTGGGAAAAATCATTTAGGTTTAGATGTGCAAAAAGCATTACAATTCCTAGTTTCCATAAAAGCTAGAAACCGAAGTAGCTTTGTGGATCTCAGCCTTAGCTTCCCTGTGACTCAATTCTCCACTTATAAAATGGGAATAATAGCATCATCCTGCTTTGCAGGGATGTTGTGTGGATAAATACAGGGAAGACCAGTGAAGCACTCAGACACTACAATGATGGGCACTATATACGTATCAAGGATAAATTTCTATGTGACTTGACTGACTTACTATTAAAATTACTTTTAAAAGCTGTGGTACACTTTTTCTTAGCATTCCTTTATTTGGTCTTCTATATTTTGGGACAAACTGCCAGTTCTCCCCTGGTGGGTCTCATGCTTTTCTTGTGAGTAGTACATCAGGGCAACTCCAGTTACCCCAACTCCACAGCACAGGGTCCTTACTTCAGTGTGGTTCTGTGGGGGAGGAGGTTTGGGACCCAGGCCCACCCTCTGCTCTGGGTCCCAGGCCAGGGGCCCTATGATTTGCAGCTAGGTGCTGCAGACAATGTCCAAATCCACAACTGTCTTCCCAGGGCTGCTTTTCCCCCTCTGCTCTTTCAGCGCCTTGCACCCTGCCTGCTTTTAGACAGGGTTTCTTCTTTCTAGTCTCTGTCTCTGCTTGTACTTCCTCACCTAGGCCCAGCACCTTTCTCAAACTCCTCTGCTCTGCACAGCACCACACCCCCAGCTCCTCCTCCACGTTGTGCTCTATTTGTCCAGAGCAGCGGGTTTTTATCAGGCACCTGGCTGGGCCTGATTGGTCTCAGCTGCACCTAATTACCTTCTGCTACTCCAGCTAGTCAATAGGGAACAAAGCCTTCAGCATTCTAGGACTTAAGTATCCCCCTTCTCTGACTCCCAGAGTGCCAGCTGTCCTTGAGATCTTACAATTTAAAAGTCTATATTCTTCCTACGGCCCTGCTCCTGCCACTGGATCTCTGTGAATGCAGGAGTCTCCCCGTGTAGAGTCAGTCACAGGCTCAAACATCCTTTTCTAGGCTTCCTGATAAAGACACTATTTCTGATTGCATCTTTCATCTCAGTCCCAGCCCACCACAGTAAATTTGTTAAGAGTAGGTGAAAAGGGGAAGAAAACGAAGAATTCTTTAAGGAATTTCCCTTTCATCGGTCCATGTTCAAGAAGCAGCTTAGCATCTGCAACATGAGCCACAGTTCTGACCCTGAAATCTCACAGATTCATGGAGTCAAGCAGAGGATAGGGCCTTCTGCAATGAGGCCCTCTCCCATTGTCCTGGTCCTGGGATCTCAGATCTCATTACCATGTCCATTGGACCATCAAGGTTCTCCCTGATCATAACTGCCCCCAAGATCTCCCTAAACAATCTTCCTCACCATTCAAAAGGAATGTACAAAACAACAGCTATTGGAAGTAACTGTTTTGAGTTCCGACTTCAGGATATGTTAGTGACTGTCTCAATCAGAAAAGTATCTTAGGTTTTCATTAATTTTCACTGAGCAAAAGACTTGTCTCACTGACTTCATCACGACTACCCCTGCACTCAAGTTCTTTGATGAATTGCAGTCTAAGCCTCATTGGTATGTTTAAAGACTAACAAGTTTATTTGTCGCATGAGATTTCATGGGAGAAAATCTCACTTTGTCAGATGCTTCAGAGCATCTGATGAAGTGGAATTTTCTCCCACAGAAGTTCATGCCGTAAATAAATTTCTTAGTCTTTGAAACTGCCACAGAACTCCTTGTTTGTTTTGCTGACAAGCTAACATGGCTACCCCTCCGGAACTTGTTGTAATATTGGAGTCATCTTAAAGAAAATAACAGTTCCAGAGAGGTAGCTATGTTAGTCTAGTTCAGCAGAACAAAAAAGGAGTTCTGTGGCACTTTTAAAGACTAATACATTTATTTATGACATCAGCTCTCATGGTTGAATCCCACTTCCTGGATGCTAGAAATAGAAAACTCACCATATGGAACGGAAAAATAAAATTTAGTGAAGGGTGAATCACAAGTACAACTGAACAAAATGAGGAGTGCTCTCAGCTGACCTCACGTGACCTACTGGGAAAAGCACTTTACTTCTCTGTGCCTTTTTTCAACTCCTTGCCTACAGCTTTTCAGGACAGGGACTTGAAGTCTACATGTTCTATTCATTCCTGCTGAAGTGCCTGACCTTGACCACTGTCAGAAGACAGGGCACTGAGCTAGGTAGGCCATTGGTTTGACTCAGTATGGCCATTCTTATGCTTGTCTCCCAGTATGTTTGTACAGTTCATAGCCCAATATAATTCCACTCTTGCTTGGGACTTCCAGGATGCTATTATTGCAGAACAATAAAATGTACATCAACTAATAGGCAAGATCTGTTTTGCTTACTGTATCTGCCTTGTAATATATACATTGTCAGCAGCAGTAAGATTTACTGGATAAAGCACTGGATATGGACTGAGCTCACCCTGCAAAAGTCACTTCACTTCTCAGTGCTTGTGTTTCCTTATCTATATTTATCTCCTTCTTAAGGTGCTTAAAGATCTACTAATGAATAGCACTAAAGAAGAGGCAAGCATCATCATACATAATACTAGTGAAGCATATTAGTCCAGCAATACTACTGTCACAAGCAGTAGAGTGGGAATAATAAGACATTGCAAGTTACTGATCCATCCTTTATTCTTTATAATCCACAGAAGGCATTTGGACCATTTTATCAAAATCTGGCCCTAAAATATTATCATTTAGAACATGATAATGTACACATCTTCAACATAAATGTGGTAGGTTACCACACTAAAAAGTGTCTTGGTCTCATATGGCTGGTCAATAAATAATCCACATTTTATTTATTTGTTTTATTTATGTGATGTACTTCATAAAAAAACTTTACCATTCCCTGAAGGCACCAACTGTTTTGTGGTTACTTAACTAGATTTACTTTTAATGGAACTTCTTAATGCCACATCAAACTTTATTGATCTTGATATATCTGAATAATATATAAGGGCAATAAAAATACTTTATTTTCTAGTACAGCTTTCATAGCATCACACCAATCAAATTTTCAATCAGATTGATTACTTTAATATACACAATTAAAGAATTGTTAAATCAAAAATTATTCTAAATTACAAATTTGTTAGAAGACTTTATATCTGTATTAAAAATCCCTACTTAATTCTTGCAGAAATTATCACACCTAGAGGTTGCCCCCCCAAAAAACCCTTTAGTGTCCTTTAATCAACAGTATGATGAAATAAAGAGTTCAGATAAATTTCCAGATATTTGAAGTTGCAATCATCCTGGAAGAAGAAAACTTAGTCAGTATATATATATAATACAGGGATGTATTAAAGTTATGGAATAGAAATTAATGTGAAAAGTTTTTAACACTGATTTTCAAGATAAATTTCTTAGTGAAGAAAGCTGTTAGATGATGGTATAATTTTCCAAAAGGAAGTAGTGCAGATCCAGTTAAAAAAAAAAAAAAAAAAAAAAAGCTAAGTAGGACAGAATAGTGAGAAACATTCTGAAAGGAACATCTCTATTTTGACAGCAAAGTAGACTACATAATTCAAAACATCTTTCCCAACTATAACTTCTCAGAAAGCTGTAGGATTATTACACAGGGTAAATCTATTCTCTCTTCACAGTAAACAGTAAACTGTGTGGGTTCAAAAAAGAGGAAAAAGTACAATCCTACAGTAAATCCTACAGTAGTTAACAGCAATCCTGGTTAACAGTAATAATTTCTAGTTGAAAAATGTATCACTCATAATATTCCTAATTACTGTTAGGCACAAACTGATGTCTGCAATGGTTTCTGTACATTATTAACTTTAGTCAGTTTTAATTTTAAGGAATTAGTTCTGATGAATTTGCAAGTGCCCTTCCTACTTTATTTTATTAGATGTTACAAGTGCTCAGATAATTTTCTAACCATCCAGATTTACTGATAATTATACTACAAGTGAAAGTGCTTGACTCATATTAACAAAGAGCTGGCTTTCAGTTATTGCCCACCAAAATATTATATACCTAATTAACTATCAAGTTAAGAGTATTTTATAATAAGCTCTACATTCTGATTGGATCACATATTCATCTGCATTAAATAGTGGAGTAAAGACAGAATGGAGAGGGGAAGAAGAGTGATATATCTAAAGAAAGCTAACAAGGACACATGAAGTCATGGTTTTTAAGGTCATAGCTGAATGCTCTGTAGAGTGCTGAACAATGCGTGTTTTTGAGATGGAGGGGAGAGCAGCAGTAGAAAATCTGAAAGGCATGATCAAATAGGGAGCTTTGCTTTGGTCACAGGAAAGAAAAAAAGACGAATAGCTAGAAGAGACGGGAACTTGCTAATTATACTGGTGATCTTGCCCTTTTGCCTCCAGCTATCATTGTAGAAAGCCCTGAACAGAAGATGCCTCTTTCTTTTAGATCCTTCCAGCCAAAGGATGGAGCCTCAGACCTATTTTTAGTAGAGAAAGGGGTCTTTGAAATCCTAAAACTGCCTCTACTATGACACCACTACATCTCAAGTTGACTTTTCTAATTACAGTGTATCAGGTAAGAATATTTTGTGGCAATCTCATCACAGTCTGTTTTAGCTTTCTTGACTGGATATCCATCTCTAGGATATAGTCGAGGAATTATTTTGTCAAATGTCTATGGTTTGTGTTAAACGATCACAATGTTCCCCATTTGGCTTTGGAATCTACCAACTACTGTGATATAACAAAAGGATTGGAACTTCATTAGCCAAAAATGCCAAACAGACACTGGCATGAATGCTCAGATGTGATTTATAAAAAACATGAATAAATGTTTACATATAATTCAACTACATCCCTCCAACAAATGTTACAGAGCCCATGCCCCTCACTAAGAGCTGTTTTTGTGCTAATTTGGTTTGGTCAAAAGTTTGTCAATATTGGGATTTTTGTTTTTTGACAGCAAATTGGATTTTCAGAGAAACACATTTCTGTATCAAAAGTGTCTGCAGTCTGTGGGAAATATCAAGTTTTTAAACCCTGAATACCTATGGTGTACCATGGCCAAAGACACCCATGACGCATGCAGTGACTCTGCAAGATGGTGGACCATAGTGCATCTTGGGAGATGTAGTCAAGCCAGGGAGTCCAGCCTATAGAGAAGAAGTGAGAGCTGGGGTACCCAGTCTCCCACTCCCATTCAGGGACTTCATAGCAACATTCCTGATTTAAATGTCTCAGTTTTCTGATGAAAATATTTGGCTTCCAATTTTTCCATGGAAATTTTCAATTAAAACCAGTTTGTTTGGTTTTTTTTTAATTAAAAAATGTTAATTAGCACTCATGTTAAGTTTGAAGTTTAAATATTTAATTATTTTCAGTTTTTTTTAAGGGGGGTATTTTTGAATTTCTGTGGACATTTCAGTTTAAAAGGTGATTGTGTTTCTGAAACATGATGAGTAGAGGAAAGAAATTCTTTTACAGTCTTATAAATTATAGCAGTCCCTGCAGTTATATATATGGATTACATATATTGTCAGATCAGTGAGAACTAGCTGGTAATCCATTCATGATTTGGAGCAAGTTACAAACCCTCTTCAAACCACACAGTTATAAATTCAGGTAAAAACTTCCCCTTCTTAAAAACTGTACATTGCACCTAATTTGTCTAGTTTAATAAGTTACTTTCAGAAAACCAAGTCTAATGGAAAAGAACCTTTTAAAAAGCCATATCCCTGTCAGTTAAAAATTAAGATTATTGGTGTCCTAGTCAAGGTAATAGCTGACAAACCTCTGAGTTTTTATAAAGACTTCACTCACAATTTCTACTCCTTGTTAAGATTATAGATCAAGAACCTTTCATTGTTCATTCACTATGCCTTGCAGTAAATCTTGAAAAATAGCCCTATACTATACAGTGTAGATTGCACCAGAGTTGGTAATTACTCCTTTCACATATGGCAGCTGAAAGTTTTGAGAAGTATTAATTTAATACAGCAGTGTTCCACTGAAGGCTATGTTTTCTGAGTAACTATAGTGGTAAAAGAGACAAGATTTTGTTCAGCCAGTATTTATTTCAACAAGTCAAAACAAAACATATGTTGTGGATTAGAGGGTCCAATTGCTTTTATCATTTCATTTCACTGAGCCGTGAAATATGGAATATCAGAGTAATTTTTGCTTAAGGTAAAATTGTCTATGATGGACTATTATCAGTATTACAGAACAATATATTGTGGAGAGAGAGTGAGCGCCAAATCCTCAGATGATGTAAATAGGCATATGCTAATTTTCAAGAGCAAAGAATCTGGCACTACAGGTACTAAAAATTTAATATTATAAAGACAATGTAAAAGTATCCTCTCAAATAAATTCTACTTTCAATAAATAAATTCTCTTCAGAATAGTTTGTTATATCCAAACAATTCTGCCAAGATAGCTTTTGATCAGCATTTACTGAGTGGGAACAAAGAGTTCAAGTTCTCAGTCATCACCTGCTTTTATTTTGTACATTTCACTCTGTCATGTTTTCCAGATGAGACCTCTGTGTACACAGATCATTTTTATTTTTGCCTTTTTCTTTGAAGACATGGGTGAATGTGTTAATTGAAAATAATATCTTTATGCTTCTCTTGCAGCACAACTCCAAAAGAGAATGCTTCCTGCTACTGCACAAAATCTGAAAGAAGTCAAAGTTTTGACCCTTCCATGTCCTGCTTGGAAGCAGAGTATGTTTTATTGTTAAATAAAAGCTGTAGGGAACCAGATATTCCAATTAAATTATCTAGTTATTTGTTATCTTTGGAAGTCTAACGTTTAACTGAGCTATTTGCTTTTATTTACTCAGAGGTTTCATTCAAGAACAGTCCATTTAATTTCTCCAAGAAATTATTTAATTCCCTGTGTAACAGATTAAACAACTTGTGGATGGGTGGAGTGGCAAAGGGGGAAAAGTTCAGAGGCCTCTTTGGGCAACTCGTATGTCATTTTGAAAGTGGTTTTTATGGAATCTTTGTGTTCTACAGTATGGCTGACTGGTGTATTAAACTAGGGATTGGATTCTCTCCAATCGCCACAAAAGTATGTTTCTACTAGAAGACAAATGTACAGCACTGACAAAGCAGCTGCAGTTCTCAGTTATCAGTTCAATAGGTCTGACAGCTATGACAAGATCTTTGGAGACTCTTGGCCACTTTGCTCTTTTAAGTTGAAGTGATGTCAGAATGGCACGGAGATAGGAACAATAGCAACATTTACCTCAATTTTGATAGTGCAGTAGTGTGCTCTCAGAACTGAGTCTAATGACAATATTCTACACGTGTCACTTAGAGCAGTGCTAACATAGACTGATATAGTTATATTTACACTTCCCTCAGTCACTGTTAAAATAACTAGGTAAAAAAGAACTCTGATGAATATTCCTGGCCAGTGTGGCCACATTTCTCTCATACAAGGAAGCTAGATCTTGTACATAACACCATCTCTCCCTACATTACAGGATTCTTTAAGCCTACCCCTTGTCAGAAAGTATGATGGAGATAGTCAGGCTTAGTGGTTGGATCCAGGAGGCAGAGCCAGAATAGGGGAGCTCAGAGGAGGGCTGGAGCAAGATCAACACTAGAGAAGGGGCAAGAACCATTCTGGAGTGAGACCAAGGCTGGAGTATGATATGGCTTAGGGAGTCTGTTACGAGACAGTTCGAAGCCATGGGGTGACACTGAGCAGACTGTGCTGCTGTTTCTCATGTGGTGCTTATATACTGACTCTGGGAATCACAAGACCAGTTCTGGATTTGCAGACTGGCTCTACCCAGCACAGTAGCAACTCTTTACCTCTATATCCTTACCTTGCGCCTCCTGATACCAAGAAGTTACTAGTAGAGTTGAGTGCACAGGGTATTGTGCACATCTAAGATGTGCTATGATAATGCAGATAGCAGAATGACAATTTTTTTGGTTTTGGTTCAGGTGTAATTTACACTGGGACTTTAATAAGCTTACTCATATCTCTCAACATGAATAAGGGTGGAATGGTCTAGCCCTTCATCTCAAATCTCCTCAGCATTCCCACCAGCAACTTACTTGTGGGTTTGGATGCTGATTTGTACACCATTAAATGTTAGTGAGAAATATAAATTGATACCAGATTTTTGTTTTTCCATTTCAATGTAGTGATGTGAATGGACTCTTTTATAATAGATTAACTGGTAATAGTCCTTTACAAGTGACTGATCCTCTCCGCACTCCCCATGGAGTGCCTTTGTTTGACACTGTTCAGATTAATGGAATATAAAACTACAGCAGCCAACCCTTGTTCAAAAATCAAAGAATTTCTTACACTAACACTCTCCTTTCCTCCTCTCTCCCACTTTACTTCTCTAAAATTTATTTCAACAACATCCAAGCTTCTGGTTTTGTATTAGATATAGTGAGATATCTATGACAGCATGTGTGCAGTCCATGGATTTTTATCTGCATATCACTCATGACAGCACAGCCACACGTGGCTAAAAACTGAGAAAGAAACGCACACATGTACAGTTAGTTTGCGGAACCACTGCCTCAAGGAACCACAGAAGGCAAGAGCTTAGTCGGATCAGAAAAATGTTTACACATTGATATAGATTATTGGAATATCCAGAGTTATAATACTAAAAAACTAAAACCCAAACTAACCAACCAAAAAAACCCAAACTAACAGATAAGAGCTTTCACAGAGGGAATATAAACCATGAAGCTTTCCAATATTCCTATTGTAAATCAGATATTGTGCCAGCAACAATTTTACACCAGACTATCATGTATTTTCTATATGTCTTGTATTTTACTGGAAAAAAATTAACAAGGAGCATGTTTTTTTTTTAATTTATTGTTATTTTCCTTATGCTCATGTCTGTAAATCCACATTCACATTAGTGCTCATCTTCTTTTTGCCCCTTTCCTCCCTCCCATGAACAGTGATTTTTTTCATTGACCTACTCCTACTCATTGACCTGTCCCTACTCCTGTTTGCCTGTTCTCTTTGACATGGATTTAGCATGTTAGTAAGAGATGAAAACAGCTAGGAAGTGTTGTTTTTCTGAAGGAACACTTGTTTTCAGCATTCTGGGATTTTTCTTCTTTGTTGTTTGGATTTTTTAAAAGGTAATAGTTGTCTAGTCCTGGCCCCATTAATTGAGTTGAACACACATTCTCCAGTGTTTTCTTGGGTTCCTCTGTACTGCTCAATAACTCAGGGTATGTGGGATCCAGGCTTTCAGACTCCATTTCCAAGACCATTCGTGTAACCTGAGTTTACAATTGCTGGACCTGGGTCTCACAGTTCTGCTAATACTCCATATGGCACAACAGAGACCTTCTGCCTCAGGTCTATGGTCTGACTTTTGTCCACACTGCAACATGATAGGGCTCAGATCTGAGTAACAGTGCAACTCAGATGCCGGCCTACACCCCTATTACGGTCCTAGGACCTGGGACTAAAGTCATATCGATTTGTGGGTGGCTGAAAGTCTGAATTAGACTCAAGCCTGGGTCAGAGCCCATGATTAGCGTGCAGTGCGTACTTATCCACTGAGGGTCTAAACCAAACTGTAATGTGGTTCAGTGCACACACTCTGACCTACTTCTTGAAAGCTATATGGACCACAGCAATCTGCTTCCTGACAGGGTCAGATCATTGCACTCCACCAGGTCCTTCCTTGTTCACAGAACTAGAGCTGCCATGAAAGCAATCTCCACATGTACCCAATATAAATTCTGTCCTGCAGGGGGCACAAGCTCTCTGGCTTCCTCCCAAAGTGCTTGAGTGCCCAAGATGTCTATCCTCCCAGATGGTACTGCAGTCCTACCAAACCCATCATGCACAGTCCATTATCACTAAAAATTAAAATGTGATACTGGAAAAGTAAAAGAAAAGAGACATTATCAGGCAATGGGGGGAGCGAAGGACAGAATCTTCCTTCTACAAGGAGGTGGAAATTGCAGCTGCTTAGAGAAGAGTCTACTGCATCTTGACAAGGTCCATAGGGGTAGCTGTGTTAGTCTGGTTCAGCAAAACAAAGGAGGAGTCCTGTGCCACTTTTAAAGACTAACAAATTTATCACCTGAGCTTCTGTGGGAGAAAATGTCACTTCGTCAGATGCTTTGAAGATGTGTAATCCTTCCTGGGCTGTGGAAATGGGCCTACGGCACTACACCAACATTTAAAACTGAGCTAATACCTTGGCAGTATGCCACATGTAGAAATGCTCATTCAACATCATCCAAAGGGGAAGTTGTGTTAGTCTAGTTCAGCAAAACAAGCAAGGAGTCCTGTGGCACTTAAAGACCAACACATTTATTCATTGTATGAGATTTCATGGGAGAAAATCCCACTTCATCAGATGCTTTGAAGATGTGGGAACTAACAGAATGGGAGGAAAATAAATGCAAGAAAGTATGTCATGTGCTGTTACAGTGTAACTTGATCCTCTGACTTACACTTCGCTGCATTTATTTCCTCCCACACTGTAAGATCTCCCACCTTCAAAGCATCTGACAAAGTGGGATTTTCTTCCATGAAAGCTCATGTGATAAATTTGCTAGTCTTTAAAAGTGCCATCACATTTGTTGTTTGTTTTACTCCTGCATCTGTCAACCTCTCTGTTCCCAAACAGTTTGCAGAATCACACTAATCGCCTCCATGTTCCAATATTCAAAATAAGCAACTCTGAGCTATCACAATTTGGCCATGTGAACAGAATCAGTTATAGTTACCTCTGTGACCACTATGGCATCTGTGCAAAAGGCAGGGAACATATGGACTTTTAAAGAATAAAAATATTAAAATAGGTACCTATCAGCCCAACTGTATGGCCCTTTAAACTGCCAAATCCAGCAAACATGACCATCTGGGTGGGTTGAAGAACTTTCCCCAGCACTGATAACCTGATCTTTCCCTACCTCTAATTAGGTATATAGCCTAATATAGCAAAAGCAATGGCCTGCAGACTATTCGGCCTTTTGTTGAGGATTTAACACGACAAGCAACAAATCTTTAGCATTTCCAGCCCAGAAAAAGTAAAAGCCAATTGTTATCTTTGCCACAGCCAGAACAACACATTTTCCCCTTAATTAAGATTTTAGGCTTAGTCTGATTTCACATTAGAACAAGCCACGTTTGCAAATGGATCAGCTGGCATGTAGCATTATACTGCAGGCAGAGACCCAGTTTGGCAATAATCCCCTGGAATTCCAAACCCTTCATTTGTAAAATGTAGATGCCTAGGTACAGATTTAAACAAAGACAGACAATGAAAGGTATTAATTGTTTTGTTCCCAAATGTGTTATTGCTACAAACTCCTTGAGGGTGTGGGAATAATATGGAAAGTTTATCAAGAGGACCTTTTCAGCAACAGAGTTTCCACTTCCAGGAGAAGTGAGATCAGAAAGAAATTAATCTGAATATTATTTTGTTTGAGAAATCTTTTTTCAAATTGTACAATTTTTATAACTATTGATCAACATTCAGAACTCTGCAACACACACACAAATTACACCCTCATGGGTTTTATGCTAACAATGTCATTTCCATGCTACAGCATCTTTTCAGTAGTTAGCCCTTGATGGTGTTACCTGTCTGCCATTTAGTAAAGAACAGTTATAAGTTTTACAAGTACTAATTTATTTTTTTTCCCAGTGGCAAAGCAATTGAGAATATACTTATTTTTAAATAGATAATCATCTTCTACGTTCCAGCTGGGAACTATCATTTTAAGTTTCTACTAAGCAGGAGGCTAAGAGAGAATCTTTCTGTTATCTGCTGGCCATGCTGCACCAGAAAGATGTGGATATTAGGTGATGGAGAGGCCACTTCCACGAAAGCATAGAGTAACCTCAGCATGATTCTCTGAAAAGTACTAGTACATTTTATCTGGGCAACCTTAGGCTACATCTGCACTTCCACATTATATCAAAATGATGATGATTAAATCAATTTGAAGTAGTACATGGCCACACTAGCTTTCCTTAGATCAAACTAAGGACCTCCCTCAGTTTGAAATAAGGAAAGGTTATACCAAAATGGTAAAACCCCCCTTAAAAAATCAAAACAAGGGTTATTTCAACCTTATTTATTTGAAACAAGCCACTGTAGCCACGTTAAATCTAAATAACCATTATTTCAATTTAACATGGTTTGCCCTTCTCCTTCCCAGGGTGCCTTCCTTTTTCCTATATATTGGATGGGGGCATGGCCCTTCTTGGGGGCCATCTTCCCAAACTTCCCATGGTGCCCTCTCCTAAATTGAACTAGCAAGTCCGGCCCATGGACATACTAGTTCAATTTGGGTTTCTAGGGTGGCCATGTTTTAACCCTTTAAACGTGCATGTGTTCAGAAAGCATTGAGCTTCCACCCTTTGAAAATTAGGCCCCATTAAGCATCCTCAGATCAAAAACCCAGAACTGTAGTCACCCCAAATCATTAGTTACATTATAAAGTCTTGTGGTAACATACTGCCTTTGACAAAGTAAGTATTTAATGTTATAAAATTGAATTGTTCCATGAGATTTTTTTAAACCAGACTGAATAAGAGCTATTTGTAGGAAGTCTGGGGGGACTTTTAATTAAGAGTTAAATTATATTCTGAAGTATAGTGCCACCCCTCCCATATGCTGAAAATTACTCAAGGGTTGAAATGAATGGAAATCATGAACATTGTCAGCAATACACAGGACCCTTCACCTCCATTGTATCATCATTTCTCTTAATATTGCACTTGCAGGTGCAATAACTAACCGTCATAAACATGTAGACAGTAGACTACATATTAAAACTTTTAAAGGATGTTGCACATGCAAGTCCATGCACAAATATATTGGTTAAATAATCCGACAGCTCACTTGGCTCCTGAATGATCACTGAACAACGTATGGCGCTGCACAAAGAACATCGTACACATAACCTCTGCTTAACATGCAGAAGGTCCTGGGTTCAATTCCCAGGGGGTTGGACTCGATGATCTCACAAGGTGCCTTCCAGCCCTATGATTTGATTGATTGTTGCAAAAACTAATTTATTATCAATCTGGTGAGTTCTTTACCTGTAATTCTACTTAAGAACATAGTAGTGACTGTGTGTACAATAAACCTTGGAAGCTATAAACAGATAATCTTCTGTTACACTGCATTAAGTTGCTTCTTAACAGTTCCTTACACAAAACAAAATGTTTTGTTGTGCCACATAAATATCTATGCAAAAACAGAAACATGTTGACCCACTTGTGTTATATCTCTAATATCACAAGGTGGCAGTGTTTCAGAACATAACTGCCTGTTAGGAGGCCAACAATATTGCATGGTATTCATTAGGGCAAAAGGTCAGCTAAGATTTTAGGTTCTAAGAGACTACATAATAGAACATTTAAAGCTATGAAAGGGCCTTGGGAATGACTGTGGAGATGTCTTAGGTAATACTAACTGACCAAGGAAAGATCTGTAATAGTTTGCAGTTGCTGATCATCACTAAACTGAAAAAAAAGTAATTTTCCACATAAACATGTAGACTGGATATGTAGCCATTATTCCAATATTACTCTGATTCCCAACTCCCCATTGATAACAGATCTGAGGCTTTTTAGAGTGTCACTGGTTGGGTTAGATTAAAACACGGCCATTTTTAATCCCATTCACCTGATAAAGACAACCCTCACATTTGCTTATGCTCATATTTTTAAAGGAAATGGCTGTGATTAGTTTTTATTCATTATATGTTCTATTCTTCCATGATATCCTCACTCAGTTTTCTTGTATTCTATCTACAACCTCTCTAAAATATGATCATCATTACCCAAAACTTGAAAGATAGTGGACCAAATTTACTCCTCCTTTTATTACAACTGTCTGCCAACTCCATTCCCTAATTACTGCTTTTGTTACATCTGATTTCTCCTGTGCTATTGCTTTATGTATAATTACCCTAAAATTCATATCAGCTTCTTCCTTTTTTTTGTCACTCCATATGAGTAGCAATAAAATGTGGACAAACTCTCTTCTTTTTCTATAGAAACTAAAGAGGACTTCACTTTCCAATTACATCCACATGGCACCTTTCAAGAGTTCCAAATTCATTTGACGTTAGCTGTAATTCTGAAAAAACAAAGCCCTAATCAAAACGTGTTTTTGCTTTTTAATACAACAAAAAACAACAAGAGTCCTGTGGCCCCTTAAAGACTAACAGATTTCTTCGGGAATAAGTTTTTGTGGGCTCCAACCCACTTTGTCAGCTGCAAGTGCATTGGAGCCCATGAAAGCTTATGCCCGAAGAAATCTGTTAGTCTTTAAGGTGCCACAGGACTCTTGTTGTTTTTCCTGTACATAGACTAACAATGGCTACCCCTCTGGAAACTTTTTAACACAGTTACAGTGGATGGAGATTTTCCAAAGGTGTATTTAGATTGATCCACCTGCTACTTTCCAGGGCTCTCCAATTAAACAACATGGCTATATCTGCACTAGCAAATTAGATCAGACTATGCAAGCTTAGTTCAAACTAATTTGAACCCTGTCCACACTAGGCTTTGCCTAATTCGAACTAAAAGAATTTTTAGTTTGAACTACGCAAAGCTTAGTTCGAACTAGTTAGTTAGGTTGGCTAGTCCAAAGTAACTGTGCAGTTCAAACTAATTTGCATTTTTCGTTTGAACTAGCCCAATGTAGACATACTAGTTCAAACTAAATAAGTTCTAACTAGCAGTTCAAACGAAGTGCATTTTTTTAGTTCAAACTAACTTAGTTTGAACTAGCCACGTTTTTATAGTGTGAACTAAAATGTTAGTTCAAACAAAAAAAAAAAGTGTCACTAGTTTGAACTAAAAACTTAGTCTGAACTAAAAAAAAAAGTGCGCTTAGTTAGAAGTAACTTTGAACTGCTAAGTTCAGACTAAAATAGCCCAAACTAAGCTTTTAGGTGTCGACATAGCCCAATAGAATAGTAGATCTTATTATTTACTCTACAGTAACAGCACGTGGTAACACCCAATCATGCTTGGAGCTCTACTAACACATAACAAACAACAGTCCTTACCCACAAAGAACTTACAATCTAATTAAACAAGTCAGGCAACAGATAGGGGGTTGGGGAGAGGAACTCAACTGACCAATAGAAGAATGAGGGGTAGAACCCATTTCTTCTGATTGCATCTTCAACACACTGTCTCCACTGGACCATCCTGCATTGCTTAAGTAATTTCTGGTTTTCTGTCCTGTGAGTAGCCAAATAGTCAAACTTACAAAGACCAAGTTACTTGGATTGTAAACTCTTGGGGACACTGACTGTCTTTTTGTTGTGTTTGAATGGTACCCAGCAGAAAGGAGTCCTTGTCCAGGACTGGGGCTCCTACCCACTATGACAATACAAAGGATAAATAAAACAAATACTAATAGATAGCACTTGCAAACACTTCAAATGGCTTGATTTCACAGCCTAATTCAGGCGCTGGGCCTATCTGTCAGAAAAATCACCTGATAACCACAGAGCTCATCACAGCACACCCCTTTCCATTTCCATCCCTCTGCATTTGCCACACCTCCTAATCAATAGGGCTATAAAGGAGTGACACATGGAAAAGTTCTTCAAAGCATCTGATGAAATGGGATTTTCTCCCATGAAAGCCCATGCAATAAACAAATTTGTTAGCCTTTAAGCGCCACAGGACTCCTTGTTTGTTTTTATGGCAAAGGAGGAAACTCCATCTAGTGATTAGCATTCAGTCTGTGCTACTTTTTTGGTGCCTAAGCAGAACAAAGGGAATGGAACACAAGAGAATTTGCCTTATTTCATTTTAAATCAGTGCTCTGTCACAATGGTTGACTACTAGAAAATTATATTAAAAATAGTTATGTTATAGATGACGAACAGAAGAGTAAGCAAAGGAAAATTCCTGTTAGCTTGTGCTCCTTTAAAAAAGGGGAGAATATTAATGTTTACCAAACTGAGAACAAAGTACAGATCAAGGAATTATTTTCCAAGTTTCTTAGAAACTGTTTCACGCAAAAGAAAAACAAAAACAAAACAACACACAGTCGGGAGCCTAATTTTTAGGTTACAGTTTTGAAAATGTTGGTCTTCAACCAAAATGCAGATGGAAATACATTATATAAAACAGTCTCTCTCTATTATAAAACAACTACATTTTGTCTCCCCAAATTCACCCATCTAGTTACATGTTTTTAAACTAACTCATCGAGTAACTAATTCCTCACGCAGGGCATGAATCATTTCTACCAGGAGTTGCATTTCCTACTCCCTCCATATTACAGTAAACAGGGTAGTCTAATCAGCATTCCCTTAAAGTGGAATCTGAGAGCAAGCTGCTCTGGAAGTGATGAAACTAAAAGAGATCAATACCAGAAAGTCTTTAAATTCAATCCAATTTGGTTTGCATGGATAATATTAAGATACATAAGCTCTAATGATACGAAACATGAAAACAGCACTTGTTAGTGGTTCAATACTTTTAGTTTCAGTTCTTAGCCAGACTAAGATTTCACATACGTAATTTCATATTTAAAATAAAGTGAATAATGAAAAGTGTTTGGCATTATTACAATTTTTTAAAGCATAGACAACAAGTCATGCAATATGTATAATTTAAACAACAAAACTTTAAAAACTAACTTCCTTGCCTTAATTGCATCTGAGTTCATAAAATAAATATGAAAATACCACATTACATAAAGAAAGTCACCTCTTTCTAGCCTCTTTCCAAAAGACATGTCTTTGCTCCTTGGCTAGAGGGTTCACAGAATATATGGATAAACAACAATAAAAAAAACCAGTGTATTTCTGTTATGGTAAGTCTTGAGGCCACATCCAAGACCGAACCAGGAAGTAACTCTGTTTTTGTACAGCACCTGTTACTGACCAAATTACACCGTGAATATAAATGTTAGAGCCATCATCGACACACAAGTAAGATGATTAGCAGGAGAAATGAGGGAAGAGTTTTGGAAAAATCATTTTATTTCTGGTGTTTTTACATAT
Source organism: Podocnemis expansa (assembly GCA_007922195.1). Lineage (NCBI taxonomy): Eukaryota > Metazoa > Chordata > Testudines > Podocnemididae > Podocnemis > Podocnemis expansa. The sequence goes on from ML682006.1 coordinate 2,637,000, forward strand.
GGTGGGGTCCGGCTCCATAAGTTGCACAGTCAATTCTGACGTCAGACAATGTTGTTTTTATTTTATGTTTCTGTGACACAGCATCTTGCAGGAGTAATTTTTATTTTTTTCTCTGTGGCACAAGGCTAATTGATGTAGTTGTCTAAATGTGATTATTTCTAGAAAACATCATGAACTGTTGGGAATATAGAAGCTGATTGTTAATTGTTTTTAAAAGCTTGCCTTTTTCATCCTGTGAAGTTGAAAATTCCTCTCAGGATATATTGGCTTGATACAATTGTTGGTTTTCTACTCCCTCAGAAAGCATCAGAGAAAAATTACAGAATGGCTACCATTACATAATGGCCACCTGTAGTACTTGTGTTTAAATTCTGAAAAGCCAAGCAGTAGAGGAGCAAAGTGAAACTATCAAAGACTGATGAAGGCAGTAATCAAGGTACAACTATTATTGAACTTCATAGGACACTTTCTATCTCAAAATTCAATGCTGAGCATCTCTACTTATGCAACATATTTGTTTCTTCTCCAGCCCTCTGTATGGTATGGTGTCTGACATGCCCAAGTATGCATGTGTGATCATGTTTTCCCCTAGTTAGAAACAAACTTTAGGAGCTCAATTTGGAACTTCCTCAATACTTGAGGTATATAGATGGGACTTTGGTTCATGTCATTCTGTCCTCTCGGATAATCTTGCCACAGTACTCAGATCCATACAGTGTGAAGGTCAGATCCTGAGGTCTTGGTTTCAGTGGAAGTCAGGTGCAATAGACACTAGTCAAAGCTGTACAATCACCTAGAAAATTCATCTTATGATTATTTCATCATCTACTGCCTGCAGCCTAAAAAAGCTATAAGTCCTAAAAATTCCATGCAGTTTGCTACCAGTACTGAACCTCAATAGCTGACAACCTAAAGGAAAAAATCTTATGAAAATAATATTTTCAAGCTTCTAAGAGGGTTTCAAAAACTGAACAAATGAAAGATTAACAACAATGAAAAAACTTGGTGTGGTACATTCCATCTGATTTTTTTTATATTTGCCTGAATGTTTTACAGTCTCAATCTTACTTCATATGTATGCATGTGTTTTTAATGTATTTAGCAAATGTGCACCAATAAAAAGATAGATTGTCATTACATGAACTGTAGAAATGACAAATTTTCAAGAAGCCTTAATGTCATCACCTTTCCTGGCAAGGCACAGAGAAACACATGTTTTTAAACACTTGTGATTCATGTAATATAAATCAGCACCAGTGGGAAAAACAGTGACAGCTCCTACAGGATGCACTGATTCTCCCTCCTTGTTAATGAGAACATAAGTTCTTTATGTTTTAAGTAACTAAACCACACAAATGTGAGTCTGGTTATATTTTTGGATTTAGCAAACTAGAAAATAAATTTGATTTCAAATATTTTAGAGCAGATTAGTTGATAGCAAAGCACAGCCTGAATGCTAATAATCTGTGGCTATATATACAGAGGATGAAAACCTCATTCAATCCAAGGAAAAACTGTCAGCTGTAATACAGTAATGTCATGCTATAGCTCCCCCATACCCGAAGCATCCTGACATGAAAAATTATAATACTAGAAATAAAGAGCTTTTCAGTTATTTATAAATTGAACTGTGCTATTAGATTTCCAGCTGGGTTGTGGTGGGGTAGGACTGTTAAAATACATAAAGCAGGTTTTGGGAAGAATCCAACAGGGGAATCTTTTGAAACACTACAACTTACTTGCTGTTACTGACTTGCAATTTCTTCCTAGTAGCTGTTTACCAAACTGTTCAAATTATATTTGCATAGTAAGAAGTCCTGGCAAATCAACTAGCATAAGCATCTGGATTTAATGAACATGACCTTGTATTTTTCTTGAAAAGGCTGAGCCCAGTGGCCTATCAGTACTTCAACACACTGTCAAACAGGGACTGTGAGCTTATGTCTCACTCATCCACTTACCCCAATGCACCAGAAGGGCTTGAAAATGTTAAGAGTCTCTGCAAAAACTTGCTAAAAAGGAATAGGCATATGAAAGGCAGGATTGGGGTTATAAGAATGTCCTGTGGTGATGATTGCTGTGTGAACATATTATTGTTATGTACAGATATGCTATAATTAAGCATTTGCATGGGTTCATCTATCTATTCAATTGATTTCTTTGCTGCTTCTTGAGGTTACTAAGGTTTGCGAGGCACCTTGCAGCTAAGGGTAAGGAGTGAGGAAGCCTTTTTGCTGCCAGGCAGACATCAGTTGCCTGACTACCCTGACTGAGGGCAACAGGAACACACCCCTCCCAGCACACGCAGGCTCCACCTTCCCTCTGCAATTTAGTGGCAAGCGCTCTGCAAGTCCCAAGACCACGGAGTGTCCTGACAAATGACCCCCTTTCCACTGGAAATGCACAGTATGTACAGATATGCTGTTCCCAAAAGGACAATTAACTGTAGTTTACCTGTTTCACCTCATGATCACCACTCCATGTAAAATCACAGCACTCAGCTTTGACCTACACTTACTCAGAAATTTGGCAGCAGTCAGCAGGAGGTACACAAGCTACACAGAGTAGCTTGTTTTACTTCCATCTACTTTAACTCCTCTTCTACACAGCTTTGTCACTACACTACGCCAATGGGAAATGCATTCCATCAACACAGTGCTACAGCACTTCAGGGAGTCTTTTTAATGCAGTGATTTCCACAGCAATTGAGCATGTTTCCACTGACCACTCAACCAATCTGGAAATATTGATCTGATGGTGGCGAATTTGGCACCATCAATGAAGACGAGCCCTTAGATAAGTTTTATTTAAACAAATAATTAATAGCAAGCAGGAACATTGGAAGCAAATTGGTTGCATCTGTAATAAAACAATGTGCCATCTTGAGCTGGGACTTAAGAAAACACCCTCCTGACTCATTATGATTAGCTCATCCAAAAGTCCTTCTCCCAATGCTTAATGGCCTCACTGGCTGTGACCTTCCTTTCATATGACAGGCAGGCTGGCAGCTTGTCCCCTACATGAAGGGGACTTTATTCTCTTCCATTCTTTGATTTCCCACATTAGTTCTTTGATCTTAGATCATAAACAGAATACATCTTGCTGTGCGTTCTTTCCTGTAGAATTTGTGATCTCTTGATGATTTTACAATCTTGAGTTGGTTGCTCTGTATGCCTGTTGACTGCATTACAAGACAGACAATAATCAAACAGAGACACAAGTGTTTAATGCCTCTTGCCTGACCAGAGCCAGTTTATCTCCTTTTGGTGATGTCTCTTTACCTTAAGAATAGTTTTCAGTACAGCAACAATTTTCAGATAATATCCTTACATACATTTTGCAATGCTTATGACCACCAGTGGAATACAAGCTGTCAAGTGAGACATTGCATGCCATTCTTTGACTACTTATGACAGACATCAAACCCAGGAGATCCCATGCATTCCTTGTGTTCACCAGTTGGCACCAAGGGGTCTCAGTCACAATTTCCCCTTTCTTGCAGTGTAACTATAGTTTAAGACTGACTGGTATTTTCAACACCGTACCTTCTTTCTTGACTCCAGGATTATGGCTTCTGTGACATCTAGTAAAATGTTCTTAAACAGTTATTTATCAGTTATACTTTTATTGTTTAAATTATTTCTCCCAGTGGACTTGGCTCATTATTGGTTTCAGTTTTTGTAAGAGCACCTCTTTCAAAAAGCACCATGAATATATATTTTGCTAGTTGGAACTTTTGCCTGTTTGTGAGTAAAAATGCACTTAAGCAATGATCACTTACACCTAACAAATCATTAGTTTGAGTTCTGTGATCAATTACCTCTTTAACCATCAAGAATAGATCTAACATAGAATTCAGTCATGTTGGATGTAACACTTTTTGGGTTAGAAAATTGTTATCAATATTTTTAGACATTCCGAAGACCTTTTCGTACTGGCAGCATGAGACTTCCAGCTTGTGTCATTCAGATTGAAGTTTCCATGGTAACAGTCCCCACCACCCCCCTACACACATTAAAATCAGGTACATAAGGGGCTGGTCTTCCAATAAGATTTGGTGGTGTGCAGCAGATGTCAAGTAGTAGCTCATTTTGTGATTTATTTGCTTATAACATTGATCCATAAGCACTCAAGATTGTTTGCTTCCACATTGTCAGTGACTCAAAACATATAATGCCATTTTAACAGACTTCTATTCCCTTCCTATTTTGCTCCCTCCTTTGTAACTAGATTGTAACCAGTGATTCTAACATTCTAGTCATACAGATCTTCCCACAAGTTTCAGTAATACCATCTAGGTTGAATTTGTGGTAATATGAATAATTATACTCACCAGCAAGGCTCATAGCACTGCCATTTAGTCTATTAGAAACATTCCTCTCTTTGCTTCTTTTGGTACCTAGATTAATTTTGTTCTTGGCACTTTGATTTTTGTGCTGAATAAGTCTCATTTGTTTCCTTTTTTCCATCCCTCCCTTTATTAGTAGTTTAATATGTTCTATTTTGTTTTGCCAGCCTGTACCGTAGAAGACTGAATAAACTGCACCTCAGACCCAACTGTATGGACCCCTCTCTTCACTGTTCCACAAAAACAAATCCCTGTATCATGTGCACATCTTAAAACTTAATTTCTCCTGTGCCACTGACAAATTGGATAGCCAAATTCCTCCACTGGTTACAGTATCTCTAGTTGTATTCCACAGGGTCTCTCCCTGGATGTTATTGAGAACTCTTTTAAAGTCAATAAAGTTGATCTGTCAAAGATTGACTGTTTGTTCACAGCAAATCCAGCCTGTTTTTCCTCAGAGTATATTATCTACAACCTTCTTTATTTTACTTAGTCCAACAGTAGTCATTACTTTGCCCAGGACTGACAGCAGTTCAATCTCTCTCTGATTTGTGTACTGAGGAGGATCACCTGTTTTAGGGAATGCCATGGTGACACCACCTTTCTAGTTTTCTGGCTCTTGTTACTTCACCCCTGTGTTGTTAGAAAGTCTTGTAAGTTGCTCAGTCAGAATTGCACTTCCCAATTTTAGTGCCTGTTTGAATTCTATCAACCCCAGGAGACTTCTACCCTGGTTAAGGCCTCGAAAGGCTACTTTGATTCAACTGTTAGTATTGGTCCTATTCCTATTTGTAACTTAGCATTGAGATGTCTCTCAAATGTCTGTGTGAGCAGCAGCTCTGTACAGTTTAATATGGGATGGAAAGGATCTTTCCATCATCATCTGACTTGATCTTCATGCATATTCAACATCTTTTCATCACAGCCCCTGCATGGCATCACTTGTCATGGTCTCATTCTTCCTGAGAAGTCTTTAATTATTCTATAGAACTGCATAATGTATCCCCTTTGTGCTGCTTTCTTCTGCTTTTTCAGCCTCTCCCAAGCCCAGATATTTCTATATTGCCTCAAGCTGTTCTTTATTTCTTCATCTTATTCTCTGCATGTTGCAACCGCCTCTGAGAGCATTGCCTGTCTTTTATGGTTCCTTTTTTTGACTTCAGAGTCTTCTGCTCATCATTGCTGTCCATGCTGCAAATACATTTCATAAAACTTCTGCCAGTTTGAAGACTTACTATTCCCTCTATCATCTCAAGTACATCTTCTTCCCATTTGACTGTCTTCCACATTTACACCAGCCTGGTCCTGTAAAACACTGGGGTGGTTTCTAAATGCAATCTGATCTGTGTCTCTTTGTCCTTGAACTTCTCCTGCTATGACACTCTTTTGTTCATTTTCATGCTCTTATGTTGAATGTGGCCACTGAGATATAGTGACTGAGGAAGAGAAGATGGCCATCTCTTAGCTACACATACATGATCTCTTTGGTTAACAGTCACATTGCCTGCTGATCTCAGTGTGAACTTGTGAATCCTCCTGTACTGGAAGATACTCTTATCTTTAGGGTGAATTGAATCTCTGTGGCACAGAGCCATTCACCAGTCTTCGTTTAGATGCTCTTTAATGCCTATGACTCCTTCCCACCCAGTAGAGTTTTGCTAATTTCTGCACTGAAGTTGCCTGTTAACTTGAATACTTGTTATGCATTTCATCCACTACTTGCTGCAGAACTTCTATGTTTTAGGGGGCATATAGTTGTATTAGTGTATAATTGGGATGACTTGTTTGCAGACTGGCTGCTATTATTCTATCATACACCGATTCAAAAGTCAACAGCATCCTTCATTATAATGTTACACAGCATAATTCCTACACCTCTTTCATGTAACCTGAGTCAGCTTTCCCACAACATATAAAGTGCACATACTTCGCACACATCCCCTTCATTTAGATTGGTCATAAGCATTCACTGTCTACAAATCTCAGCCTCCCCTCCCTGTTGGCTTGGGAGGGAGGCCACACTTCCTTGTTACGGCACCCCTGTGGATGCAGATTCAAAAAGGGGAATTAGTGTTTGGATTTGTGCTCCTGATCCCTTCCATAGACCATTGGCATCCAAGTAGTCAGGCAGGATGGGTACAAACAGCTGTCTCCAGCCCAAGCCTTCAGGCAGCATGGGTCGAGCAAGCCAGGAGTCTGTAGCCCTGGGTAGGGAAAGCATGGCCCAAGCAGAGCAAACAAGCATCCTAAAGGCTCAGCAGGCAAATAATCTGTGGTTCTCAGAGACTTCACAGGTGGAGATGAGGTGACCACCCCAGGGATGGCATGGAAAGTGGGGAGAGGGATGCAGGCTCTCCCAACTCCATTATTTCCCAGCTCAGGTGTCTCCAAGGGAGGCCACGCCATATCACTACATTGTCTCAAGTTTTTATTTAACTGAACTGCTTTTGTTGCAATAAGGTTTTTCCTGAGTGGGTCACAAATCCAGCTACAAAGTCTTCCTCTTTTCGTACCATCTTGACACTGGCACTGTTGCTAACAGTAACTGAGTTATACCATGTGCAGAGAAAGTTCAAACTCTTCCCATAACTAGCTAGTCAGTACCTAAGATTTCAAGGTAGTTCATTGGCTAGATTCATTGGGTGGACAAATCTCGGAAAGAGTCCAATATTTCGCCTGTTCTAAGAGAGGAGAAAGTTGTATGTAGGAAGAATACCCACAAATTTATGAATATCTTGGGTTTGTCACTATAAAAAAGTCAGCTGAACTGTTTCAGCCCACTCCACCTTGTACTATTCAAAAAGAAAAAAAATTCTGTGCAAGTTCCCTATTGACCCTATAATCACTTGAAATATTGTTTTGGCTGTTTATACTTCAAAAATGTAAGCCATATACCATTCCATTACCAGCTTCAAGTGTGCAAATACACTGTCTGAAAAAGTAAGTTTACTGACATCTTCAAGGTCATAAAATAATAATAATAAAAAAAACCTGTTGGTTTCAAACTAGCTACAAGTTTCATGAAGAGAAAAAAAAATATCCTGTACACTGGAGAATTATTCAGATGCACAATAACTGCTTCCACAAACATTAGCTCTAAATACTTTTACAATTGTGCCTACTGACTGCTTCCTGCTGAATACTTCAATTATAGAAGCAGTGTTAGAATAGTGTCTGGATATGTTCTGATGTATGCTATTATACTCTAAAGGATGCTATTATTGTTAGCTTATGTGAAGAGATGAATAATCATGAAAACAGATGAATATCTTTAAACTACACTAAACTGATTACAAAGCAAGTGTTGTTTGAGTCTAGCAAGCAAACTAGATCAATTCATATACTTTAGCACTTTTCCTGATTTGGGTTCAAACTAAGTTCAAAGAAAGGCAATTTGAATTGTACCTGGTTTCGTAACTAAATCTGTGTATGTGTCAAAACTTGAATAGCAGGCTTTAATCCACTGCAAGGAATGTTTCTGTTCTTTTTCTAAAGTGCCATATGTGTTTAGCAGCTTATTTATTGTGTACAACAGTCTGAAAATGTGGTCTGCTCTCAACAATACCAATATCATATAGACAAATGACAGCTGCAGTAATCATGAGTACACATCCCTGTGGATTGTAGGCCAATGGGATCACAGGGTTTTTAGCACCAGCAATGATCAGCACCCTGCAGTGTTAAAACCACCATCAGCTGCACATACCCTTTCCCAAACTGAAAGTGATGACATAAAAAGTGATGCTACATTGCATTTGGTTATGACATTATAAAAAAATTGACATCTGAGATGGTGCAATATATGCTGACTCAGAGACAAAAAGAAGTCAGCCCTAAATCTGTATTGTCTTAGTTTCTTTCCATTAATATTCACTCTTTTATCCACCTCCTACTTGATGCCCTCCAAATGTATTTTCTTTGAATAAAATCACTGTGTAATTTTCTGTGACAATTGAAGAGTGAAGATGAGTGAGATAATATACTTTTTAATGGACCAACTTCTACTGTGAAAACCCTCTTCTGAAGGGCTCTGGGTAGCTTAAAATGCTGTTTCTTTCACCAACAGAAGTTTGTCTAATAAGAGCTATTCTCTCTCTCACCTTTTCTCTCTAATTTCCTATGACCAACATGGCTACAACACTGCAAAGAACAGTGTATGATAACTAAAGTCCAATATCTAATGAAGAGTTGCCACAAATTTTATGGGTTCTGAAATTCAGAGAGTGATGTTCAAAAACTAACTATTCATTCATTCATTTTCAATACTTAAACAGTAACAACAGGGGATATTGATATGCTTCCAAAAAAGACAAACTAGTTTAGATTTTATCATTGATGCCTACTTTACTTAAAATCCAATGACCTAAGGCTTTAGACAGGGAAATTACTGGAGCAAATATGTACCCACATGAGGCTGTGTTAAATCCTGAGTTCAGAGGATTCAAAATTATCATAAGTGTATTTACTTTTCACTAGGATTGCATGAACCCATTAGGATTTGGTTTGCAGGCCTTGGAAACAAATCATCCCTTACTGATTCAATTTGGAGGCTCAAATTTCTGAATTCATACACGAAGGTAAAGAGAGCACCTAGAGAAGGGAGCATAGAATTGAGGCCAGACACCTTTGTGGGCCACCTCTATATGAAACTTCAGGGAATGTTTAGAATATGACCAATTTTAAGAAATTATCAAGAGTGAAATAAAAAGTTATGTAAGTCCCCCTCATCTCTCCTCAGTGACTGTGCAGCTTAGAAGTATTGTAACAGAGTTGATTGAGCATTTAACTGTTCAGCTCTAATCCTGGTTCTGCTTTTGACTCACTTTCTGAACTTGACTGTTTCTGTTTCCTCATGTATAAAGTAGGGATGATAGTTTTTTCTGTATCTATTTACTCCCCTTATTTGTAAGGGGGGAATGTTGTAATGATTGATTATTTATGGAGCTCTCAGAAAATATCAAGCTTAATGCTAGGTATTTGTTAAGCAAGGCTTCAGTTTTAGCTTAACTTGGTTATGGTTCTTTTAAAGTATTATAACAACATAGGGTATTGTAAAATAATTTGATTTTCTTTTTGGAATATTCAAATGTCCACTGACAGATTGATAGGCAGTGAAGGAGATGGAGCGGGATCGGGTTGCTCCATCTATCAGATATACCTGGAAAGCATGAAGAATTTTGGCATGTCTTTAGTCTGCATTTCTCAGCGTGAGATAACAACTGAACAAGAACTAACTAATATCTGGGGAAAGGAAGGCAAAAAGGATGTTTCTGTGTAGCATGAGAAAGTCCTTGCAACAGCCCTTTGCAGCATTCTGAATTTCAGTCATTTGAAGTACAATATAAACCAACATTTAACTGATTGCATGGGAGCTTTTATGTTGACACCACTGTAACATTCAGAGGGTGAGCAAGTGAATGTATATAAAGGTTATTCCTCTCTCACACACACACAAAGTGAAAACCTTTTTACTAAAATCTCAAACTATTATCAGTTCATTTCATTTAAACTCACTCCAGCTGACTTGCTAGTTTAAATTTCTCAGAGTAGAATCCCACTTCATTCATGCTCCTCAAAAGTGGCTCAAATTTCAACATGCATAGTGGAGAGGTTGAGTGAGACCATGGCTTGACTTATTTTGAAAGCTAATTTCACCAACAAAACATAAGATTTAGGGCCACATAGCACCATCAGCCCCAAAACAATATTCTGTAGTATTCTGCATGAGTGGAAATGATGCTGTGTGCAAGTGTAAAGGTCTCAAATGTATCTGATGGAGGATTGGGACCACATTTCAAAACTAGAAACAGCATGTTCCAATGTACATTCAGTTCTATTGTGTGCTATAGCAGCCTTAGTGTTCCATTGTGGTAGACAGTCTGCTGACATTTCAGTTGTAAATCTCTGTTTTACAAGGGCATATATTATAGCTTTTAAAGTTCTCACTGGACAGAAATGAAACATATGAGGAATCAGCCAAGGATAAATTGAATTTATTTCTTTTGGGAAAATGTTACCTGTTTTACAATGGTATCTGAATTAAACAGAATGCTTAGCGAAAGAGAAATGATTAATCACCAGTCAGGCAACTTCTGTGCTCTAGAGCTCAAAAGTCAGGAATTTTCATCAAAATTTTCAAAACTAGAAGCTTAACTGGTGCTAAGTTCTAATACAGGCCTTGGATTAAGAGGACATTATTTAGGACAGTTGAAGTCACTGGGTATGTCCACACACAGGTTTTAAATAGAAACAACACTGGTTATTTTGATTTTAAAAAGTTTAGGTCCACATGACATTTTCCTATTTCAAAAATAAGGGAAATTATTTCAATATAATAAAACCTAGTATTATAGAAAAATAAGGGTTATATAAAAATTGTCATTTCGATATAACCCTGTGCAGACCTGTTATATTGATATAAGGGGTTTGACCTCCTTTCTCCCAGGGTGCATAGCACCCTGGAAGGGAGCTCCCCCTCCCCGTACCCTGGCCAGGGAGGGGATCAGGACCCTAGCCAGGGAGAATGGATTCAGGAGTGGTGCCCAGCTCCCTGTGCAAGCGGAGCATGGGGAGAAGGGATCCTCACACATCTGGGCAGAAGAGGAAGGGATTTCTGCATGCCTGACTTCCCCTGCAGCTGGCTGGACGCACAGGGGAAGCAGGGAGTGTGGGGATCCCTTTCCTGAGTGCCTGGCCAGGTGAGGAGGAGCTGGGCACATAGGGATCCCTTTCCCCTTCCCCCACACGCCTGGCCATTTGCAGGGGAAGCCAGGTCCGTGGGATCCCATCTCCCCCATGCCTGGCTAAGCCAGAAGGCTGCAGCCAGTCTAGGGGGGATGTCTTTTCCGCCATTGGGCTCTAGGAGCCCAGAGGCAGTGGGGGCTTTTTTCCCCCCTTGCCACTGGCTCTCCTGAGGAGAGCCAGTCACGGGATTGGGTGGCAAGATGGCCCTGCCAGGGGGCTATGTTGCCACACCTTCCAGGGTGCCCCTCTCCTAAATCGAACTAGCAAGTCCTGTCCCTGTACATGCTAGTTCAATTTAATGATGTTATATCGATTTAACTTAAATCATTTCAAGTTAAATCAATTTAACTCCCTCTGTGTGGACATAGCCAATGGGATTTAAGCACATACTTTCCAGAAATGAGGCCCCGAACTATAAGCAGGTCAAAATTTCAAATGTACTTAGCAGAGAGCACTGTCAGTGAAAGCTGTGGAGTTCTACTAGGCAAAAAAAAAACAAACCAAAAACTCCCACACAATCCACTATTTCAGAACTGAAATTAACATTTTCAGCTAATGTTGTGTGCCTATTTTGAAAATCTTAGTCTTACATTTAAAGATAATTTTTAATATGATCTGGTCACTTTCCCCACTTGCTGCATTTATGGCAGTTAGTCAGACATTTTCATAGACATGCAGGAACAACCTACATTCCCTAATTTTATAAGATTGTGCATCACACAATTATTTCTCTTTCCCCCACCCCAAATATTATCAACACTAATTCAAAATTGCAGTTCTTCCCATAGCTGCTTCAGGGAATATTTTTTTTTTTTTTTTACTTTTATTTACTGTATACTGCACCCATGCTATCTAGACTTGTAATAAGCAGAAATGAACTAACAAAGAAAGAAAAGATAAGAGTTAACTTAAACAGCAAGTCATCTTGCAGAATGAGACTGTTTACAGTTACTGAGACAGATCTTCCTCTCACAGACATCATCTAAGGTAATTCCTCTTAATTCAAATGGTATGGAAAAGTAATGCTTGGATAATTTGAGATAGACACTTGTTTACATGCACAGATAAAGGCAATTCATGCAGGAAAAAATAGGTACATCTGAAGTATGTGCATTTACAAAATGGAAACCTACTCAAAATTGAACTTGAGTTTTTTTTAAAAGGTGACATTGCCATGTGACCACTGAAGATGTAATTATTTTAAAAAAAGTCAGAAGAGTTTGTACTGACTGTTCTTTATACATATTTAAATATTAATAATGTTTCAAATTATTTTGATTCTTATTAAAGGTAAAATCTTGAGCTTCTTCTAAAACCTATTCTAATGTTTATCTTGCTGATAGAAGTAACAGAATGCCTGCAACCTAAAAATTGTGTTTAAAAAATACTTTAAACTTATCCCTGACAGAGATCTGAAGGAAACCTGTCACCTACAGCAGTGTTTCCCAGTCGGTGTGCCATAGCACACAGGTGTGCCATCAGGTCTGAGCAAGTGTCCCACAAAATTTCTTGAAAAACTACTCAGAGAACTCTGGATTGGCTCATGAATATTCACAAGTTCATTTGGAAACTATATGGTTGTATTCCTCAAATTAATTGAAGGTAGCAAGGTGTGCCACTGCAGAGAAAATGTTGGGAACCACTGACCTACAGTACTGCCTGCTTTGTAAAGAAAAAGGCAAAGAAACAATTTACACTAATTAACGGAAAGGTTAGATTTACTAAAGACTTGTTTCTCTTTTAACATCTTCATACAATGTGTTAATCCCCCAACAATACCAGTAAAATATAGAGATTTAAAGGCATAGAAGTTGGTACTATAGAGGTGAGCAAACAACGAATAATACGATTGGCAAAGTTAAACTCTTTTGCTTCTCACACAATGCCCACCAATGGATCTTGATATTTATCATTCCTGTAATTATCCGTGAATGGTGCTTTGAGGGTATTTGGATACATAGTGTTCAGGTTCTGTTGACTGGCTGGTTATAGATACTGCCATGTGCTGAGCACCCTAGCCCAATCCAGTTAAAGACTTAAGTATATGTTTATATGGTGCTTGTCTAAGGCTACATCTGTGCTACACACTAGGGGTGATTCCCCTATTCATGTATACATATTTTGCTAGCATTAATTGAGCTAACCTCACTATAAATAGCTGTGTACCCACTGTACCATTGAGAGTAGCTGCAAAGGTGTTATCTTAGTGAACCAATTATTGTTGGTGAAAAAGATATTACCTCAGCTGCCTTCTCTAAAATTTCAAGGCCACTTTGTTAATAATGTTATCTGTTTCCTTCTGTTTAAAGAGACCTACTATATGGAAAAACATCTTTGTTGCAAGGAAAATCATAATTAGCCTGAAATCTCCGTCTAATGTGTGTTTATAAGGATTCAACCAAAGACTTACAGGGACAACTTCTTGGATTATACACATTCATATACTACATTGTTTGTAGTTCATGCACCATTGTGTCTGTATTGACCTGTAAAGTATTAAACAATTCACATGGAAAGCATGCTAAATCCGAGTGTCATAACCGAGGTCATTAGAACACAACAAAAGCACGTGTGTGTGTATACACATACATAGTGTCTCATGGTAGGCCAGCAAAAGGACAGTAGTTGGGGTCCTACATCACAGCAAAAATAATCTGCACAGCATTCACTGAAGGAGAAAGATAATTTTCAATGTTCTTTCTACTATTTAGCATTTTAATTTTGTTTGGTGTGAATTTAACATTTTCATTAAAGTACTATGGTGTTTTTATTACTATTTGTTCACAGAGGGTTGTAAATTGGAAAAGAATATTTGTCTAGAATATGTATGTGCATTTTACCTGGATAAAAATTTTCTTAAAATATATGCTTTGCCATTATTTAAATCCATTTTCACATGCATGCCTGAAATTTTATCTCAAATTAGCACAGCAGCTGTATTTATCTCAAAAGTATAAAGCATTACATGTGGAGCTTGTTGAGAATTTAAACTAAAGTTAGTGTGTGTTTTATAGTTAGAACATGCCTATTCATTCCAGCCAACTATTCATGGAAAAGGAGTAATTTTGATCAATGTCCCATTTATTTAAAAAAAAAAGGGGGGGGGGGCTTCTTTTATATTTTAAAAGTTCAATTTGGAAATGCAAATATTCCATTTTTTATCCTAATACTCTATAGCAAAACAAAATGTTTCAAAATTATCTAAAGGAAATATTCTGATTAAACTTCTAAAAATGTTTCCATATTTCCCTTGTGAACACTTTTGAGCTTTAGACTTTTTGTCTCTATTCAGGATGGGTAAAAAAGTCAATTTTGAAATTCCCAAGGGATTGGAAACAATTTTCTACCCAGCTCTAGTTACATACAGGGGCAGACATTAAAACATCAACTCCCACCCAATGTTACACATGCCGGTGTCAAAAACTGCAGTCTTTTTCTCTATTCAGCATAGGTGCCTGAAGTCCATATGATAAACTGGCAAGTGGTGACTATCCTACAAAGGTGGTTCATACATTTTCAATGGGAAAAAAAGTACAATTTTAAAATTTAATATACAATCTTTTTTCAAGCATTCTTCCTTATGCAAATCCTGGGATCTGCATACAGAGGACTCTATTTGCACAAGGCCAATTCAGGACAGCGTCTGTAACTAATAAGCCTAGCTCCCAAAATGAGAGCTGTGGGCAATCTCCCAAATCAGAGTCCTGCTTTAACAGGCCTTCAAGAAAAGCTGGTTTGGGGAATCCAGTATTAAGACTTAGAATAGAATAAAATAGAATCGTAGGGTTGGAAGGGACCTCGTGAGATCATCAAGTCCAACCCCCTGAGGCTGGAACTCAGGACCTTCTGCATATTAAGCAGAGTGGATACTATATGACATCTAGTGCGTGCACAGAGCATTTTAGCAAATAAACCTCATTGATTGCATATTTTAAGCATTTTTTTCCTTGTAGCCTCATCCAAAGCCCAGTAAAGTGAAAGGTCATCTTTCCACGGACTTTACGGACTTCAGATAATGCCTTTAATACTTAATCTCTCTTATTACTTTGAATATCATTGGCATATATCAGATTCAAAATCCCACTCTCTCAATGTATGGGGATGTTTAAATTCAGGATGAATGTGGAGTACTAAAGAAATGCAAGCTGATTTAAATCAAAAAGGTATAAAAAGATAGTATATTGAGCAGAACTGTTCATTGAAATCTGAAATGCAATGTCAGTGTGAGTTTAAATAATACTAATAATTGGGCCCTACTTGTTCAGCTAGACACTATGATGGTCAACAAAACACAGTGCATAAGGAATAATTTCAATGCTCATATAGTAGTGGATATTTCAATTAAATTTAGTTTGTTAATAGCTATAAGCTGAAACAGCTCCTTTACAAATAGCATTTCACAACTGATAACAGGTGCTGAAGGTAATATTGATGGTTCATTTGTCTGTAATCAGGAAAAGAAATGTCCCTTCATGTGTTGCCATTATTTAATATTAAGTGTTTATGGCTTTAAAATGTCATTTTAAAGTATAAAAATAAAATTTTAGTGCTATTTTAGTGCACACCTTTAACACTTATAATATAATTAACCTCATTAACCAGGCTCAGTATCCTATAATAATGTACTGCAGCTGTCCTACAGTTACCATAACCTGACTTTAAAAATGACTGTTTGCAGATTTGTGGAAAATATACACATAAGAAATGTACAGAAATGCTCAAGTGATGAATTATCCATAGTGGATTCACAATAATAGCATCTATAAATTATTCATGTTAGTCCTGTGCAGCTGACTCCTACTAAATATCCAGTCTGCATTCTGAATGGATAACAACAAATTATTCTACACAACAGGATTGCCAAAAGGCAATAACAAAAAAATATTGAATATCTAATCCTAGCAAAATAAACCTTGTATGTTCAGACTCAGTTTGGTTGAGTTTACTAGATGTAGTATCACATCACCACCACTTTTGGAGAATCCTAGAAACGCACACACAAAATGTGTACGCCAGATGCTCATTCCTGGAGCTTAGATGATAGGAAAGATGTGTTCACATGTGTAAGCTATTCGAGAATGCTACACTCCAGAAGTTCATTCCCAGAACACTAGAAGGTGTCATCTGGTGCTTCCAACAGTTATCATACTCCAACCAGTCTCACTCCAGGATCTGTGTACTGCATTGGGCTGATGCAGTAATGTGACACTTACAGCATGCTGCTAAAATGATCCTGGGTTTTCTAGTTCAGTTTCCTGAACTTTGTTGCTAAAAACATATCCCACATCTCCTCAGTTTCATCTGTTCCTTGTTAATATACTACTAAAACATTATGTTACGTGTGGGCTTCACCCAGTATTTTTTTCAGCTCATCACAAGATATACTGAAAAATTTAAGAGTAACAAAAGAACTGGAGCTCTAGCGTTGCTCCATTGGATTCTGTTGGTTTCCCCGACACAGTAGGTTTCAAAGTTGGACCAAGAGTGCCACGTATGGGGGGGGGGGAGCATCAACTGTTCAGTCCTGACATAAACTGTTCAGTCCTGGCAGCTTCACTTTTGTTTCATTACCAGGAGAAAATGAAAGAATTTCTTATCCCTTAGACCCCAGTATACCTCCTTACTCATACAAATAAATTTTGGCTCAAGAAAACGGCAGGGCCTGTGCCACCATTTAGATTCCTTGTAAATGAACTGCATTTTGAAAGAAGCCAATCATTCTTTGGTATTTTATTCATTAAGAATTCATATAATTTCTACTTATTAGTGAGCAAAAGTCTTCCAGAGCCTGAAAACAAAACAGTGACACTATTTTCCTTTTATGTTGATTTGTTTAGTACCTGTACATTTTTTAGTTCCTCTCTCTATTTCATTGGCTTTGGACATCAGACTTAATACAACTGCCTGAATTTGGAAGTTTGCTACCAATGAAAGTGAAAAATATTTCTGCACAGCATTCCTGGGCCACAGACTAAATTTATACATTGAAGTCATATTATTAGTCCTACTAATGGGATTTGAAGCAGAATTAGTTCCAGATGTCTACTAACATTCATAAAGTTGACTAATGCAAAAGTGATTGCAGGCTCAGACCATCGCTGAGATTAGACTCTTGCCTTAAAACAAGTCTTTTAGCTTTGTATTTTTCATTTTGGGGAGAATAGCTAGGAGACACAGGAGTTGAGACTGTTTGTACAGAGCCCAGCATAAGCAGGCCTGCTGCCTTAATCCTGAGTGGGACATGTTGACTTTACTACAACAACAGTTAAAGTTTGGCTCATTTTAATAATAAAACACAACCATTCCCTTTATACCCCATTTAACCCCCAATTACACAAGTGGAACTCGTATTAGATCTCTTACTAAATAAGAAAGAGTAGAAGGGGGTCATAGGTATTTACAACCCTTGAGATCTCCTCCAAGTGGTTTAGAGGAAAAGTTGTGAAGGGGAAACATTTTCTGGGTAGATCAGGACTCCTAAGGACACAATTTCATCACATTATTTCTCTGTGTTGTGTGATCCCTTCCTATCCCCTCCGCAATATAGCTTTTCTACTCATGAGCTGGATTCTACTCTATTCCTCTGGCCAAGAGCCAGTAGTAGAGAGGTGGAGAACAGTCAGAATGGAACATGGGTGGGGAGGAACAAATGTGCATGAAGAATGTCTGGGCAGGGCCATGGGGCTGGCAGTAAAGGAAAGTTGGTCAGGGAACACTGTTGACTGATGGAGTAGGCACACTTCTCTCTTTGGTACTCAAAGGGGGGATGGAGAAGTAGGAGGATAGAGTTCTCAGGAAGTAGGCTTGTCCTGGAGAAGGGGCTCAGGACAGACTGCTGAAGCTGCACGCTACTGTTTTGCAAACCAACAAGGCTACAGAACTTTATACAGGTGCAAACTGCTGGGGTCAAAAATGTATGTTTGAGTCTGCCATTCTAAACCAGGAAAGAATTAGAATTTTAACAGTGCACCTTTATCTGAACAACATCCAGAATTTCAGTGAATTGAAAGATTTTTTCCCCTCTCAGAAGAAGGATCCCCCCAGGGAACAAAGTCACAACTTTGTTTGCTTTCATCAAACTGGATAATCATTCCTTTTAAAAGAAAAAAATTAAGAATTTTATTGATTGAATTTCACTGCGAGTATTTCACAGTGCTCTAACCTTTTTAAGATGTAGGGACCTTTTAAGATGCAAGGGCTAAGCAAACGGAGTGAATAATAGACTCTTTAGGCCTGTGATGGGTATTAACAATTGACTTTAGTTTAAGTGGGTGATATACTCTCTCTTTATTAACACGGATTCTGTGCCTCTGAATTTTCCTCAGCTGTGACTGCACACTCTTGTTTATAATACTAATAATACAACACTAAGAACAATGGGACACACAGAGCCTGACAGCTTCAAAAGTGTGGAAAATGGAAAAAAAATCCATCTTAGAATTTGCCCTGTAGCAATGAATCTCTACAGAGCCACAAGCACGAGCCAATGTCTTCAAGGTACACTTGTGCCAGTTTAAGCCTGCATAACTGTGCCAACTTAATCCTATGTGAAACATGATATCCAAAGCATACTCTTCCATATAAAGGGAATATGATGCTCTTGATTGCTGCTGTATAATCTTATTTAAAATGTCAATCCTGAAGTTAGTCGGGTAGTTGTTACTTTCTCACACGAACCAGTAAATCTAGGGTAAGATGCTGAAATGCCTAAATTATAGATTTAATGCATAGCTAAAAATGACATGATCTTTCTGCATATCTTGCTTCCTTAGTTTTACAGATTATTATTCATATAAATCAAGTCTAGCAGCCCAAGATTACATAATAGTTTTGTAAAACAAAACTATGGCAATTTATTCATCATAATTGAATGCCTCAGAACCAAAGGCACATTTTGTAGACTTGTCCTACAGAATAGTAAATTACTTTTTTGGAACCACTACAAAGACCTGAATTAATTACCAGTGTGATGCACATTAGTGGATTAGTATGAACTTTCATTCTGCTTTCTCAGTTAATTGACTTTCAAACCAACTATGACCTTATTTTAATTTGCATGTTAGAAACTTATGCATTGTTAAAATGTAAATTTAC
The DNA here is from genome assembly GCA_007922195.1 of Podocnemis expansa. Classification (NCBI taxonomy): domain Eukaryota; kingdom Metazoa; phylum Chordata; order Testudines; family Podocnemididae; genus Podocnemis; species Podocnemis expansa. Next base: position 2,656,186 of record ML682006.1, read on the forward strand.
TACTTTAATATTGGAGTGTGATCAATGACATCATAGCATTATGGGTAATGATGTGTGCATGATCTCTCTCTTTTGCAATGATTCTTAGCCAGTGATAACTTATTAGGGATTGTCTAAGTCTTATTGTACGAGTATATTCAATGTACTGTATATACTAATTATTTAATTGAAGCACTTATAGGCCCCAAATAGCATTACCCCCTCATTATGCTAAGCACTATATAAACAATGCTGAGACAATCCCTGCCCTCATGATGTTACAAGTCTGATCTGAGAGAAGATGCAATGAAAGTGAGAATGAAAAAAGTAAGGCAAGGCAGAAGGATGCAGGCAACATCAAAAAGTCACATTCTAACAGAAGTGCCTGTTGTTCAAGCTTGATCATCTAGACCAGTGGTTTTCCAAACTAGGGTCAGGACCCAATACTGAGTCACAGACTCTCAGGCACTGGATCATGGAGCTCCCTGCTGCCACAGTCAAAAGACTGGAATGCATTGCTCAAAAATGTAATTGTTGGGTCACAGGCATAAATGATATTTTCAACTGGGTCCCGGGGGGGGTGAACACCACTGGTCTAGAGGATCTTCATTTGTTGACAGAGAACTACAAAGCCTTTGTAAATGAGTGAAAAATCTGAAATCACCCAATAATATACAGGTAGACATTCAAATTTTTAAATGAATGCTTAGAAAACAGTCACCTTTCAATTTTCCGATTCAGCTCACTTCCGAATTCTGTATTACTCCTGCACCAAGCGCTAAACACTATATACTGTGTGGTGTTTGTTGAAACATGGACAAATTTTTAGTAGAATAGAGTTATTTCACTTGAAATATAGAAGTTAATTGGAAGCACAGAGAAAATTCAAGGTAGGTATCAAGTGAAATATTTTTTAAAAAAGAGTGATCATTGCTACTACAATGCATCAAGAAAAGGGACACCTCATGCTTTAGGGTTTTTATTTTTTTTTTTTAAACAAAAAAGTGAAAAAATTCAGAGCACCATCCTGTGAGGTACTGAGCATCCCCTGCTTTGATCATTGGAGGCACTCTGATCTATGGAGATGTTCAGTGCTTCATACATCAGTCCCTCAATCTATGCTTGTTCATGAGGGCACTTGTGCATTTACTTGCACAGCATATGGGTGGGTGTAGAGGAGCTTTGCACACAGCAGCAGATGCAAAAGAAGGTACTGAATGCTTAGGAAAACTTCATAACCAATGCAACTTCCATATAGTGCACACATGTTTTCACCCCCAATCACCCCACACACATATAGTGAGTAAGGGGAAAGTAGACCTGTGACTCAGGAAAAAAAAAAAAGCCTGTTATCAACTCTAAAGACTGGAGTTAGGCATGTAACATACCCCTAGTCATTGTGATGGGGAAAAGCATTATGTCATTTTCTAGTTAGGATAGAGTTTGTGCTTATTTGCACATATGCACACTTCCTCCCATTTACAGGAACTACAGGATCTGTCAATGTTCAAACAATTGTGCTAAGCGCTCCTGTCTAGAGTATAGTCTCTATTTATGAGCTCCCTAGACCGACACCATCTACAACTTTTTCCTCTGTAATGATCAGAACAAATGTAATGATGATAACCATGGAGTAAATGAGGAAAATGTGTTCCATTTAAGGTTATTCTGTACAAACAGATAAATTAGAATGCCACAGATTAAATCATGACATAGTAATATGAAATAATCATGCAGCATCTGCCTTCCATTTTCTAGATTTGTTACAATGGAAGAAAGCTCAGATTGTAAAAGTCACCCTCTTCTCTCCACTGAAGTTACAGTAGAGAAAATGTCTACTAGGATCATTTGTTCCAACTTGCTGACAATGCATTCTCTACAACCTGAATACATGGGGGAGCAAGATGGTTGAGATTGTGTCTGTCCAGGGGGAAGGCTGGATAGAGTCATAACTTGCTGTAAAGTCCGCAACAGGCTTGTCCAACGTGTGACCCATGGGCCAGAATTCAGCCCACCAAGGGCTCTTATCGGCCTGCAGAGCCACTGCACACACTTGTGTGGGCTGTGTGGGGCTAGGTGCATAAAAAAAAAAATCTGCTCACCTGCCTGCAACTGAGAGAAGAATTGCAATGTAGCCCCTCATCCATAAAGGTTGGGCAACCTGTTATAAGAGGAAGGAAAAGTTGGCAATTATCATACTCAAGAGAGGCTGGAAGAGCCTCAGGAAGCACCCAAGCCATGCTCACCATGAAAGGGAAGAGATTTATATTGTCTTCTCTTCTGGACAGAACCCTCTCTTGCCATAGGCACAATTACATCTCCTTCCAAAGACTAAGTAGTTCAGCGGCTGGTATCACCCATCTCTGGTTGCTTATCAAGATGGTAAGTAAGATGAAATGTTATCCAGATCCTCATTACAGGTTTTAGTAAGGATGTATTAGAAAGTTAGTCATGATACAAAAGCCATAGGGAAGATCCTTGACATCATTACTATTCAGAGACTTAGCAATTTAGCACAGGTTCTTTGCCAGATGTACAAAAATGTTCAAGAGTGCATTTTTAGACCATTCTTTAGAGTGTTGCCCTGTTTAAGTTCTCAGCATGGCTCCCTCAGAGGCCAACGTCATGCAAGATCAAAGGCCGTTGGGTAGTTGCTCAATGCCATATCCTCTGGCAAGCTAGTCAGGAAGACTGAGTTTCTCATTAGGGAGGAACTTAGTGATCTAGACAAAAGCCCAAGCCACAGACTGCAAGAAGCAGCACTGAGAACAAGAGATGCTACATGCAGGTTTGATGCCATTACCTTAGTGTTAAATAGGGATTTTAGTTTTATTCTGTATTATAACAGGAGATTTTGCTTTCTTTTTACAGCTTACCTCCCTCTAATATGCTGTTTTGTTCAACTCTAAACAACTGGTTTGATTTGCTGTAACAGTTTGCCTGATCCTTTAACTTACGCTTCCCTGCATTTATTTTCCTCAAATTCTGTAACCTGTCTTCAAGAATCTGATGAAAGGGGATTCTCTCCCACTACAGCTCATGTGATAAATAAATTTGTTAGTCTTTAAAAGTGTCACACGACTCGTTTGTTTGTTTTGCATAGAGAGATGATGATGGCTGGAGAGAGAGTGTCAATGAGGCACGATACCTGGCAGAGATAATCCCCAGAATTACCAACCAGAAGCACCATGAGTGGAGGGGGAACCTAGTCACACCAGCAGATGGTTTATATTTAAAATTAATTCTCTCTATTGCTCATTTACTGATGTCACAGGGAAACAAAGGCTCCAAATCAAAAACTTATGATAGCTTTAAAAAAAAATAGAATTTTCTCATACTGTGCACTATAAAAGCCTTTCAAGGAGGACTCTTCCTTTCACTCCCACCCTCTTAGTACTTAATCTGTAATTTGATCTGACAGAAAAAAAACCTCTACAATTTTTAATAGTCACTGGTTTCTAGGACCATATTTAGCAGTAGTAAAAACAGAAGCAGCAAAAGGAATTTTTATTATGAAAATCTATCCAGGAATGTTGTAATTCTTCATTCTGGTTGGTTCTCTCCACCTGCCACCTTCTTTCAGTCCCTATCCTGCAGAAACTTGGGGGTGGAGGGAAGATCTTAAAAGGTATAAATATACAGAGATAACTAACTCTGATTGAAAGATGGCAACTTAAGTGTCCTTTATAAAGTTGAAAAAAAAAATCAATCCTTGATGTTAAAATAGTAAACCACTCCTAATTTTAGTTGAAGATAAACATGTGTTTGGCAGAACAGAGCACATCCTAATGCTACAAATAATTATTTTTTCCACTGTCTGTATATTGTTCCAGAAAGGTAGTAGTTAGTCTAGTTGAGCAAAAAGCAAGGAGTCTGGTAGCATGTTTAAAGACAAAAATTTATTTATTGCATGAGCTTTCATGGGACACAATCTGACGAAGTGGAATTCGCTCCCATGAAAGCTCATTTGATAAGTTTTTTCATCTGTATATTTTGCCTATCAAAGGAAACAATAAAAGATACTTTGGAACACCTTCCAAAGGGGGAAGTCATGTTAGTCTAGTTCAGCAAAAGACACAAACAAGGAGTTCTGGGGCACTTACAGACTAACAAATACATTTATTGTACAAGCTTTCACGGGAGAAAATCCCACTTTGTCAGTGTCTGATGAAGTAGGATTTTCTCCCATGAAAGCTCATGCAATAAATTTGCTAATCTGTAAGTGACACAGGACTCCTTGTTTTTCTTTTTGCAACATTTGTTTTTATTTTGGTGTTATTTTGAGATTTACTCGTGGAGAGCCTTGTAACCTTGGGATGTTACTAAGTTTAGTGTGATTGTCTGTTTTTGTGTTGTGACTACTACTTGATGCTACTTGCTGTGATTTTGTAATACCATGCTACATTGTGTTTTGAATGAAATATATCTTAATATATGCTGTGGTTCCACCCACCACTTCCCCGCTTTACAGTCAAAACATTTTGGCTACTTTATTTAGATATTTAATTTTAAAAAGTAAGTTTGACACTGAAATTTCTCCATTGTTGTTTAAAATTCCTGAATTTCCCTATAGATTTCTCTCCTTGCTGAAAGCACTCCCATGAAACACAATTTTATAGACATTCCAAAGACTAATATAGATAGCCACACTTTTCCTCAAATAAAAAACATTACCTTATAGTAAAGATTTTCAAAAAACAAAAAAAGAATTGAAACTCACATAATGTAAAGTAGTATTCTTAGGAGGTTACTGAATAATAGCAGTCTAATTCTTTAGATGCAAGTGCGGGTGTATATAAACAAACCAGGGTAGACACACTAAGAACATTAAGTTCTAATATTAAATATTTAGATTGTTTTTAATATTGTATGATCTTATTTCTATGATATTTCATAGTTTCCTCCCACACTGGCCTCTTTTCATAGTATTTCAAATAAACTATGCTTGAGGTACACTAAGGTTTTCCATTCTAAAAGCCAATCTAAAAGAAATAGATTTTTGGAATAAATGAGACTGAATTGACTCCTTTGACTTTAGTAGGTTCTTTGAACTCCACTCTAGCGTTTAGCAGGTAAGGAACCGAACCTTTTTTAAAAAAAAAATCATATGTTCATACACAATTGATATATTTTAAGAAGTCAGTCCAGCCCAAGCTCAAGTGTTTTATGTTTTTGTCCATCTTTAATGTTCTGTAGTTGAAAACCTAATTAGCATAAATATCATATTGGAACATGAAAACTAATGGAATTATTTTCAGAGTTTTCTCATCTGAAAGTGTTAGATATTTATTTCTCAGATTGTTACCATAATCAGGCAGCAAGGTGGCAGGGTGTAGACTGGAGTTTTAAAAACAAAACAAAACAAAACAAAAAAAACCACACACACAACTTTGTGGTGGGGGGAGGCTAAAAACTATAATAAGCCATTGTCTGTCATTTATCTCCAAGAAAAGAGTACCTACATAAACTCAAATCACTGTCATTTATCTAAGTGGGTTAATTCTAGGTAAGTTATAGACCTCCCCCCATCTCTCTATAATTAACCCATTAGTATATTAGAGACCAAATAGACATTGTCACTGTTTTCATATTACATACATAATTTTTCTAGAAATAACCTACTAAGATTCAACTTAAACTGAATTGTTCATTCTCTTTTCACCCTGCCTGAGAGCCTTATTCAATGTGATGTAACCTTACTGTATAGAGTCAGTTTGCTGAATCTAAGGTGAAAGAGACTGTACTGGGAAATTATGGTGGAACATGTTTAATCAAGCCAAAAAGTCTTACTGGTAAGGAGGTATCAAAGAATTTTTCTTCACATGATATTATGTTGGGACCAGATGCCTTTCCAAAATTCCTCTACAAGCAAGGTCCACACAAAATGATAAAGCCTACACTCACCCTGCCTTTTTGGAGTTTACCTTTATTAACATCTATATCTCTAGGGTGAGCTACTGGCCTGGCCCACTTAAATAGCTTGCTGCACCACATTTACTAGCATCTCTAGAATAAATTAATAATTATTATAGGCACCTTTCATCCCCAATTACTTTTACAATTCTAAAGCCCTTGTTTCTTCTCATCTTAAGAAGTCTTCCATAAGCCAAATTACATGTAAAATTACTCCTCGTTTTCCTCCTCTTGGCCTCAGCTTCTTTATAAACCAATTCCCCCTCCAACCAACCCCATGTCCAGTTACTTCTTAGCTACTCCCTGATCAATCTTCCATTCCCACTCCACTCAAAAGGAACAATTTGCAACAAAGCTACTAATTGCATGGAAACGTATGGGCTAGCAAATGCGTGGGCTTGATCAAAAACAACTTTAAGTTAATTGGATTTTTTCCATAGCCTCCAATGAGATTTGGATTAAGTCCTAGTTGTCCTTTCCCTCCATTTGCCCCCCTAATCTACTTACTACTTAAAAAACAAAATATTAGCAACTCCCTCTTTAGCCTCTTTCATGTTTCTCCATAGTGGATTCCTCTTGTCTCAAACCACTCACTCTTTCAGTATCTGAACACTTGCTGATCATGTGGCTTAGAGCTGCATTTGTCTTCTGACCTTCAGTTCAAGCACCTTTGCTTACCAAAACCACTTACAATCTGTTTACCCGTGTTGGGGAGGAAGAACACAAAGTCAAAGACACTTTTCATCTCTTAATAATATTGTCTCTGTTCCAAAAGTAGGAGTACTATTCCCTTTAATAAACTTCCACTGAAATAAACATGACTCAGTGTGAATGCAACCCATGGCTACAAAGTTTATTGATAGTAAGAGCTCTCAGCAGCAGCAACTTCTTTAATTATATTTTATGCCATCAGCACCTTTAATGGACTCTGTAAGTTACAGACCAATAGAGAAGCAGGAATCTTGAATGTTTCTTTCTAAAATATCACACAAGCATCCACTTGGGATGTGAATTCTGAGTCCCTATTCTCTAATCATCTTAAATTCTTAAGGCTTTTTGGACTCGAATACAGAAATGAAGCTGGAGGTTTGCACAGAGACTGACTGTAGAGATGAATCATTCACTTTATAGAAGATCATGAAGCATAGTTCAATTTTTTCTTCTTTTCTAAATGTCATCCCCTAATGACACTATTGGAAAGATGCTGGTTTTTCATTGTCATTCTCTCTTGCAAATGTTCAAATGCTAAATGCACAGGATTTGATAAGCGATCAAATGAGTCTTCCTTGCTAGATAGATTAAACTGCAAGACAAAAGCATTTTGCTGATTTATTCTGTTTGTGGATTTGCAGTAGCCACTACTGCTTTCATCTATTAAATTAAGCACTTTTCTGAATTTCAAGATATGCTTAATTGACTATTGAACAACATTTTCAAAAGTTCTTATAGTAAATCCATGTGGCAGCACCTACACATGAACAGTTTCCCATGTCAACACCTCCCAGCTACAAACCCGCTTTTTGCTCATCCTCTCCCCCAACATCCATTAACATCCTTCCTGGCCCTCCAAAGATTTCCCCACATCCCCTCTCACCTACCATGCCCTGCAATCCCAATTCAATCCTCTTCCTTACCTCTGCACCTTCCTTCACTTTCCATATACTACTGCGTCAGTGCATGTATGAAACAGCAAGCAAGATATTGGCATAGCAGTGGAATGATTACAAATGCTTGTTGCCTAGAGTGGGGTTAGTGAACTGAGTCCGAATAGAAGACCCTGATGCATTGACATTTGGTTGATTCCACCAATGGATCTGCCTCTGTTCCTCATCATACTGAGACAACAAGCCCTGAAGGGGCTGATGCCCTGGCACGGGGACAGTTGGGAGTCCACAACAATAGACAGGAGCACTACAGAAGAGGACATCAATTCTAGAGCAGGCCCCAGTGACTGAGGCATCTACGTTTTCTCATGAAACTGCTGTTGTGGTGTGCTGGTGAGCAAAGTCAGCAGCTTCAAGGGAACCCTTCAATTTCTGATGCTTCAGAGAACTTCAGTGACTCTGATGTCTCCAGATGGCTCATGAAGCTCCAGTATTGACAACTGACACAACAAGTTCTCTTTGCCTTCTGCATATCACTGTTAGCTCCCTCTTACAATCTTTAAGACCCTGAACAACCCACCCAAAAGTCTCCTACCAACTCTCTGGTTTCCCCAGCATGTCTCTGTTCTACCTATCACACATCACTCTAAAGCCACATTACTTCGAGAGAGTCAAATCCCTTATTTCATTTTTTTCACATAGGACATGTGCAAACTTTGTCTAGTGAGTCAGGCAGAAGATGTTGGAACATTTGGAGAAATACAACATAGATGAAAAATGGAAATTTGCATTTAATCATTGTAGTTTGGTTGAAATTGCATCTCTACTCAGACAGCCAGGCTGAGAACACAGGTAATGGAAGTAGCTGGGGGATGAGAGGAATTCTATCAGCAAGAATCGTGAAACTCAATTACCTTATCACAAGTAAGGAGATTAATTTTGTACATATTTAATTTTAAAAAGTTAAAAGTCACTTGTCTGATACATTATCAGAATGTGTGCATGCACGCAGGATTATTTATTGAGCTAGAAAACTTCACCCACCTCAAAATATGAAGAAAATAGGACAAATTTTAAGAAAAAATTTTTAAAAGAATCCTCTTTACTACAAGGCGGCACCCAAAATTCAAGGGGATTTTTTTTTTTTTTTTTTTTTTAAGGGCACAAATGACAATTAGGTTCCTGAAAGTCACCCGTGCCTTTCAAAAATCTCCTCTCTCATCTACTTGTCCTATGAAAAATTATTGTACCAAGATGTAGACCAAATTCATGCCTTAAAATATGAAACACAGGATATACACGTGAAGCAATATCCTCACCAGTTCTGTTGGACTGTTATCCATGCCTTAACATAGAAAGCAAAAAAGGAAGCTAGAAATTGGTGTTTTCTAGTCATTTTTAACATTTTTAATTAAAGCAAATTTTATTTCTTTTCCTATTTTATTTTAGCACTCTGCCTCAGGGTTTTGTTTTTTTTTAATAATAAAAATAGTAGTCTGAGTATTATAGACATCACAATACCAAAGTAGTACTGCTATTCTATGGGAATACATAAAATCCTCTTTTCTCATATAAGATTTCTTCTTCTTCCTCACCCACCAAAAATCAAAAGTTCTGTAAATTGTGGTCTATAATTTTGAAAGGTAAAAATATATTAGGAATCAAAAACCAAAGCAAACAAACAAGGAAGGACTCGGATGTTGTGAGAACCATTTCTTTTTGTGTATATGTTTGCCAAGAACTCTCAAAAACCCAGGGCTCCTATGACAAGACTTTAGAGTTCTTGCCAAATTACTACCCAGAGTACTCCTTCCATATGATATAGTTAGTACTGCAGGCAACATGGAATAAGAAAATAGATGAGTCAAGAGAACCCAGTGTGCATGGGCTAATTACCAAACACCTCATTCAGAAAATGCAATTTTTCAAAATACAATATCTTTTTCACATTCCCCAGCTTTAAAGATCCAAGATGCCTCAGTCTTCTTCTTCTGCCCCATTAGAATACAGAGACTTTGATTAAAGATGTATCTACTGAGAAATTCTTAAGTCACCTGGAAAGCTTCATTGCATTTCCAAGATGTTCTCAGGAAAACATAATATCAGCCATTGTAGGTCAGATCAATGGTCCATCTAGTCCAGTCTCCTGTCTTTCAGCAGTGGCCAATCTTGGGTGCTTCAGAAGGCATTAACAGAAGAAATAACCATTGAGTTACTTATATGCTGTTGCTCATCCCTAGCTTCTCATAATCAGAAACTTGGGACACCAGAGCATAGGGCTGCAATCTTGACCATGCTGGCTAATAGCCATTGATGGCTATACTCCATGAACTTCTTTTTTTTTTTAATCCTGTTACAGTTTTGTTTTCAGATCATTTATGAAAAATCATACATCCAAGTGGATGATTCTGTGATCTTAATGGCAGAAGTTTCCCACTCTTGCTATCAATTATATACCCTTGCACTTTCTAGATTTTTTGTCAAACTTCTGTTCTTGTTTCTCCTCACTTCTCCTGCAGTCCTTCAGCAAGAATGGCAAACAACAACAACAAAAACCTGAACTCTGCTGCTGAACATATTCTTCTTTCTATTTTAATTTTATTTAATCTACTGATTATATACCCTTTCACACATAATTACATAATAGTATATTACCCCAGTGGGCCAATTTCACCACAGCTATAATGTTATTACTAAAACAATTTTTAATAAATTATAAAGACTATTATAAATATCATTGTAACAACAATGGCATTTGCAAGTAATTAAAGTTTAATAGTAACCATTGTGTATGTATTCTATGTGTGTTTATATCATATATCTATAGCTCTTTTCATGCCCATTTTAAAAACAGGCCTCTAATTCAGACTTCTAATTTTACAGACTCAATTTTTTAAGTGCTCATACATCATCTCATGATCTCATTACTCACTGCAAATGATACCACTAACATCAAAAGCACTATTTGGGATTTCAGATACAATTCAATATAAGTAAAAGTATTACAGTCTGCTCTGGGATTTCCAACTAGGTAGTTTGATGCCTAAATGCTAGATAATGAATTTACAGTGTTGTATCCACCCTTAATATAGATATATTATTGTGCCTGCAAAACTGCAAACTAAACTGCTATACTTTTAAACACTCATTGTCTCAAGTCGTGCACAGCAGTTTAACACCTTTTTACAGAACATTTCAGCTTAAAGCACTTTTCAAAGTTAGATTGTTTTCCTTCCATTTTATAAATATGCATGATCTCCTACAATTTGTGCTCTTTTCTCAATTTGTATAATTAGACTTTAAAAATTTAGAATTTAATAAATGGAGTACAGATAGTGTATTTAAATGAAAAATTGTGCTGTTGATACAATCCTAATGATACAGGAAATACTTAGACCATGGTTTTTATAATTTTCAGTATGATAGGTTGATAGGAAGTTAATAGCTTAGAAAGGTAAAATTAAAATGAAAAAAGTTAAAGGCTAATTAAAGATCAAAACAGATAGCATAATTATACAAGAGATAGGTCAGTTGTACTGAACTGCTCCATAAAACACCTAAATGAAAAATTAGATGTCTAAAAATACTTGCTCCCTCCCAATAGTACTAAATTGTATTCCAGTAGTGTACAGAAGATAAGTGGATTCACTAGACTCTGCCCTAAAGGATTTAACAGAAAAATCAGTTAGTGAAATAGTGAAAAATCAGACAGAGTAAAAATATCAGCAAGCGTTTTCAAATAATCTAAGATTGAACTAACACTAAAAAAAAAAAAAAAACCCCACCATTTCGTTAATAAGATGACACCACTACATTACTTATAAACAAATGCCAGGCTAGAAGTAGCATTGTTAAAAAATACTGAATTATATCTAAAGTTACCTAATTGGTCTTATAAGTTAGCACAGCTTGCCATCATCATATGTGTAGAATGTGATATGTGAAGCACTGCTACTGTTCAGAAACAGTACAATCTCTCTATCCAGGTTTTAAATACCAGTTGGGCTTAGTTTACAGAACTGCATGTCAGATGGGTATAAAGATACTGCAGAATTGGCAAGCTCTAATCTTTTGTTTGTTGGTTTGGGGGAGATTGTTAAATATTTGTGCATGAATATGGCCCATTTGAGATTTTCAGTAGGCAGTTACCTTTACACCCAGACAAGTTGAAACAGAATAGAGGCCTCTCTCATTATTGACAGTGTGTGTATATAAATTAAGTGGTCTGATGCTTTTTCAATGCATGAACATAGCTCTGGGAGGTAAATCAGACTACTGAGAGAATGTCTCTCTTTGGTAATAATCATTTATCTCAAAGTTGTTCAAATGTTTAGAGTAGGGAGAGGGGGAAATATATAAGGATAAGATGTTACTACCCTTAGAAGGTAAAAATTATTGGTATATCAATGCCTTTTCAGACCAAAAAAGGAAAACTAGAAAAAAAGTTATACTTTGCTGTTACTGGTTAAGCAGAACAGGTGAAAGTGAAATAGAATATTGTCCCCACAAATACTTGCTACAGCCCACTCTTTAAAGGTATGAGTTACACCATTTTTACATGACAGTTACCATAATTCAATGGCCATCAAACCTGAGTCATTACCAATATTTGACAATAATGGACGTTTCAGAGGATGAAAAAAATTCCATAAGGCACCTAGGCAATTCTTCCTTTTGACCCCAGCTAGTGACTAGCTCATACCCTAAAGCACGAGGATTGATAGCCTTTTCAAAATTTGTTTTCTACTAGCTATTGAAAAATAATCATTCGGTCCGGCTGTCAAAACTACAGCTTGTGATCTTATTAAGTGTTTCTTGAGGAAGCATTTCTTGTCAAATGTGAGCTGAAGGAAACATCAGCAGTTTTTCTAATGCAGACATTCCTTCCTTCATGTGTACACCAAAGGCAAGAAGAGTAAGGCAGTGGAAAAACAAACATTAGGAAGCACTGAAGAAAGGAAGGAACAACAACAACAACAAAGCTAAGAGTGAAAAGGAACAAGATGGACACAAAGAACAGAGAGATAATACACAAAACTTGGATGAAACTTTTTTTTTTGGCCAATACATACATTTACAAGTCAACTAAACAAAATCAACAAAAAACAAAAATCTAATAAAAATATCCTGCTAATTAATAGTACACGTGAAAGTACATAGGCAAGTAAGAAATAGGAATTACAATGCCAACGTTATAGTCACTCTCATCCTTGAGCAGGGGAGAACAATGCTGTATTTTTAGGTTTATATAGCAAACTTCACTCTGGGCTGGTGGTTTATCACCCTTGAAGGGGGAGAGGTGCCTGGCCCTAGTTCTTTAAGCAATGTAGTCTTGGGTAAATCTCTCTCATTATTTGGCATATGGTTCCTCAGAGTCATAGCATTTAAGACTGGGTTAACTAGTCTGATCTCCTGTGTATTGTAGCCTTTGTGCTATACTTGTGTTAAGCTTGCATATGCATACTGTTGTATTTTATATTAACATAGATCACACACACACACGTACGTCTAAGACTATAATCTTAGTGTTTTAGTTAGCATTAATAATCTACAATTCCACAGTGTGTAAGTCAGCATAAAGTAAATTTTGTCTTAGGCCTAAAAAGAGTCTTGCCTAAATGAAATGATTTGCAAGTAAGTGCTTCACAATAATAATGTTTCATAAAATCTTGCAAAAGCTAAGGTCTGTAACCATCAGCTATACTACAATAGGGAAATAAGTGAGAAGGGGGTGACCGCAAAGGTGTTGAGTTTTGATAGAAAGTAGCAGACAGATTATTTTTGAGCTTGTTGTGAAAAGGAGTCTAAACCGCAAGTCTACAAAAGACAGTAAACGGGAAAATACAAAAAAAAGTAAAGTGCATCTATTAAACACACGAACCCCCAAACCAATAATCTGAAAGTACCCCAATAATTTGCTGAGTTCAAATCCATATTAGGACCAGGGGAAATGAGGTAACGTGTAAAAAGGGCATAGGGCCCAAAAATATGGGGGGGGGGTCTTTGGAGTCCTTGTTCCATTCTGGCCTGAATTCAACTTCTTTGGAAGATTTCGCTGACCCATGCATCTTTCCTTACTTTCGATAAGTTTACTTTTAGTGTTAGAATTATTAGCTCTGCATCTCAATTTGTCTCATCAGGTATGAGGATAACTTTTGTAATTGTAAAACCCTCTTATAATTTAGGGAAAAATCAAATGTTTTATTACTTATAGTTCTCTCTAAAATGTATCAATGTACTTTATTATTGCCATTTTACATTTATCGATTTGTAACTCTATCCATCATAGATGTCATATGCCCTAAGCCAGGCTTGCCCAACCTGCAGCCCAGAATGCATCCCACCAAGGAGCTTTCCCCCTTTCCGTGGAGTGCTGTGGCAAGAGCTTGGGAGCTGGGGCTGGCCAGGGCCCTTGTCAAATTCGTGCCCTGCGCACAGCTACAGAGAGGCCTGGCCTAGCCAGAGAGCTGTTTACAGGCTGGATTCAGCCTACTTGGTTGGGTGGGAGGGGAAGAACTGAGTCAGCCAGTGGCAGTGGCAGCGAGCTCTGTCAGGAATGGAGAGGAGGGGAAGAGATGGGCCTGTCACCAGCAGCAGGGTGCTTGGCTGGGTGGGAGAAAGAAAGCTGAGCCAGAGAAGGAGAGCAAAGCTGCAGTCTGCTAGAGCGGGGCTAGGGTGGAGAAGTGAAGGAAAGCTGAGCCGGCAAGGTGCTATGTAGTAGGGGCTGGGTGCATGTGCTGGCATTGTGCTCAGTCTGGTGTGGAGGGGAGAACTAAATCTGAGGGCAAGCAGATCCAGGGGCAGGAGAGCAGTGCTGACTGGGTTGAGGAAAACACAGGACAAATTATGGCAGTTCTGGAAGAGTGAAGGGGCAAGGGAGCAGTGTGATTGTCAGGAAACAGCTGAGTCCTGCCATGCAGCTACCCTGCTCCTGCCACCTCACTCTTCTTCCCCTCCCTTCCTCTGCCATGCTCCCCTGTCCTACCTCGGAGTCTTATCCAGAGCTATCAAAGCATGCCCGTCAATTCCTTGTGCTGTTTCACAGCACATATTGCTGCAAACGGCTTTTTTCCCAGGAATGAAAAGCATCAAACAAAACCTAGATCCTTCCTGACAGATGGACATCTACCTGGAATACTTCATATTGCTACATCAAGTGTGCAGGCAGATGCTGGCAATTTGTACAAGCAAAAGCAGTACCAAATATCACACTAATCATTATGTTATTGAAGTTTTATTAATAAAGATTGATTTGTATGTCTTATCAAAAATTTTCCCACCAGCCCCCTGAACGAGGAAATAATTGCAATATGGCCCCTTACCCAAAAAAGTTGGACACCCTTGCACTAAACCCAACAACTCACTTAATCCTTTCCCTGCCTATCCCTTTTTACATGTGGTAAAGGATCAGCACTCGATGGGTAAAGTGCAGCATAATATAGACTGGTTCAATGTCTTTGAGCCAAGTCCCTGATTAAGTGCTGGAAAAGAAAATTCACTGAGGGTAAGGACTGAACACAAATCCCCCTTTCTGATCTAGCCTTCTATTGTAGGGGTACTGGGAATCAACTTGGGAAATCTTTCAGGTAATATTACTCTCAAGCAGTTGTACAACCAGTAAACTCAAGAATATCAAGACGAAAAAGCTGACACAATGAGGTTGGTCCTGTGTTTTCTCCTGAATTTGACATTTCTGGCCAGCACAAATCCTTCTACAAGAACCCTATACTGCTTAAATAAAGTATTGATTTAAGAAGTTATCAATTTTCCTATTTAATTTCCAAGTGAAACACTTATGCTCATCTCATTGCCTAGAAATTTTGCTATCATATTTATAATTCAGCATATCGAGTGGTATCAATTGCACATTTAGGGCTAGAATGTAAAACATCTTTCATTCCATCACACGCAGCTACTCACTTGCATTCAGTGACATCGGTAGCTTGGTTTTCAGAAGTGCTGAGCTACCTGCAAATCCCGTAAAATCAATGGGAGCTGCAGTTGCTCATCTTTCAGACAAAGGTGACTTTCATTTGGGTGTCAAAGCTTAAGTCTATGGGTTATGTCCTGCTCCCACTGTAATCAATGGGAGATATTTACCTCAGTGAAACCAGATTGCACCATTAGTCTAAACATCATGCATTCATACTGAATGTGTTTGCCTGAGCCTTCATTCAGAACACGTTCATTGCTAAGGATGGGGTTTTTTTGTCCCCCACCCTGGAAAAGTTAACCTTCAAAACTGCCTCTTGTCCTTTCTGGTTTTATTCTAAACCCAATATTAATCACATCACTCACTAGCCATTCCCCCCCCCGCCCCCCAACAGGTACATTAGATGCAACAGACTAGACATTTAGTTGAGAGAGAATAAAATTGAGCTATAGATGATTATTGCAGATAGTGCTGCATCATTTCAGCAACTAATTGCTTATTAAATTCTTGGTTTGGTGTGGAAATTAGAGAGAAGATTTTTTTCCAAATACTAATGTTTGTGATACTAGCTGACTGCAAACTGTTAGAAAATGCAAACCATATGATTTTAAATTAGAATCCACTGTGCCAATTCTTGCACATCCTAATATGCTGCAAATAATTGATCTTGAAACCGAAGACCGCCATGAAACTAGATTTAACCATAGCTGTATGTTGTTATTATACAGAGTAGTCACACAAGTTTCCACTGGTTACCTACCAAGAGTCAAGGAAACATGTAATTCTACCTATTGTCTGAGCAAGGAGTGCCTTCTTTAAAGTAAGTTAGTTGTTCTCTGGAATTGACACTGCAAGGGACTAAATTCCACAAGGACAGATGAAATCTTAGGTTTAGGGTGGTAAGCACTCATTTGTTTATGACAGAGGACCCTCCAATTATGTACAGGTGTAAGTGATGGTGTAATTTGGCCCCACATGTACAACCTTGGGGAAGTCATTTAACTGTCTTGATCTTAAGAAGACTGGCTACTGAGTCTCAGTGAGGCCAAGAAATCTAAAAGTGAAGAGACATAGAATACAAACTCCACATCCCGCCTTTCATTAGTATTTCTAAAGAGAGTTTTTTTTGGGGGGGGGGGGGGCTTTTTCTTTGAAACAAATGACTGCTAAAGCTGAGCAGTGCATAATATCGCTGCTCAGAGAAGCTGCCAATGAAGAAAAAGGTACTAGATAGCCTTGATACCTATTGTCACAATCCACACCTCCCAACCCCTTGGGAGGGTGCCCCCTGTGGGGCTTATGAGGGTTTGGACCTTCAAGTCGATAGCCCCAACTTCTGGGCGAGGCAGGCAAACACTCGAGTCAGTAGCCCTGGGCCCCAGGAGTCAGTAATCCTGGGTGGTAAGTCAGAGAATAGGCTCACAAGGAAAAAGGGGAGGGCGGGGGACACAGGCCCACCCATCACCACTGCATCCCAGCCTGGGCCCTATCAATGGCTGGCCACAGTCACTGGGTCGTGGGGCTCCTGCCGCACCACACTGACACTCATGAGAGCCAGCCTCTGGTTGAGCTGGGCGCAATTCCCCCCGGGCCAATTCCTCCCATTCTTTGCCCGGTTACCTGTCTCCAAGGGGCTCCTCTGTGTCCAGGATGTATACCGCTCAGGGAATCCCCACAAGTCCCTTGCTGTCCGTGGGTGGCAGGTGTGGAAAGGCTTCGTGGTCCTTGGGTGAAGGCAGCTCCTCTAGGTCACTGGGGCCCTCTGCATCTTGTAGTTCCTCAGGGCCATAGGAGCCCTCACGAGAGGGTAGTTCCTCTAGGTCATATGGCACCTCGGTCTCTCCTGGGCTCCCTGGGAAGGGGCAGCCTCACAGTCACCAGGCTGGCCAGGAGAGCCACCCCAGTCCACAGTTCAGGGCATTTCTTGCCAGTCTTTTGGTCCCAGTAAGCGGGTGGGCCTTCTGGTTCACTGACAGAGCAGGCAGGGGTCCCTCTAGCCAGAGAGCCAAAGTATGGCCTAGCTCACAGCCTGGCTGAGGGAGCATCCTTCCTCCAGGGCAGCTCAGCCCCAACTGAACTGCTGGGCTGGCTTTTTATACCTCCCCTTCCTGTCCTAACCCCACCCCTCTGTTTCTGGAGCTTCAGGCTTGTAGTGCCTGGGTTTAGCCAGAGAGGGCATTCAGGCCCCAGCTCTGAGGAAGGCCAGAGTCCTCTGCTACACCTACCAATGCAGATACTGAACATTTTCTAGTATTTTGCCCTGCCCAATTTTTAAAGGAACAAGAAACTGACATCAGCAATACTAGCCTTGTACATCTCAATTTGAGGGAGCTTCGTGGGGTATGCCCCTATAGTGCCCCCCAGTGGAGAAATACTATGGGGGATCAATTAGCAGGTAGGGTACCCTTGCGATACTCAATCTACTGCGCCAGGGTAGTACAGCCTAGCAGTTGGGTCCAAGCAAATTGCTAGGTTCAGGGTAGTGTGGCCTACAGGCCATAGTTAGTGCAAGGCCCTCAGGTACAGGGCAGTGTGGTCTACTACCCACAAAGTCAATACAATAGTCCATGAGCAGCCCTCTGCTCAGGGCAGCACAGCTTAGTAGCCAGAGTAAACAGAATAGTCTATGATGGGGAACAGTGCCCAGACAGGGGGTCAGGCCCTCCCACTCCACTGAGCCCCAGCCCAGGGCCCTATAGCTGCCAGGGTTATGGGGGCTACCTTTTACCTAAACAAGCAAGGAGTCCTGTGGCACTTAAAGACTAACAAGTTTATTTATCGCATGAGCTTTCACAGGAGAGAATCCTACTTCGTCTGATGCTTTGAAGATCTTTTACCAGTGTTCCATCACATCCCCACCCCATTTCCCCCTTTTCGATTGGGAAAGAGTCCTAGCTTGTGCCAAAAATCACTGGGTATGGTAGTCCTCTGCTACCTAGACCCATTTCCACTCAAACTGGCCCCAGACTTTGAGGGGCACTTGAGCCACTAGGCAGTATTTCTTGTCCCTGTGGTTACACTTCAGGATGCTGCACACTCTTCCTTGGGAGTATCTAGCGTGGCTTTCCCATCCCCCTTTGGATGAATGAGCAAGCAAAGTTCATATCTACCAGTACCCTTGGGGTGTTCCACCCCATCCTCGCAGCTATGCTGTACAGCTTCAGACTCTTTCTTCAACTCCAGTTTGAGTCGAGTCATAAAAGATGGCCAAGCCACAATCCCAGCTGTCCTGCCTGTTCTACCAAAAGCACTTTGGAATTCCTCCTTCCTCTCTGGACCTTTCCTGGGGGTTGGTTCCCCAAGTTCCCCCCCTCACCCCTCATCTCTAGTCCCTTGTGGGTGGCCCTCTGTCTGGGGGAGGTCTATTGTTACATACTCCTTTGTTAGCTTCACTGCTGCATCTACTGTGACAGCTGAAGTCTCCTTAGTCAAATTCATAGGTTTTTCAGGCAGGCCATGTAAAAATTGTTCAAGGACTAAGTTGTCCATTATTTTTATGATGGTGTGATTATCTGGCCTCAGCCAGAGGGCACCTCAGTCCATTGATCTCTGGGCAAACACCTGAGGCCACATATGCCCCATCCATCAGGCTGCTTGAAACGTCTGTTGGTATTTCTCTGCTGACAAGCCCACCCTATCAAGGATGACTGCCCTTACTGCCTCATCCCTACCCTGCAAGTCACTTACGGCCATATAGATGGCTTGGATTTCTCTGGCAGGTAAGGTGCAAGCCATTGAGCCTTCGTTGCCTTATGCCAGTCAGCACTCCATTACCTGCAGAAGTGTGCCAAGAATGGTCCCTGGGTCATCTGCATGGCCCATTTCATATAGTCCTAAATTTGGAGATGGACTGACATTCCGCACTGCAGGGCTCATCATATGTTACAGGACTGGCTGCTGTGTATCTGGGAACAGGCAACCAAAGTCCTGCAGGTTCTGCTGCCAGTCAGCCTGGCCGGGAAGCAAAGCCTATTGCTCGAGCTGATCAGCTTTCTGTTGCATCTGCTTCTAGTCCTGCTGCTTCATGATCCATCACTGGGTTGCCAGCCTCATTCACTAGCTCTAGATCCCCAGCAAGCCCCCACTTACAGCAGGTTCATGCAGGCGCCCCCTCTGCTCAGGTCCTCTGCTGTCAAAAAACCAAGTGTAGATTTTGACTTCATGCTCCCACCAGTGCTCTTCATTTACAGGTTGTCATCCACCATCATCTATCAATACACAGTCTATCCTAACAGCCCCTGGAGCCTCACTGTTTTAACCACTGTTCAAGGGAAGCCTCTCCCTTTGCTTTTCCTTCTTGCTTCTCCCTTTCCCGGCCCTTTGCTCCCCCTGCACCTCCTTCCTGGGAGCCCTGATCGTGCCTGACTAAAAAGCATGGCAGTTGCTCCTCATCGGTCCACTCTGTGCATGTTTATTTAGCTTTTTCCAGCTCCTCTCAATTAGTGTTTGAATAGCATGGGCCGAATCAGCCTCATTTTGCTCACCAGCCTCTCAGACTCCCTTTCCCAAAATGTTGAAGAGTCACATTACGGGTAACCCTTGTGAAGGCCTGCAAGGGAAGCCTCCCACAGTATCACTGCTAATGGGACTATCCACCCTTACTGTCTTCACCAGCTAGGAGCAAGATGATGAAATGGGTAGGGAAAAAGAGCAGTCTTGAACTTGTCTGTCTTGCACAATGCACATAGAAAAAAGGCCAACAAACCAGAGATCAATCTGTTCCATTTTAACAGATGGACACTGCACAATCTTCTCCATTTGCATGAAGAGCCTTATACGTTGCACTTGCTGGATGCCAAGTGTCTTCAGTGTTCTTCTGGAGGCAAAAGAACTTTGTATCTTCCCACCAGACCTTCCATAGTCAAGCCGCAAGGAAGACGATAAATTAAAAATCAAACACACCATCAATCTTTGAACTAATCCAGTAAGGCACAAATGGGAATTTGTTCTCTAACTCCCATTAGTTTTCTGTCTTATGACTTACAATCTGTGCCTTATTGAATAATCTTATTTCCCTGCATTTAAGTCTTTTAGGTAGATTTTGTTCCATGTTAAAGTTGCCATTCTATCAGAAAGATGCAAATGATCACAGCAAATCATTTATTTAGATCAGTTTCCTTAAATATATTCATTATTTGAATTTTTAGAAATAATCAATCTTTTTTGCTCCACTGGTTGTAAATTAGTAGTTCAGCTGTGTTTAGTCATGATTGTTCAGATATGTACATCAAATGCCATTCTTAAATCTAAATTGTGTCAGTCATTCGTAGATTTACTTTTGGTAAATATGTTGGAAAAAATATTACTGATCCCATTTAGGAAGTAATTTTATATGATGAAACCAATTAATAATCATCAAATTCATCTGCCCAGGCTCCCTCCTATCCACTCCTCCTTCCAGGTTCTTTTACCTTTTAGGTGTGTAGTTTTCTCTTAAACTTGTTCCATTATTTCACTAGAACTAGAGTTACACTTCCCTTTAAGCAAGCATCTGAATCACTTTGCTTCTTTTTTTTTTTTTGAACACTGATATTATGTTTAATTTTCATCGGATCTGTCTAGTTGCTCATTTTTCAATATTGTCAATAGTAAATTGATTTTATTAGCTCTTATCCTATACTGTGTATCACCTGGAGTGGCTGACTTGTAGAATGTCTATTACTTAACCTATACATGTATGTCTATTTTGTATTACTGATTATTACAACAGAATCTCACTCAGTAATGGGTCAGACTTCCTTCACATTGCTTTCCTGATGAAGGTACATTTTAGAAGACAAGCTTAGAATGTCAGTCATTTTTTAATAATTTATTCACCATCATCATTTATTAGTGTATCTACTTTCTTCCTAATAATTCTTTATTCCTATTCTATTTGTAATTAAAAGCTTTCATTTCCCTTTAATCATCTATAATAAATATTAAAACAAACATTATCTGATATGTTTCCATGTGTATTCAAAATACAGTTTTGAATATGCAAGACATTTAGGAGACAGTTTGGTATCTTATCCAAAATGGCTGACTCACATAATTGAAATCTCAAAGTAATTAATAAACTCCAATGATGGGTAATGACTATTGTTGTCAACCAATGTGTTCTATTAGAGGTAATTTCCTCCCCTTCTTCAAGAAATCCCAGAACCAGCTGTGAAAAGAATAGCAATCATCCTTGCAGCTCTGCAACTTGGATTCATTTCTGTCTCATAAGAGCATCTGTGTGTTGAAATAAATTGTTTCCTGGAATTATGCTGCTATGCAAGTTGTTTCCTGGTCATTTGCTAGATACCATTTTCTGGGACAACGCCCCTAGAGATGCATCACAATGGATCCAGATGCATACACATTTGAAAATAAAACATTTTTTTCCCTCCACTAGTGAAAACAGGAAGTTTTCAGAACTGACTTTTCCCATGAAATTAACACTGAAGAAAGTCTACAGTATATATGGAAATGCTAATAAAGTTGTGTTTACTCTTCCTAATTTGAGATTTTTCCTATTGTGAATGTGACCAATTAAAGTTAGTTGCTGGTTTCATAGATACTTTGGGATAACCGCTTGTCAGGCCATCTTGTTTCTGAGTTAAGCTTTTTAGGTTAAACAAAGGACCAATTCTGGACTTAAATTGCCTAGTTAGTGCAGCACATTTAACTGAACATTCTTTTCTGAATTTACTGTAGACCAAACAACAGACAACATCTGATTCAGGCTAACCATCACTGTGATGTTAACTAGTGGACTTAGTCTTAGGGATCTAGTTTGGAAAGTACAAGTGATATGACACACAGTGCTAACCTAAGTGTACTGTTAAAGAATGAGTACAGCCTCCAAAAACACATCCATGTCTTTGGAAGCTGGGCCACTGAATTTCAATTTTTTTTTTTAATTGGAACACCCTTATAACACAATGACCACAAAGATGACAATGTACTTCAGGAGGCTGCAAGAGCAAATGCCAACACATCTCTGCAGTTTCATTTAAAGCCAAACTCTAAAATTACTATGTTGTAGTTTAATCCTTGTTCAAACTTACAGAAGTAGAAACAGGCAAGCCTCCTACTCTTCAGTGTGCAAAGTAGCTGTCCAAGTTTTAATACATCATAAATACTGTATGATTATCTCCATAGCTGTTTCCTGCATCCATTATATGTATATTATCCAATATATATTCTGAATTGCACCCAACACAATTTGGTTTATTTGGAAAAGTGGGGGCCACAGAACTAATAGATATAGATAAAAAAATTCCTTAGAAAGAGAAACGAAGCCACAGGTGGATTAAACAATCACGGTGCACTGTGCCTTATAGTAAGTGGGACCTACCCCTCACTTTTTCTGCCTCCTGGATGCAGGAGAATGAACCCATCCTTCATTCACCCTGCAGCAGCTCCTGTTGCACAGGGTTGATCCAGTTCCCTGCTCTGACTGGTTGGTTCAGCCTGCTTCAGGGCCCTCACCACAAGACACTCACTCAACACTTCTCTTCTTGGTCATAGACCCTACAGGCAGAAGGGACCAATATGATCATTAAGGCTGACCTCCTGCACAATTCAGGCCACAAAACATCACTTGCCATGGGGCATGGGTTGTTCTTCTCTGGTGTTGCACCTGCCACCTCTCCCTGATGGCAGAGGTCCTGAGATACAGGCCCTGTGTAAGCACACTGAAGGCTCACAGGTTAATCCAGGCCTGAGTGGCATGGCTCCCCATTTGCCAATATGAACAATGATCAGATTTAAATATATGGGACCAGATCCTCAGATGGTGTACAATGGCATATGATCATTAACTTGAACTGAGCTATGTCAAGGTTGGATATTGGGGGGGGCGGGGGGAAAAACTCTCTCACTGGGAAGGTGGTGAAGCATTGGAATGGGTTACCTAGGGAGGTGGTGGAATCTCCATCTTTGGAAACTTTTAAGGTCTGGTTAGACAAAACCCTGACTGGGATGATTTTGTGAGAGGGGTCCTGCTTTGAGCAGCCCGTTGGACTAGATGACCTCATGAGGTCCCTTCCAACCCTATCATTCTGTGTCATTTACATCACATAAGGCTTTTTCTTTTGAACTGTCCCATTATAATGCATAGATCACTGAGCTTTTCCTCCTGAAGGTTCCCCAAAGCAATATACACTCCAACTCTATATCCATGGGATCCAAGGACATTTGTGTTTATAGCCCAGTTAGTTCGTGCTACTGGTGCCCATACAGCAATGGCCACACTACTTTTCAGACTGCACTGGGTCAATGAAAGCTAAAGTGAGAGTGTCTGCAGGAGGTGGGAATCACACCCATAACTCCCAGTGTATTACATCATCTAATTTAGATAGTAAACTTTTCGGAGTTGGGTTTCTGTCATTTATCATCTGTACACTTCCAACATCTTGGAAATGGGAAGAGTAGCTAATCAGACCAGAGACACCACACAAACTAGGACTTATTGTCTAACCTCTGCTGTGCTGAGCAAGCAAATTGAGATGTGAGGTGCAAGGGAGAAGACTCACTGGTGTCATATACCACCCCCCCCATCTCCTAGACTTCTTCAGTCAAATCCAGAGTAGGCATGGCAATGAGAAAGCTTTTGCTCTGGTGGATGACAACTTGATCATGAAATAGGAAAATGCATTCATATGCATCATCATTTGGGATCTCTCGGATATTTAACGGTAGCTGATTATACACTTCTGTTTCAAAAAGCTGCATGTAAGTAAATGGAAATACCCTGAAGTTACTTAGGTTCTTCCTCTCGCACTGAATCCAGTGGATTGTTATAGGTAAGTACTCCTTCACCTCCAGGATAAGGTAGGTGCTGTGCCCCACATCCTCCACATTATTCAGCATTTGCTTGGAGCAGTTAGGAAAATTAGAGGAACAACTCAGGCCCACTAGCATGCAGATCTAATCTAACTCTCTAAATTCTTTGTACAAGAGATAAACAGCACCACCTCCCAACTGCCTCAGGTGTTTTGCCAAAACGTCTGCCCCTGAATAAAGAGCAGCTATGTAAAGCTGAGTCCAGACAAGAGTGAAATGAAGTTGATACAAGAGGCACTAAAAGAGTATGGTCTACACTCCTCTGAGAGAATCTCACAGCCCAAGGTGACAAAGTCAAGCTTGCAAGTCTTGGGCTAGCATGCTAAATATAGCTGGGTAGAGTTAGCTTTGATGTTTGGACTTGGGCTGGAGCATGGAATCTGATGCCCACTCCTCTTCCCTAGGTTTCAGAGCTTGAGCCTTCCCATTTTTAGCAAGCTAGCATGAAATCTGATAATACTAGGCTGCCAGAGTTGCTCCTAGCTGTTGTGTTGGCATACCCTCAGAGCTCAGGATACAGTGTACATCCCTAGCATGATGACATCTACACTCAAGCTATCATGTTAGTGCACTGCCTCAAGACTTCTCAAGCTATACTTCGCAATAAAACACTGTTTTTGGCCTTTTTTGACTATGGTTCATGGGGCTCAGGCTGAAGTGTTATGAAATTATAGCATAAACATTTGGGCTAGAGCTGCAGCCTGTGCTTTGACAGACACCCTGTGAGGACATTTGGGCTGAAGGCCAGGGTCTACAGTGCAATTTGATCACCCACAGCTTGAGTACCTTGAACTCAAGTCAGTTGTCCCAGGCCAGCAGCAAGCATTTTGTTGCAATGTAGACATGCACTTAGGACTCCTCAGAAACTACCAGCTGTCAAATCTCTAGAGTGACATAAAATTCGCATTCCAGATATGAGTAGGCAGAGGATACACCCCCATCCTACTAGACACAGATCTGTTGATAGTGAGCCATGCATTTGTGACCTCTACAATGGGCCATGCAACTTGTATCTAGTTTATGGATCTGGAAGTTAAATACCTGGACAATCTCCACTGCTATAAAACAACACTCAGCTCAGTTACTTAGCAACTTGGATCACCGAATACATCACTCCAGTCCAACACACTCTGCACTAACCTGACTCCACATTCAATGAGGTCTTGTTCCAGATCTCAGTCCTGGTACCCAAACCATGCAGAATATGATGATCCACACTAGGACTTTCTAACACCAACTTTGATAAATGAAAAATAGTGCTTTCATAATCATGAGCAGTCAGCAGTCACATTCAAAAGACTAGTAGAATTCTGCAATTAAGTGCCTTGTGGTCTAATCATGAGTCTCATCTATAAGCTCCACGATAAGGGTAATACATACATAATACGAGACCCAAAACAACAGTAGACATCCTTAAATGATAATATTCAAACTGTTGCTGCCCAGCCACCACAAGTATATTTCACTTCATGATATCCTCCGATACCAGCATGAGGTAACTGTTGTCAACAGGTAAATTCAATAGAAGTCACCACCACCACCAGACATAGTGGTGATCACATTCTGAATATAACAGTGCATAAGCAAACATAAAAAAATAAAGCTAAAATCCTAAGCACTGAGCAGAACAATGAATGGTACAAGTTGCACAGATTCTTTCCCTGCCCCCACTGTCTCTTGTTGATTATACAGTAAGTTTCTTTAAAAGCTATATGCATTGCTCCATAGAATCACACTTGACATAGTATAAACAGCAGCTAAATGTAGAAGCAGTTTCCTAAAAATATGTTATTCAGATTTGGAATGGAAGATAATAGACTAACATGCAGTGTGACAGAAAATAAAAATAGTACCACACAGAATCACCTAGATTTAGAAACAAAGTTTACATACACATTATGTAGCTGGCTAGAATGATGATGCATAAAAAAAGAACACAAAATATCCTTTGTAAAAGTGTCAGGATTAGTTTGCTCTTCATCATATTTAAATATGAGACTTCCAAAAATGATTGTGTTTTTTCTGAGGCAAGAAGGCAGAAACTACCATGTAGTTATTAGAGCTATCCAGATGACAACTCTGTCTTGCAACAACTTTCAAGGTTTCAAAATTTGTTTTTATTCCACACTGAAATAAAAAGGAAACCTTTCAAATGTTTTTTGCAAACATATAATTGTGTCAAACATCTGTTTTAACATAGTAAAGGTTTAAGTCCCTGCTCTCCCCAGACAGACGTGGCCTTTGGCAAATGGCAAAGGCCCTTTATGGGGCCCCCTATGGACCTCCAGTGCCTCCCTCACCAGGGCTTTAGACTCCTGTTGTCACCCTAACCCCCCCCCACGGGGGGGGGCGCAGGAGAAAAGCAGAGGCCACAGATTGCCAGGTCCAAAAGCTTTGCCGCTCACCGGCCAGTTTACCAGACAGAGCGGCCTCTCTCCAGCAGCGGTGGAGCAGTGCTCCCCACCTATTCCCAGCCAGCCGTGCATCCCTGGGGAGGGAGGTGAGTGGCCAGCGCAGAACTGCAGTGTGGCCCCCTGTAGCAGCCGGCTCCAAAGACTTCGGGCCGCTTTGCCCCCCGCCACCCCAGGCCTGGAAGTGGCCCGAACTCTTTGGAGCGCAGTGCTCCAAGGGGCCCCACTCCCAGCAAGCTGCAGCGCCACACCGGCTGCTCTCCTCCCTCCCCCTGGGGAGGTGCAGCCAGCTGGGAGTAAGCGGGGAGCGCTGCTCCACCCCTGCTGGAGAGAGGCCGGTCTGGCAGGCGGGTGGCAAAGCTTTTGGACCTGGTAGTCTGCTGTCCTCCACTTCCCCACAAGTGCACAGGTTAGTGAAGCAGACAGCAGCTATTGGGCCCTCTTACAGCTCAAGGGGCCCTAAGCTACCTCCTGTTTCACTTACCCCAAAAAGCTGCCTCTGTCCCTAGATGACAGAGTTTTTACACCAGACCACTATGACTCCAGCACAACTGCAACTCTAACCTGATTCCCACATCCTAGGTCACTGCCCTAAAAATCAGTCTACTGTTACATATTAGCTTTGATAAAATGAAATTTCATCAAAATATTCTGGACAGCACTAAGTCACGAGACACTGATTTAGAAAGAGTCCTACCCTCCCTTCAAGCATGGTGAGTCCTGGCTGGTCCACAAACAGATTTCCACTTTCCCCCCAATAGTTCCATGATCTCCACCTGGGTCCCTAGGCATTGTGCTCTTTCTTCAGCCAGGGGGGCAAGAGATTAGTGCTGCTCTCTCATTGGCCCCAGCATGGATCCTAGCACGTAGGAACCCAGGTGAAGCACTTTGCCATGCTCCCTGTAACAGCCTGAGAGAGAGGAGCACTGATCTCCCATTCCCTTTGCTGCAGCAAGAAGTATGCACCATTCTTGTAGCCCCATAGCAATGTGCTCCCCCTGGGTCCTAAGGCAGCAGCGCCCTTCTGCAGCTAGCAGGACATGATCAGTGGCCCACCTTAAAAAACCTTGCAGGCCATTTTTGGCCCCAGGCCACAGGCTGGGAACCACTAGCTTAAGCACTTAGCCAAAATCTTGTCATGTGATGGAATTTAGGTTTGAGTATCAAAAAATTGAAAATAAGATTTAGGATCCTAAGTCAATTATGTGCTGCAATGCTGAGTGCAGTAACACATTAAAATCTGGACTTAACTACAATTTCAAATGGTCACACAATAAGTAGGAAAGCTAGGAATACAATTTTGATCTTCCAACTGCTGTATCATGTTCTAGCACCACTAGTTTACAAGCACTCCTTTCCAGTTAGCCCTGCACTCTTGCTTATTCTATCCTTTTCCTCTTTTAAAAATGCTATCCACTATTAAATGTTTGAAAAATCCAGAAAAGCAAGAAATTCACACTTAAAGCATGCAAATCAGTCTGACACCCCAACCTTAGTGAATCTGTGGCAAACCTTGTTGCTTTTGTGCAAAGAAGTCAAACCCTTCCTTTACCAAATGCTAGTTTTTTGTAGTTGAATTTTAGTAAAGCCACTCCAATTTTAGTAAAACCCACTACCCACAAGATTTGGATTACTAAAATATGACCTAAATCCTTTCTGCTGGTGATGTGCATATTTGAAGATAAGTGTCAGGGTGAGTAGGCTAATAATGTACTAGAATCCCCAATGGATAGTTCAGGATAGCTCGAATTTTACTGCAACTTTTCTTTCTGGTTGCATTTAAATTAATGAAAGGAAATGCATTTTATATCTGTTCTGCTATTTAAGTTTCAGATCTGACAAGAACTCTATATATGTAGAATTTGGAAACAGTGGAGCCAGTTCCATCCTTGTAGTAATTCTGTTTATTCAAATGGGTTAATGCTAGTAATGAATTTTCCTGCTCATCTTCAAAACACAGTATCATATGAATTAGAACTGAAAGTGAATTTAACCAGTCATGTAACACCCTTCAGTGTGAGCGCAGGATTATGCCCAATAGCATGTTTATGCTTTGTTCAACATATCAACCACACTATTAAAAGCAAAAAAAATCTTGCTATACTAATTAGAATTCACACCTTAATTTTATTTAAAAAATTAGAAAACAGCTCCTCTCTTACCAGATGGAAGGGCCCCACTTCTTTAACAAAAAACATAAAGTACTCAAATTCTTATTCATGTAAATTTATAGAAATATTTTTTTTTAAAATGGTGTTAGCAAATGCATGTTGCAGGTAAAAAATACCATGGGCAGATGTTTTTGGTGTGTTTATTTTCTTCCTTAAAAACAACCACACCCAGATGTAGTTCAGTCTCTAAAGGCTGATCATAACCAAGTGGACTGTGGTCCCAGTCCTTTCTCGTCAGAATCAGACATGTGGTAAGGGGAAAAGAAAGAATAGCCCCCATTGAAACTGGGATGTTGGGAATCCCAGGGAGATCTACTATATTCCTTTCCAGTCCCAGGAGCTAGGCGGAGAAGCAGGAAAGGACCGTTCTGCTCCCCTCTGCTTCATGGGGAGCAGTAGTAGTTGGCTTGTGCATTGAGACAGAAAAGTCCAAGAAGCAATCAGAAAGGCAGGAAGAGGAATACCAGTTTCTAACTGTTTCATTGGTGCATAATATTTAGCATTGCATATTATGGTAGGCACATAAAGTATCATATGGTATTCTTTGTGTCCCTGTCTTCCAACGAAAGAACTAGAAATATGAGAACAGTCTTGTAGGCCAGAAATTAAGAAGCTTGAGGTAGTTTTGTTTGTTTTACAAACTCTGTGACCACGAGCAAGTCACTTAGTGCTCGATTTTTATAAAGGGTATTTAGGCATCTAGTGGAATTTTCAGAAGCATCTAGTCACTTTATCAAAAGGTGCCCCCCTTTCAGGGAAATAAAAACATCAGACTAGGTAGCTACATACTTTTAAAAATCTCCATGCCCTACAGTTCTGTGTGTGTTGATTATCAGCTTCTTGGATCAAGGCTTGTCTTCAACTATGCATGTTATAGTGCATTACATTGTCAGGCACCCCATTTCATCAGGCATTACAAAAGACTACTCTAAGACAAACAATGCTATGACAGCAACAGACATGTACTTTTAATTAAAATTATTTTTTACCCGTGTTTGACAAAGTCTGCCAGAGTAAGGGGGAATGCTGACACCTATATCACAGTAGTGGCTAGAGAACCAAGTGGATTGGGGTCCCACATTGCTAGGTGTTGCACAGACATATAGTGATGGATATTTAACGGCCTCAAAGAGTGCAGAATGTGAATTCTGAATATGGATTTCCATCTTAAAGCTGCTTCTTCACCCAATTTGAATTCACTGACATTTTCTAGGAAAAAAACTGGGGACAAAATATGACCAAAGAGGCATTAAAATACATTTCACCACATGCTTAACATCTGCTTAAAATGGTTTAAGTCCATCTCCTAAACTAGAGGCAAAACAATCTTAACCGGCCAAAGACCAAACTGCAAAATTATAAATGGAAATAATCCATTTGAGGATTTTAGGGATGTGTATGTCAGAATGGATCTTAAGGTAGAAAGAAAATCTCAGCCTGAACCGACCAAAACACTTACTGCGGAAGCCCAAGCTTGTTCTCAGTTCCAACAGTTAACATCTGTTTAAGAGGTAGAGAAGTCAGCATCCCTTTTTTTAATGGACTTTCATTTTTTGTAACTGAGAGGGTGATAGTGCTGTTGTTGATGCATCATTCCTCTCTTTTGTGGCCAAAGGAAACAGGAATAGTTTGTTTTCAAAGAGAAAACAAAAACTTCCACAAGGGAGTGTGCCTGATCTTTCAGTATGGTTCCCTATGAAGTTCACATATTGCACTAAACCCGTATACATCCTACAAAGATGTCTGACACAGCTGTCAGCTGAAGTGGCTGATTTTTGTTTTTATGGTATTGGCAATACATTTTCTTGGTGTTTCTTCTTGTTGCACCAGCAAATGCTTGTAGATACTGACTCATCTAATTTCCCCCAACCTTTTGGTTGACAGTTTAGTCTCTGCTTAATGACCTTGTGGAAACCTCAGTGTGAAGTTTAGTCATTCAACCCTGCTATTCAGAAAACACTCTTTTCAATATTTATCTGCCACATAAGTGGCAGTTTTGTAAATTAGACTTGAGTTTATCTTTGCTATTGAGTGGTTCACAAGTCTGTCTACATTTTCCCTCACAAGCATATTGAATGAAAATACACTCATTTGCTCAGACCCAATGCATTTACTACATAGGGTCTGCCTCCATGTCTCATCTGTTTTTCCTGTACTACTAGCACACATTAGAAATGGCATTCTATAAAGAGAACCATGTGTTGAGGAATACCAGTATTGATAAGAGACATGCAAGAAGTATATTGCACAATTAAAAACAAAAAACAATATGCCATATATCTTTATCTAGATTACTGCTCATTAGCTGGATAAAACATATAATTACAATGGTCCAAATCTAGACGTCCTTAGTCAGGCAAAATTGCTAATGATTTTAATATGCTTTTTCTTTTGATATGTCTGGAGTCAGGACTTCAAGATTTTGTCAGCATTCATCCATACACTAATTTCTTTATGGATTGATATACTCTTGCACTCTTACTTATTTCATGTGCCTCCACATACCCCTTGATTACTTTGATAGAATAAAATCAGGCCACATGAAATGAGTAGAAATATATGGAAGATAGTATTAAGAACTCTCACTTGCGTACTCTTTTTTCATGCCAAAAAATGCTACCAAACAATGCAGTAACATGTGTAATGTTTTTGTATCCAATCACTATCTTCTATATTAGTTTTAAAATTCAAGACTCTTTAGAGACAGTGAGAAACTCAGAACTGAAGACACAGTAGAAACAGTCATCAACATGAACGAACAACAAATCAGTAGCTGTTAAATTTTTGAGCCCAACAAGAGAGTTATAGTCTCCCATAGGCAGCATTTTAAGCAGATGAAAAGCTGAATCTGTAGGTAGTGAACAGAAGAACGTGGGAACCATTTGTTTTACTGGGTTCACTGAACCAGATAAAATTCTGATTTCCTATGCAAGATTTTTCCAATTTTTTTAAATGATATCCCTTAGAAGAGTCACTCTACTTAAACATCACACATTTTATTAATAGACTGTCTGCCACTACCCAACTGTGTTGTTCTAGGAGAAAGCACAAAATCTCCTGATCTCCATATCCCCCTCTCCTCCATGCGAGTGGTAACTATAATGAATCTATATTTCCTGAATGCAAGGCTTACCAATGTATTGCTAGCACTGCATGGTTCAAAGAGTGGCGTGGTGCAGGACTAGACAGCAACTAAGGCATGTTCCACTTTCCATGCAGGTGTAGCAAGTGAGCAACTCTTTTCCCCAGCACTACTAGATTCATTCTGCCTAAGGAAACATAACATCTTCACCACCACCCGTGCTTTTCTGCATATACACTCATGTTGTTTTATCCAAGAGACGCTATATTTTGACCTTGCTGCATTTCTTCCCACTTAAAATATACCTTATTTTGAGGCCTTGTGTAGTTCAAGAATGCAAAAAGGTTTAAAGTGCTTCTCCTGTTGATCATTCCAGACAGTTTAACATTCTTTATAACAGAAATTCTGTTTATAATCCCTGTTGGAATTGCAACATTAATGAAAATATGACCTTAAAATTAAATGAACTGTAGGACAACTGTAAACGAAGGATGACAAGTCCAATTTGCAACCGATACTTCAATACAGTGATATGATTTTTCCTTCAAGCATCTCTCCTAAAAGCTAAAATATTTCTGAAATTATATGACCTTTAGATTCTATTTGAAAAGGTCTTTTTCATTTGGAAACTGCCTCCATTGAATCAATTCCAAGCCTCCAGGCAACTTTCAATATCAAATACACAGTAGTTATATAATTATCTCAGAAATAGTTGTAAGCGAACTACAGAAAAAATCAGGTTTCATGTCTGAAAAGAGGCAATGTAGTGAAAATTGTAAAAAAACTATTGGAATTCATTTGCATCACATATACCTGCATGCAGGTGTAACTCACAGATAAATGCTTCCAAAAATGCATCATGATGTGTTTGGTTCTACCAACTAAATTTATTCAAGTGAAAAGTTTTCCAAGAATTGTAAATCTAGCTGTAAATTCATGGATCAGGAAGCAGATTAAGAGTGATTTCATTATGGTTGCTTTGCAGATAAGGCAGCTATCGAAATACTTCTTCAAATCACCTTAATAATTACCATAATAGCTAAACTACAACTGCTCATAAGAGAGATCACTGCTACAAATTGTTATTGAGTCTGCAGTTTAATATTACAACAAAGTGACATTCTTATTGCTATTATTAGTTAAAATGGGCATCCATGGCCATGTGTGAAATTACCATTAAAATTAACAACATTTCTATAAGCATGAAGCAAATGCAGAAATAAACCCTAATTGAGAAGGTTGGTTGGTGACTAGAGCAGATCGGCTATTGGCATTCTGCTAACAAATGAAATGTGCAGCCCTTTAGCTCTTGACATTTTATACAATCCCATTTTATATGGATTTGGACTAGCCCTTTGAACCTTGTGGTTTGTGGCATGTTACTTAGTGGAAATTGATCTGAGACATCTGAGCAATCACTATGATCAAACTAGCAGACATCTGGACTAAATTACAGAGGGTCATAAAAATGCTTGCCTTTACACATGTATGTCTGTTACACACATACAAAAAATGATTTTCTGCCTTACATCTGTATGTCAGAGAATCTCAAACATTCAGAGTCCAGTTTACCATAATATTTATTCCCTCCATTCTTGTTAACGTGGAAAAGGTTTAAAGGTGTAGCTGTGTTAGTCTAGTTCAGCAAAACAACAATGAGTCTTGCAGCACTTTTAAAGATTAACAAAAGTTCATCCTGCATTACAGGACTATTGTAAGTCATTTTACAATACACATCATAGTGTTAGAAACATTGCATCTACTGGCTGCTGAGCATCATTCAATACCCTATAAATCCAACCCACAAGGAAAAATGGGAAACTACACTAAAGATCAAACATGCTGAAGA
Organism: Podocnemis expansa; assembly: GCA_007922195.1. Classification (NCBI taxonomy): domain Eukaryota; kingdom Metazoa; phylum Chordata; order Testudines; family Podocnemididae; genus Podocnemis; species Podocnemis expansa. Next base: position 2,689,942 of record ML682006.1, read on the forward strand.
GAAAAAGAGGGAAAATAATGGGAGAACATTAGAGACACCTATACGTCTCCAACACTCTCCTTTTAAGCAGGATCCTCAACAGATTTTAATTAGACATCAGTCTAAGAATTAATGGTGGGCTAGTGCATCATAGTGAATACATAACATGCCAACCTGCACCACAGTTGATTCCGCTGCCATAAATGAAGTATGGATTAGACTGGTACTTACAAAAATCTCTCCAATGTTTTGAGAGAACTCATTATGCTAGCCTGTGATAGTCTATTCTCGGTCTTTGCATTTGTTGGTAATTGTAAGAGGAGAGGAGAAACAGAAATTGGATACATCACAACACCCTATTTATCAAAAACATACAAATGGTTCAATTTTGCCCTCCTGATTTAAGCAAAACTCTGTGTAGGAGAGTCCCTGACTGAAGTCAGTGAGGTTTTTGCCTGAGTAAGGGTTCTAGGCCAAGGTCCATAACAGTCAGATAGTTGATCGAGTCATGCTCAGCTTACTCTTATGAAAAACAAAGAAGGAGCCCTGTGGAGCTTAAAGACTAAAAAACTTATCTATTGCATGAGCTTTCATGGGAAAAAAAATCCCACTTTATCAGATGCTTTGAAGATTCCCCCATTGTGAAAGCATTGGTCAAAGAGGGATTTTCTCTCATGAAAGCTTATGCAATAAATAGAGTTGTTACTCTTTAAGTGCCACAGGGCTCCTTGTTTGTTTCACTGAACTAGACTAACATGGCTGCCCCTTGGGACTATTCTCTTATGAGTAGACTATTCTCTGATACCAATGGGATAACCATTACCTCAACTGGGATAACCATTCAATATCCACTGTGATTGAAAGTTGGGGAATTTAGCCTTTAGATATATTAAAAGTGAACAAACACATTGATCCATTGGAGATTGCCCTAGTAAGGTTGAATAAAATTTCAGGGAAGGATTGCAGCATTTGACTGTATTGTCTTGTGTCAGACATTTTTGCATGTAATGACTCTAAACTTTCATTTGTTTAGAATGTTTCTCTTTAAGGACCAAAAGACAGGTTTTGGATATTGCTCCTCCATGTTTATCCATTTGTTAAGTATTAGGGTTTGATTTTGCTTTCACTTGCACCAGTGCAAAGCAGGACTCTCTTTCTCATTTAGACATTTGAGCTCTATGTCCAGAGTCCTTAACCATAAAATGGTCCTTCTATCAAGAGAGGCTAGGTGTTGCAGGCCACCTTCTAGATGCTGGGCTGGGCACTTTATCACCATAAATTATTGCTTATTAATGCTGACTCATACTGTAGAAGGAAGCCAGGCTAAACCAGAACTAAACTGTGGCAACTCTGGTTGAGCCAGAAATTAGTGTTTAGCCCCATCTGGTGTCTACAGTCAAGTGGTCAAGAAGTCCGGTGCCAAGATGGACATCTAAATTCAGTGGAGGAAAAAAAATTAAAAAAACCATGAAGAAAGCCAAAAAATCAGGACTAACTGCAATGAATGGTAAAATGAAACACCAGTGTAAGTGAGAGAAGCTCTTTCAGTTCTCAGACTCTCTCTCCAGAATATTTTTATGACAAATCCAAATCTAAATATTCTGGGATGAAGTTACCATTAAGAATCTTTTCTTGTTTTTACAAGTAATCCCCATGTGGAGTTTGACAGCTCCTGGACTGAGCCTTTAGAGGGCCATTGGACCGAGGCTACAACAATCATACCCAGTCTAGCACAGTTTTCTGACACCATTTCTCAGCATGACTGGAGTCATTGAGGATGACACAATGGGCTAGAAACTTCTGCTAAGACCAGTGAAGAGAGTTCTGGGTGATGACATGAAGAGGATGTCTGATAAGCCAGGGCTGCAAAGGTGCCTCAGTGGAAGGGGACAGCCTGGTTCAGAGATAGAGATTAGTTTTAGTTTTGAGCATTCAGTTTGGGAGCTGGAAGAGAAGAGTTAAGGTAGTTTCTACATATCTCCCTATCTCATAAAGAGAGCTTTAAGCTGAAGTGGGATCTAGTGTGTGTGGAGGGTGGGGGAATTAGGGGTGGTTAGGCAATTCCAGTCCTACAAATACCAGCATCCAATGTGACAGATCTGACCTGGCACTATCTACAAAGACCTAGTCAAGATTTCTACAAGACCATAGACTGGGAAGTGAGGAAGGTAACATGCTCCACAGAAAGGCAAGACATTTATTTTGTTGTTGTTTAAGCTGGCCAATGTTACTAGAGCCACAGCATTCATCTCCGGACACATCCCCAGCATGCCATATGCCAGGGAAAGTGTCAGAATAGAGGCTTGGGGAGTAGGGGGATTTGGAAGTGTGTTAGAACTTATTAGTTACCCCTAACCTTTTCCCTCCCCAGATCCTATTTTCCTGTTCCCAATAAAAACCCTGTTTTGGGGTTCACTCACCACTGGGCTACCTCTTTAAGGCTGCATCTGGAGAGTCATCCAGTTTGACACACTTTTTCCTCACACCACAGCCACTACTCAGTCTCTAGGATCCTTCCTCTGTGACTCAGCCCTCCAGCTCAGTCACTGTAGAGTCCTTCCCTCCCAAAGTCCTACTCCATCAACTTTCCTCATTCTGATCCAGAGAGTCTCCTAGTCCAGGGCCATGTCTGGTTCCACTTTCCTAACAGTGGGTAGGGGAAGCTGGGTTCATCGTCTACTCCAGGGTCTATCCCAAGGATCCTACGTCTAACAAGTAGGATCTATTCCCATTTCCCTGGACATCTTCCTAATTCTCTGCTTTATTTTCTAACCCTATCCCAGTGCAAACTCCTTCTCTTAGTGAATATCTATAGTCCACTTTCCTCTTTGACTTCTCACCCAATTCTGTAGCCCACAGCCACCCTTCACTTCTCCCAAGGAATGACTTCAGATTACTTCCCAGCCCCTTTCTGTTCTCAGCTTCCTCCCTTTATGAAGGCCCAAACAGCCGGGGAGGAGTCACATGCAGGGGCACCTTCCCTGCACAGCCAGTTCTGTAGAAGCTGCACGTGGGGTTGTCTTCCCCACACTTGGCTAGCAGTCGCACGGGGATCCCTTCTCTCCCCACCCACCCCAGTGCAGCCAGGGCATGGGAGAATGGATTTCTCTGGCGGTGCTGACAGCAGGGGGCATGGAAATCCCCACCCCCACTGTGCTGGGGGGCAGGGAGGGGGATATCCACTGCCAGGCTCCTACCTTCTAGAGCTGGGCAGGGGATGCTTTTCCCTGTGCTGGGCTCAGAGTGATGGAGCTCGGCAGGGGATTCAGTGGTAACATGTCCCTTCCAGGGGTCCACATTGCCACAGCTCCCCTGGTGCCCCTCCCCTGACTTGAATTAGCAACGCCAGGTCATGGACATACTAATTTGAATTGGAGTTTCTTGTGTGGACATGTCAATTCAGTTTGACTGAATTCAAACTAATAATTAGTTCAAATTGACTAGTTTATATGTCAGTCATTTGAATTGACATGCTAAGGGCTAAGTGTGAGCACAGCCCTAGAGCTAGCTGTAGTGAAGAAAGTCACATTCAGGGTGAGAGATTAAAGTTCTTGTTTTCTTCTTCGAGAGAGAGACAGACACATTCTAAGCCTTGTTGAAGTCAATAGGAGCTTTGCCTTCGACTTCTAAGATGCAATGATTTCACCATAGCAATTCAGTGAAGTTTAAGATTAAGAATTGTATGCCCTGACTCACACAAATTTGAGTACTTCATACATTTGAGTAAACATACCACAACCAGACGGACTACTCAAGTAATGGGAGTACAGGTTGTACAATGTATAATACCAAGAGAGATTTTCTTGAGACACAAAAGGCCTGGTTCAAAGTTTCTTATAGTGAGTGGAAGGCCTCCTATTGCCTTCATGAGGGCTTCAAATACATTTGATATAGAAGGAAGGTTTTTTCTTCTTTACAATCCCCTTTTTTAAAATCACAAGTTTAAATACAAACACAAATTGCGCTTTCATACTGAGATCTTAAATGCTAAATTTTAGCTTTGAGTGATCTGAATGTCTGACACAATGGTAATCCCCTAAAAATAAGATACTACTACAAATGCAGGTTTTAGAAATCATTAAAGAGAATCTGAAACTAATGACATAGCAACTTGTAGGGCAGATGTGTTGAAAAATGAAGACAAATCAAAGTTAGGTTATGTCAGTGGCACATTAAATATTTTATAGATAGTAATTAGTTCTGAATGTGCAAGAAATATAATGTTAATATCAAGCAAGTCTGAAGAAGTTGTGCATGCATTGGAATTTCCAAGAGAGCCTGATTTATAATGTCCCTCTGATGCATGTGTCAAAAATGCATAATTTATTAATTCAACCGTTTAGAGAGTTATTCTTTTCCAGCTTAGACAGACTAAAATGACCATCCCCATTGTAAATTATGTTCAATTTGTAATGGATTACTCATTTGAAGAGACACAAGAAAGCAAGTCTTTACTATTTGCTTCACACTTCAAAAACAGATGTCTGCAATGTGCTTTTACACTCAATATGAGTATCTGGATTAGTCAGTCATTGATCATCTCGATTTCACACTCCACATGTGCCTTATAACTTAAATGTTTTGGTCCTCACGTACAAGATGACTTGCATTGAACCATAAGGAAGACTGCCAGATTTTTAACAATGGCCATTGAAGTTTTAAATACTTAGCAGTTGGGTATTGCTCATGATAAGATGACTGATTGACTCGCACACCCTGGGTGAAGGATGACAGCTAGAGCTACAGTGGATACATAGCAATGTTTTTAATAGAATTCGAGCACTAAAGAATTTTCATCTCAAGGCTAGTTACTCCCACACAGGGAACATGAAGCTTCGAATTTGCACTTGTGGACTTTCTGACACATTATTCTTCCTGGTTTTTAAAGTGGTCAGGGGTTTGCACTTCCAAACCAACTCCTCCTCCGAGACCCATTCTTATTGTGCCCTTATGCCACTATACAGGCATAAAGGATATTTGACAGGATAGATGCTGCAGAATTATGTATTAGCCATTACTTGCTCATAACAGAGCTATGCAATTGGAGTGGTGGAGTACCAAACTGCAGCTATTTCTCCAGCCTCTTCCACCCTCTAGCTTCCCTTTCTATGCCTCTCCTGCAGAGACTTCTGTGGGTTCAGATGGAGGAGGGTCCCTGATGCTTCTCTGCTTTTTCACACTGGCTCATGTCTGTCATTTTTGCCTATTCAGAACACAGGACAATAAGACTATCATAGAGACAGATACATGGTAATACGAGGGTACCTGCCAGGGACTGAAGAGGCATAAACTGAGAACATTATAACCAAAGTGATACTTCAATGCCATTTAATACGAGAGAGTTTTAAACTTAATGATTAATATTGAACTAACTAACAGGGCACTTTTCAAAGCAAGCACAGATGACTACCTTTAAAGCTCTGGTCTTCATTGATGTGGGGGCAGATCTGCTCCAACTGAACAGAACTTCCAACATTTACCACTGCTCAGAGAGACAAAATGATTGATCACTGGTGCCCTGCACACAACGAGAATACTCTTTTGTTCTTCCTAGGTGTCTCCCATCCAGAGCTGCCATTCATGACCCCCACAGAGAGACTAGCATGGCTTTGTTACTAGACTCACCTCTTGGGGGAGCTCATGGATTAAAGTTGTGACCAGCATGTGGGAGGAGGCTGACACTTCCTTGCACAACATTGCCGCTGCACTCATTCAAAAATGGCAGATCGGGCCCCCAGAAGATGAGATTGGAATAAAAAGTAAGTATTTAAAGAACAATTTTGCAGATTCTTTTCACTTGACTGCTAGTTTGAGCCATTAGGATCCATGTTTTAATACAGATGTTCTTCTTTCTGGAAAGGATCTCATTCCCTTGTCATTTAAGCTCATCTAACCCCAGAGATTTTAGTGGAGTTAATCCCAATTTACACAGTAGAAAAGAGAAGTCAAGAACTAGCAGTTCATATGTTGGCTGCCAAGCCATAAAAGAGAGTTAACAATGCTTTATTGGTGCTTCTGAAGGGTTTTGTGTGCATGCACATTCGCAGGCAAAAGACTGTGCTGGACTTTATTAGGGTTCTCTGACGCTTAAAAACAAGAAAATCCAGATTGCACCCCACCAACCTCTACTGTTAGTCAATTTTTAGTACTAACGCCTACTTGAATTTTCATTATGTTCTTGCTGAGAAAGAACACACAGCACGTGTTAATGTTTTCCTTTTTAAAAAAAGCATTATGAAGGCATAGCAGTCTGGCAAGACACTTCCTTCAGACACATATAATGCAATCCCACACTTCCCTTCTGGTGCTGTACATGTTATATCAGTCTTCAAGGAATCCAAGTTTTATAAGCATCTAGTTGTGCCAGCATAATTTTTAAAGAGTTTTTTAAGTATGTGCTTACAAATCCCTAGAATTATGCCATTATACGGCTATATTCCCAGTAGGAGTTTCTTATGCTCTAATATTACACACACATACTAATCTTAATGGTCAATCAATGTGATATTAGGCTTATGATAAAATTCCCAAAGCATGTAATCTAGACTTTTTTCCCCCTTAAAAGCAAGTTGTATGCAAACAATATTTAGAGTTTCACATAAAGCCAACACCCTCTTCCTTGGCAACTGAGATTTTTCTCTCTCGCACTCAATTAACATTTACTCTATTATGCCTACATTCCATTTGAAGTATATAAAGCAACTACATTTATTAACTAATATGTTGCACAGCTTCCAAAGAGGATCATTACAGCACAGGGAAGAGGAGTTGGACTTGGGAGGCTCAGCATACTTTGGTTTTTCCCTCCACCTCTAGCCAGTAGTAGTAAATTTGCCCAGATGAACAAATCAGCTGTATTCACATTTTTGCAGAGGCCCCTGGGGAATATCTACCTGAGTGTTTAGGGTACCTATATGTAGAGAGATTTTGTAGACTGAGTAGGGAATCTGGGTCCCAGAACAAAAGAGGGACAGGAGTTCTGTACAAATGGTTTCTGGTAGCTAAACTACTCACTATTGTACAAGAAAGGGACAAATCATATTCCTACATGCAGAATGGGGGAAACTTGACAGTTTTCCTACAATTAAGCCCTGCTCCATCTACCCCCCCCCCACTACATAGTATTAGGGTGAATCAACTAATGGATAAAATATGGAATTTCTGCCTTCTATTTTAGGTATGTATATGCTCCCCTTTACCATAGTATTAAGAACCATGTCCTCACCTTTCATATATTTATACTCAATGACCCTGTGAGGTAGGCAAGTGTTTTTATCCAAGTTTTACAGCTTGGGAACCAAAGCACAGAGAACTCAAAGGCAGAGCAGATAACTGAAGCTAAGTCTCACAAGGCCTTATCCACATGGTTTTCAACCTTCTGCAGGTCGTGACACACTTGGTGGCATGCTGTGACCCTACAGAACACACCAGCTCACCTCCCCTAGGCCAAATCCAACCATCCTCCCAGCTCTCTGACATACTTATGACTGTGCAACAACACGGTAGTGTGTCCTGACATAGTCATTGAGGAAAAACTGCCTTAACCTATAGGCCAACCTTACTCCTCATTCTATAAGGAAGCCTTACTTTCTGAAGAGTGGAAGTTAAAACCATCAGGCTAAATAAATGATGCATGTTTTTTATGCAGCATGGTGATATAAGTTGTATATAACAAAGCCTGTACAATATTCTAGAAACACCTAACTGTCAGTGGTTAGTCTTCTCTCCCACCACCCCCAGAAATAACACACACACATTACATAGTTGCAAGTAGCATCCCTTATAAGTGACTAGTTTTTATACCAGGAGCATTTGTACTGTCATCTGGATACATTACATAAATCATGTCTGATGGGACACACTTACCCTTTGAGATCCTCACTGCATCACCATTATCCTCAGCTCTGGGGTCTCCTGCAGGCTATCTGCCTCTCACTGGATCCTTCCAGGTGCAGCCCTTCAGACAAGTTAAATAAAAATTCAATCACTCTCCAGGGATGAAGTACAGAGGTGAACATTCAAATGAAGTCTCTAACCTAATAACTTCTACTTTCTCTTTGGGGCTACTTAAATGTTTTGTTTCTCAGTCCCTTCTCTTGGCTCTTCCAGAGCTTCTTTTACATTTTTTCCTCCCCAGTAAGATTCAACCACCTGTTCCCTTCCCCAGGGCCTGTGGCTGGTTACCTCTGGGTTCTGTCTATCTCCACCTATAAATCACTACCTCAGGACTTCACCTGCAGGAACCAGCCTTTCAGGTTTATTGTATCCATTGCAGGCACAAATTTCAACTGCAGGTCTTTTATCTGACTTTGCCCAAGCCCTTCCCAGAAAGCAAGAACCCTCTTTGATCCTCCCACCTGGATCTCTTTTCCTCAGACTGCTCACTCTTCCTCTGGAACCACTCTAACTATAGACCTCTAATCTGGAAGTTCATCCTAGCTCTCATCTCAAAGACTAATGAGAAGCCCCACTTTCCCTTCCCAGCAAATTTCCTTTGGGGGTCTTACTGACAAATCCAAGTCCTCATTCAGGGCTTGAATCTCAGGACATGCTCTGTCCCTGTAGTTTCCTTCCAATCCAAAGCCACTGCAAGGCTTGTTCAGTAATAACTCCCCTCTGTTAGCACCCTGCTGACTAACCAACTCTTTCATCTTTTTTTGACTGCCTCTTTCTAACTCAGCTGTTCCATTACAGTTTAGCAAAAGGAGCAACACCTGGAACACCTGCTTGTTCCCAGGTGTAGTCCAGAGGGTCATCAGGGACCAGTTATGCCCTAAACCTTCCTAAAGGCTCACTAGTCCCATGACAGCAAGACACTGAATTTTGCCCAGACAATGAAATATCTGGAGAAACATTAATCTGTTTGTACTTTCTTAGTCACTTCATTCAGGTAATTCAACATAGTTCATTCAAGGTCATTTTAACTGAGAAACAAACAAGCAATAGCTGATTCATCTTCAGTCAGAAATAAGAAGATCAGATGGACTGTATTCTACATCTGTGTAGAAAAGAAGTACCTTATTGAAAGAATGTTAGCTGTTTTGTTTGGTTGGTTGGTTTTTTTTTGAGCGGGAAGCTGTTTTCCAAAGTTTTAAAGTCAATTTTCACAATTACAAAGCTGAAATTTCACAGTAGGAAAAAACTGTTCAAAAGAAATGGTAATATTTGTCAGGGAAAGTTTGCCTCAGATCAACTTAAAAATAAATTAAAACACACCATTAGTTCCATGGCAAAAGCTTACTGTTGATTGGTTGCTATGCTATGGCTTTGACCAGGATAAAATTAATGAGTGCTCATAAAAACTTGTGTTATAAATATTAATGACAGAAAACCTGGCAGTTTCTCTCAGGTTTAATATTTTTTTCATGCACAGCAGAGGAGCAGGACAAAAAAGGTAAAGATGAATGTAGCTTTTGGTATTCTGCTTTCGAGATTGTTTATTCTCATTAATTAGGTAGAAAAGAGACTGTCAGATTAACATACAATACAGATATCAGTGATCACGGGTTCAAAAAAGCTCTTACAGATTTGCATGTTAGCCTTCTAGCCCTGGAGGTTCCAGATTTGCCCTTTGTCTCTGGAACTATGCAAAATTCTTAATTTTCATAACTGGTTTTAGACCATTTATGTCTTAAGTCAGCTCCAGTTAGATTCAGATCTGAACATGTAGAATTCCAAGGGATACATACATTGAACTAATTCCTGGACTCCTAGAATAACCCTATAAATAAATCTTGTACAGGAGGTATTGAGAGGTTTAGGAGACAATACTTTCCATTCCAAAGTGCAATGCAACAATTTAACTGGTCCTCAGCAGCTGTAGCATTATGAGGCCCTGGATCCATATAGCCTTGATTGTCTTCCCCATGCCCCCAACCCTTCAACCATATCTCTGTGATTCTCCAGAAACAAACTGTTGCTGACTGAGCTCTACTTTATGGCATACATAGGTTGCAGAATCCCCACACACAGAATTACTGCAGTTCTTCTGTAATGAGAGCTTTCCATTCCCATGCAGTGATTAAGATTTGCCATTTGTCCAAATGCAGCTTCCAACCCATTCCCAAAAATGAAGTATTATGCATAGCTGGTAAAAATAAGTTTCAAGACACTTGTTACAACTTGGTTTTTATTGTGAACACCCATCCCCTCCCCTCTCCAAACTGTCACAATCATTTGCCTTCAGGCAGAAGTTAATCTAAATCTAGTTTCACTTTAAAAAAACAGTCATTATTGAAATAGTCAAGCCACTACAATACCTTTAGCTTCGGGGGGGGGGGTATTATTTTTCCCACAGGATCAAATTAATTCAAAAATGTCTCAGACAGTTTTGTTAAACCTTCCCTCAAAGGTTCACTTCTGAACTGAGATTAAATATGTGAAATTTCAAATCAAAAGAATTTTTTTTTTTAAATAAAATGATCTAGGAATGGAAAAGATGATTTAGTATGTAATGATGTTTAGATTTAGAATGCAGTGACTTTCTCAACCCACATGTGGGAAGTCATGATGACATTCCCTTTGACAGAAAAGCCAGGAAGTTCACAACTCTGATTATTTACAAAGTCAATTTGCATCCCAGATTGTTTTAAAATACAGTATCAATGGCATTTTTAAATTGCTATGTGATTCCAACTTGCCTCCCAGTTTGGGATATTATAAACAAGCATTTTCATTTCAGTAGAATCTATGTAGCTCACTTTTAATAAAGAGTGTATTGTACCTGAGGGCAAAGTTTTAATATAGAGTTGGAAACTCTAAATTGTCTCCATGGTTTACCCAGGAAAATGTTATAAAGCTGATCTCCCTGGGAAGTGTATTAAAGAGGGCTATCATGCCAATGCACTAGTTCTGGCATGGATGAGGAACCTCCCACTGAAATTGTCATTGGAAAGAGACTGCATATTTGGGAGAGTTGTGAAGGACCTCCTGCGTCCTCTAGTAACAGATAGTACAAGCAGGAAAAAAAAAATAAAGGTTTGCCTGAACTATACGCATATCTGATCATTGAAGTACTAGCTGGTGCACAGTACCATACATGTTAACGGAGAACTCTTGCAATATATTAGCATAATTTGCTAATAGCCTGGATGAGGAACATGGAACACAGAACAAGTCATAATAGATAGAATGAGGAACACACACTATGGAAAGCATTAGCAGATCTTTCATATCTGTAAATAACGGAAAGGTCTCATCTGACCCTAACCCTTTTTCCTTTCAGTGGTGTCAGGGTATTCTGTATTTGACACATGAGCCTCCATGGACTGTACAATCATGGTCTTAGCTCCATACTATAACTACCTAGCTGTTCCCTTTTACAAGACTGTGTGATGCCCCTCTCTGCTAAATCCATCAGGAATTTATTTCTCTTCTTTCTATAAAAAAAGCTAATTTATTCATGTGAATGGGAACACCGCATGCAGAGCAAAGGATGTCTCCTCTCCCCTCAAGGGATTAAACTGTTCTACTCTCAAACACAAAATCGTTGGGATGTCTACAGTCATGCCCTTGATGTTCTGTTTGCTGATCACATTACAATAACACTGAGAAATTTTTAGCACTGGGAGATAAGCATTCATCTAAAGATAAAGCATTTTAACTGGTTATTATGATTTTTGAAAACAGCATAGGGAGATGTTAGATAGTGACACTTGAGAAATAAGAGTTTTCTTTGTTTCTTAAATTAAGCACTGTTTAATGGAATCTTCCTCATGAAATCACTGATGCTACATGCAAATACTAACAAATAAGAACACTTCTGTTGTTCCCTGGGTCACCCACCAATCACTGTAGTTCCAGTCTGACCACAACCTGACCTCCTTCAGTCAGCTCCATCATCATTTTGTGACCTCCTAGCCACTGATCTCCAGGACTTCTAAGTAGCACTCAGTCTCCTTCTACATGCTGCTTTCTCTCATTTTTTAAACTCTCTCTTCACTTTAACTCCATCCTATATATATTTGCTATATTGTCCCTCTGCAGACTCTCTCTCATTACATCCCAGGCCAGGCTTATTGCCAGCTCTGATTCCTCCACTTCTGTCCCCGTGTTAAAATAAAATTTTTGGACCCCCAGGGAGTACCCCTGGGCAACTCTTGGGTCCAGGAGGTTCGTGCTCACCTTCAGATATCTTATCACTCCGTCGCCCGTATTCGTTCAAGGAGGTCACCACATCAGAGGCAGACACTTAATTCACCACAACAGCGGTTTATTTATGGGGTAGAGAGGGGTGAGGTACAGGAGTCCCAACTTGGATGGGGTATCAGGTAAGAACACACAGGTAAATCACCCAGAAATCACCCAGAGTACCACAATCGTTTCCCCCTCCTTGACCCCAAGGATCCCTTGGTTTTCCTTTCCAGCCCAGCCACTCAGCCATTTGGGCTGTATCGATAGGAGAGCCCTCCCCTGTCAGTAAAGCTCCCGGACTCCCCTCGTGGGTGCCTACGCCCCACCAGCCCCTATTTACGCTTGGTCTTCGGCTCTGTGAGCTGCTGGTCCGATACCCACGCGGTCGATCCCACGTCGTCCCCGATCTCTTTTTCAAACGTGGCCCGTCTACTTCAAGGCTCTTGTGCCTCTGGGTCCTTTAACGGAAGTCCTTCGCCCCTATATCGAAGTCCAACTGAGCAGGGCAGCTTCCTTAGTGAGTCCTGGCCACTGCTCCCTTCGGGGTCTTCACGGCGCAGGTCCTCTTCAGCCTGCGACCCGAGGGCTGGCGTCCAAGTCCCTGGTCCTAGGACCAGAGCCTTGGGCAGGCCTCTGTCCCCAGCTCCTCTGGGAGGCTATTGCTGGATCCCAGTTCGACGATCTTCTGAGCCCTCACTCCCAATCCGGATTCCTTCAAACCGGACGGGGAAACCCCTTAAAACCTAACCCCCTGGCCAATCAGAGGGGCCCTTTGCGCATCCCCTGCTTCGCGCCCTTTTTGGTCACAGGGTACCTGAAAGTTGGAGAGGTTTCTCTGGCAGCTCAGGAAAGTTCCCGCCTGCTTCTCCCCTCAGGCCCCAGCTGTTGCTAGGCGGACCTGAGCTCTTGGCAGGCTGCCAACGTCCTCCGGTGGTTACTTAGTGTAACCCCTCTTCACAAACCTCAAAACCTGTATCCTACACAAACTTCTTAGCCCACTCAGCCTCTGCTGGGGAGGCACTGTACAATATTTTAACAGCGAATAATAACACATAATATTTTCCACATCAATAACCAAACAAGGGAAGTATCATTCTCCCAACACCCGTTCACTTTCTGGAAAAAGTCCCATGATCAAACAAACAAGGAGCCCTGTGGCACTTAAAGACTAGAATGTCTGACGAAGTGGGATTTTCTCCCTCTTAAGCTCATGCAATGAATACATTAGTTAGTCTTTAAGTGCCGCAGGACTCCTTGTTTGTTTTATTGAACTAGACTAACATGGCTGCCCTTTTGGAACATGATCAAACAGATTCTCTCAATGACAGGTAGGGCTGGTTGCTGTTACCTTGCTTCTCATATCTATTGCCACCTCCAAATTTTCATAAAAATTGGAGATCTTAACACCAAAAGGTTTCAACTGTAAGAAAAGAAGGATCAGTTTTCCACTGCAAAAAACAAACAATGGGTCTGGTGACACTTTTAAAGAGCAATACATTTATTTATCACGTGAGCTTTCATGGGAGAGAATCCCACTTCAGGCACTTGAAGATGGGAAACTTACAGAAAAACTTAGTTTTCCACTGAAAAAAATTGGTGTTTAGATTTTCAGTTTTCTGACCATCGGGGGGGAGGGGAGGCTAGGTCATAGACAGTCAAGCCTAGTGGTTGGAGTCCAAATGCCAGAGCCCAGGATCAAAGCAGAGTCAGAACCAGGAACCAGAGCTGAAGGTGGGACCCAAAATCAGATTCTAAATGCCAGGGCCAAGAATCAAGGCAGAACAGGAGCCAGCGATCAGAGCTGAGGGTCAATGCCAGCTCACCAAGAGTCAGGGATGGCAGGAACAGGGCAGAGTGTAGGCTAGAGGAGTAGTTTGGAGTGAAGTAGAAAATCCACAGGCATATACACAAAGCCATCAGCAATCTAATACTAGACTAGGAATAGACCTATTAGCATTTTCAGTCAATCACGCATGACAGTTGGCTCAGGCAACCTATCTGACTTGTAAGACTGTCAGGACACTGAGCAGGTGGAGCTGCGGCCCTTGTTACTGGTGCTGATGCGTTCCAGGAAAGCACACACTTACCATGAAAATAGTCATGGTATCAAAAGCCTCACAGACAGAAAATTGTCTCCCATCTTCACTCTGAGTTTGGTCTTTCTTTCTTTAGCTGCTTCCTGGATGAGCAGCAATAGTCTATGGCAGATGATTCCCACACTGAGATTTCACAGGGTTCTATGCTTCACTCCACCACCATCCCTCCAAATCCTTTCTCCAAATGATTGCATCAATTTGCATGGCTTCATCTACTTTCTTGATTCTCATTCACACATTTAATTCTTCTCCTGATGGGTTTCTCTTTGTTCAGTTGTGCAGCTCAACTCGTCTCTCTGACCTCTGTTCAAGGATGGCTCACCATTATCTTCAGCTGGCCAAAAGTGAGCTCTTCATCTTCCTTCCTCATTCTCTCCCTCTCTCTTTTCCCTGCAACTCTTTAACAATTCCACATTCCTTCACATCACTCAGGCCAACAGTCTGCAAGTCCTCTTTGACTCTACCCTCTCGTTTGCCTTATTCATATAGCTGTAATGGAAATTATCCAGAGCTAAATCTACCCCAAAGGAAGTCCTGGCTTTCTTTGTGTGGTGGAACTAAGGAGTCAAATATTAAATATCTTCTCAGAAAGCCAATTTCCTGTTACACCTTTAATCGTTGATGTTGCTACAACTCCCTGGCAACTGGCATATTCTTTTGTAGATGCAATTATTGTTGCCAAAGCAGGTAAGAACATTGATTTGTGTGTTGCACTGTTAAATGGAGCTTATCAATTTGTATCCTACATTTTCGTCCTGTATTTAGGTGTTGTAAATCTTCTAGTATTAGATTTGCTGTCAGTCTTTCTGTATTACTAGAAGTATATTAGGCTGAGAATGCATTTTGCTTTATTTGAAAAGGGATTTTCTCCATTCATAATGTGTCAGTTGACACTACAAAACCCAAGTAACTTTTGTATTTGCATTATGTGACTGTGTTAACATCTAGGGATCTCTCTCTGTTCTGAGCTGAATACCTATTTATATTACTCATTCTGAAACCCATGAGAATTCATGCAGAGTCTATGTAACCTTTCCCATTATTTGGGCTGCAAAGGATGTTTTATTTCTGGTCTTCAATATTTGGGGTTGAATTTTTTGAATATTAGCATGAGTATGTGAATGCAAAAACCACAAAGTAGGTAAAAACCTACTCTTAAAGAGTCAGAACTAAAATCTCTACCCTTTACAAGTACATTCAATAGAGCTGATCAAAGTAAAGGCAGGATTTAACGGAACCTGCCTGACCTGAAAAACATCAAGGTAACTTATTTACAAGTTTAGAGTGATTCATTCTCTAACAATAATTTCCTTGTGACTGGATCAAGTTTTTTTTTTCCATAATTCATCATCAGTCAAACCATAAAAAGAAAGAGAAACAAAACTGTGAAAAAGGAATATGGTAAAGAAGATCAATAAGAAAACATTTCTTAAGTGAGTAAAAAGAGTGTTTAGGACAAGGACTTTAGCTTTTTGCTTATGAAAGTATCTACACTGAGGCTAACATTGAGGCTCCATATTTTTATTTCCATTTGATTGATTCTAAAGATTTGTTCCATCTAAGTGGTCTACATTATTTACCGTTTTATCCCAGTAAGAATCTTTCCAGAGGGTTGGGGAAGTAAGAAGTATGTTACTGAGGATTCGTAGACTACTTCTTTACAGCACACACACCAAACCTCCCTTTTATTGATATCTTTCAAATATGTGCCGAGTAGCTGCATGTAACATAATGACATTTTTATGGATTTATAGAGTCTGTCCACAATACTGTTCCCAGCACAATGTAATATCCTCCTCTAAAAACAGCACTTGACTTAGCATACTGGTATGATAGTGGCATTGCTGGATTTTCTCCTATTAACTCTTGCTGAAGCAGATATCTTATGCATTTCAAACAGCAGAATATCAGATATTCCATGAAGTTTGTGTATAGTATGTACAAGTAATCAATTTGTATTCATATTTATTTTTTCTAAACACAAAATATTAACTCTTAAATAGTTTTACTCAGAGTGAAAAAATTCATATTATACATGTTTGAAGTGAGATTTTTTGTTGTTGTGTTGGCTGTTGTGCATTAAAACCACTATTCAAACAGTTGTACAGCAAGTCAAATACTGTTTGATGCATTCTACCACACTTGTCTATAGGCAGTTCATAAATTTGCATAGATCAAATCATGTTCTCATTTGGAAGCAACACACAATGTGGTTGCAAAAAGAGTTTGAGAGCCTGCAAGGTAGATAATTTTGTCACAAAAATTGTAATGAAATCTGTCACATTTAAGTATCCCTTTCACTGTAATGGGAACTCACAATGGGCGGAAGATCATGTTGATACAAATCCACGATGACATTAACTTAATCTGTCACTTACAGAAGAAATAAAATAAACCAGTGCTCTTTTCTCTGTTAATAATCTCTCTCATTTGTAATATTCAGTGCATTATACCTCTTTAGTGATAGAGGTGCTCTCCAATTCTCATCTCAGTTTTTATTTTAGAGAAGTGACATTTTATAAACACTGACTTATGCTATTCTACGTATGCATTAATTTTCTTTATTAACAACCTGATCTAAGCATCCTTATTCAGACAAAATTGTTTTTGTCCAAAAAGACTACAAGACTGAAGAAATAGTAACTCAAATTGTCATCAAACTTCAAAGCTAGATGCACAACTGCCAAATACACAAACCTGAGCTGTGAAAACTAGTTGAGAACTCTTATTTGGAATGATTCTGACCCATGCTGCAGTTACAGAGTAAAGTGGATGTCAGGCTTGTCTCTTTAAGCACAGCTCCTTTAGGTTTCTTTTGGGCCTCAAGTTGTCACCTCTATTCTGAGACAGAATCACAGGATTCTCCCACTCTCACAATGTCCCTTAGCTAGAGTCCCCTGTGTATCAGTGGTGATTATCTCAGCCCGTGTGTCCAAGGTTATGTCCACATTAATCTGCAATATGAAGTACAGGGGGTTTCCATTACAGGGTGTACCAAATGTTGCACTTTGACTGTACCATGTGCATGCTGGCATGAACTAAAAGCTACACAGTTTTTATGAGCTCAGACTTATAGCTGTATTCAAATGAACTACGTACCTGTTAATTCACAACAACTGTCTGCACCCCAGGCAGTGCAGCATTTTGGTGTGTTCCAATTTATACCCCATAGGCCACACTAGGGTGGGCAGATAAGCCCTTAAACTCTGAAATTGTAGCTCCATTTTCTCTGAAGCAATGACAATAGTTAATATGGTGACCAGACATTTTCCTTAAAAAGAAAGGTAGAACAAAAGCTATTCAGAGCAATATATCTTAAAAACAATAAAAGAGATGATAGGCATGTCCAGTTTATGAGGTATTTAATCATTTTTCACATGGGGATGCTGGCAGGTCTAAGTTCTTATAGATTCCTCCTCGAAACCAAACTTCTTTCTCAGCTTGGCTCACTGATGACTCCCTGGACAGCTCCGGTGACTTACTCCCATTCTTCTTCTCAAAAAAAACCCAAAAACCTTCTAATTCTTTGTCATTTATGCTCCTTTGATGTGGTAACTCCCAGCTCTAGCAAAACAACTTCAAATAAAACTGCAAACCCTAATAGCTTCATCTATTGTTGTTCAAATGTATTTAGGTGTCTGGCTTGTTTGCTCTTCCCACAGTCCTCTATTAAGTGACATTACTACACTCATACAGGAAATTCTATAATAGCCCATTATACTACACAGTAACTTCACTGAATAGATAATTTACAGTATTTGAACCATTACATATTACTAATAATGCACCTTGCAATTCCACCTCTGTCACACTATTTCTCATACTTCAAGTTATAATAAAGTGATTCCTAGACAAAAATGTGTTCAGTGCACTTAAGATTTCAGTCACATTAGAGATTTAATGTGTATTGAATTTGAAGAACATCTGTGTTAAAAACAATCAGGAAATTGAATCAAGAAATTGAATTAAGGCTTTCCTACTCAAAGATACTGATTCACACTTTAATAATGACCTTAACTGTGCCCAATAGGCTAACTACAAAGGATCCAAATTAAAGTTTGTCAAAAGGTTAGTTTTCATTTTAGTTGTTTTACAAAGGATGCCTTATTATAGAAATATTTATGCTCAAGTTTACAGGAGATAAGAAGATATACTGAAGTATAATGAAACATGCTTCTGATGACACGATTTAGAATTCCATGGGAGAAACCTTCCTTAATGAATTCCTTTCAAAAGTGTTTTATATTAACTTTGGCTATAAAGGAGTGCAAAGAAATAAGTAAATATCAAGTGCACAAATGTATTATGTATCAAAATTTTGATTTGCACAAATCATAGAATCATAGGGTTGGAAGGGAACCTCATGAGGTCAGCTAGTCCAACCCCCTGCCAAAAGAGCAGGACACTCCCACTAAATTATGCCAGCCAGGGTTTTGTCCAGCCGGGCCTTAAACATCTCCAAAGATGGAGATTCCACCACCTCCCTAGGTAGCATATTCCAATGCTTCACCACTCTCCTAGTAAGAAAGTTTTTCCTAATATCCAACTTTGACCTCCCCCAGTTGCAACTTGAAAGCATTTCTCCTTGTTCTGTCCTCTGTTACTACTGAGAACAGCTGAGCTCCATCCTCCTTGGAGCACCCCTTCAAGTAGTTTTAAGGTTGCTATCAAATCTCCTTTGGTCTTCTCTTCTGCAGGCTAAATAAGGCTAGTTCCTTCAGTCTTTCATAGAATCACAGAATCCTAGGGTTGGAAGGGACCTCATAGGTCATCTAGTCCAACCCCCTGCCAGACCCAGGACCACTCCCACTAAACCATCCCAGGCATGGTTTTGTCCAGCCGGGCCTTAAACACCTCCAAAGATGGAGACTCCACCACCTCCCTTGGGAGCTCATTCCAAGGCTTCACCACTCTCCTAGTAAAAAAAAAGTTTTTTCTAATATCCAGCCTCGACCTCCCTAACTGAAACTTGAGACCATTGCTCCTTGTTCTGTCCTCTGTTATTACCGAGAATAGTCGAGCTCCATCTTCCTTAGAGCATCCCTTCAAGTAGTTGAAGGGTGCTATCAAATCCCCCCTCAATCTTCTCTTCTGCAGACTAAATAAGCCTAATGCTTTCAGTCTATCCTCATAAGGCTTGTGCTCCAACCCTTTAATCATTTGGTTGCCCTCCTCTGAACTCTCTCTAGCATGTCCCTGTCCTTTTTGTAGTGGGGAGCCCAAAACTGAACACAGTATTCTAGATGTGGCCTCACCAGTGCAGAATAGAGGGGAATGATCACATCCCTTGATCTGCTGGTAATACTTCTTTTGATGCAGCCCAGTATGCCAGTGGCCTTTTTGGCAGCAAAAGCATATTGCTGACTCATATCTAGCTTCCCATCCAGCATGACCCCCAGGTCCTTTTCTACAGTGCTGCTACTTAACTGAATGTTTCCCAGCCTGTAGCAGTGCATGGGGTTTTTTCGTCCCACATGCAGGATTTTACACTTGTCCTTATTGAACTTCATAAGATTTTTATTGGCCCATTGTTCCAATTTATCTAGGTCTCCCTGAATCCTGTCCTTGCCCTCCAACGTGTCTACTGTTCCCCCCAGCTTGGTGTCATCCGCAAACTTACTGAGAGTGCAGTCTATTCCATCATCCAGATCATTGATGAAAATGTTGAACAGAACCGGCCCCAGGACTGACCCCTGGGGCACACCACTCTTGACTGGTTGCCAGCTAGACATGGAACCATTGATTCCTACACGCTGAAACCGTTGATCTAGCCAGTTTTCTATCCACCTTATAGTCCACCTATCCAACCCATACTTCCTTAATTTGCCAATGAGAATGCTGTGGGAAACTGTATCAAAAGCCTTACTAAAATCAAGATATATGACATCAACGGTTCTTCCTGCATCCAGAAAACCAGTCATCTGCTCACAGAAGGAAATGAGATTGGTCAGACATGATTTACCCTTGGTAAATCCATGCTGACTGTTCCTGATCACTTTATTTTCTTTTAAGTGTTTGAGGATGGATTCTTTTAAGAATCTGCTCCATAATTTTTCCAGGGATTGAGGTGAGGCTGACTGGTCTGTAATTCCCCAGATCCTCCTTTTTCCCTTTCTTGAAAATAGGCACTACATTTGCTTTTTTCCAATCCTCTGGCACCTCCCCTGTTCTCCATGAGTTTTGAAAAATAATGGCCAGCGGTGCTGCTATCTCATCAGCCAATTCCCTCAGCACCCTTGGATGCAGTTTGTCCGGCCCCATGGACTTGTGCACATCCAGCTTCTTTAAGTAGTCCCCTCACCTGACCTTCTGCCACCAAGGGCCTCTCTTCTTCTCTCCAATCTGCCATACCCAGTGTAGTGGGCTGGGAGCTGACCCTGCCTGTGAAAACTGAAGTACAAAAAGCATTGAGCACTTCAGCTTTTTCCTCATCCTCTGTCACGAGGATACCTGCGCTATTCAGTAAGGGACCTACACCATCCTTGATCCTCTTCTTGTTATTGACATACTTGTAGAACTCTTTCCTGTTATCCTTCACATTCCTTGCTAGCCGCAACTCCATTTGTCCTTTGGCCTTTCTGATTTTATCCCTGAAGTTCCAGGCAATATCTTTATATACCCCCTTAGTCATCTGTCCAAGCTTCCACTTCCTGTAAGCTTCCTCTTTAAGCTTTAGATCAGTGCAGAGTTTTCTGTTAAGCCACGCTGGGCACCTTCTACATTTACTGTTCTCTCTGCTTATCGGAATGGTATCTTCCTGCACCCTTAGCAGGGTTTCTTTAAAATACAGCCAGTTCTCATGGACACCTTTTCTCTTCAGATCAGCCTGCCAAGGGATCCTGCTTATCAGTTCCCTGAGGGAGCCAAAATCTGCTTTTCTGAAGTCCAGAGTCTGCATTTTGCTTCTTTCCTTTTTTCAATTAATCAGCATCTTGAACTCTAACATCTCATGGTCACTGCTGCCCAGGTTGCCATTCACATCTACTTCCCCGATCAATTCTTCTCTGTTTGTTAGCAGCAGGTCAAGAGGTGCAAGCCACCTAGTTGGTTCCTGCAGAATTTGTACCAGGAAGTTGTCCTCAACACTCTCTCAAATCTTCCTAGATTGCCTGTGCACTGCTCCATTGGCCTCCCAGCAGATGTCAGGGTAATTGAAGTCCCCCATGAGAACCAAAGCCTGTGATCTAGAAACTTCTGCCAGTTGTCGATAAAATGCCTCATCCACCTCCTCCTTCTGGTCTGGAAGTCTATAGCAAACACCCACCACAACATCCCCCTTGTTGCTCTCTCCTCTAATCTTAACCCACAGATTTTCAACTGACTCATTTCCACTTCCATAATGGAGCAGTCATAGAGCTCTTTTAATATACCACTACTCCTCTTCCCCCTCTTCATCCTTGCCTCTTTCCTGAACAATTTATACCCATCCATGGCAGAGGTCCAGTCATGCAAGCTATCCCACTATGTCTGTTATTACAATTATATCATAGTTCCTTGTCTGTGCCAGTACTACCAATTCTTCCTGCTTGTTTCCCAGGCTCCTTGCATTCATATACAGGCACCTAAGATACCAGGCAGATTGCCCTACTTTCCCCTGTCGATTTTCAGTTCTGTTGCATCTACCTCCTTGCATTTTCTCCTGGCATTGTCCTCCCTCACTTGCCTCAGGTATTAGGGCTTCATTAGAACACCTAAGGCAATTATTTTATTCCCCCCATGTTGCAACTACCCTTTCTTTTATCCCTGCTGTTACAATCCCCCCTCCCCCCCAGGTCTCCCACATTGTCACTTACCTGCGGGCTTTGGTCTCCTTCTGAGTAAGTGTCTTATCTGTTATGAACATAATGTGTCGCTTTCTTTGCTCAGTCTGGTATACTTGGCTGACTGTATATAGCTAAGAGACTGTAAAGAGGATTAGTTAAAAGTAAAACAATGATGCAGTAAACACTACCTCTCAGGTTCAAAGAAGTCAAGATGACCAGTGTTCTTATCAACTGTGGGAAGAGAAATCACCAAGCTAGCACCATCCAGACAGAAAGGTTAACACTTCAAGGTCAAACACAAGCTCAAACAGCACCGACCATTTAAAAAGATGCTGTGGCACAGAGGTGTGGTCTTAGCAATTCAAGGGTCTGGGGCAAAACTCAAGAATGGGCCCCCCACACACCATGTGGGTGCCCCCACCTTTGACTTTTGTCTCCCCAACTCACCAGGGCCCCAGGAGCCCCCCATTCATTTTGTGCCCCCCCGCCAGACTTGCAGGCCAGGCCCCCACAGGTCCCTGCTAGCCTCACACCTGCTACCAGGCTCCCCAGCCTCCCCACCAGCCACACAGGGGACCCTTCGATGCCAACCTTGCAGGGACCCGCCAACCCTCAGCCCCTGCCCTGCCATGGGGTCCCCCGGCTGACTCCCTACTGGAGCAGCGCAAGTCATCCCCCACCACCCCATGGGGCTCTGTGCAGCTGTCCACGCTGCCCATGTGCTAAGATTAGCTGTGGTGGCACAGGAAAGAGGGTTTTTTGGGATAAGCTAAGAAATGCAGGCTTGTACGCGTTTGAGAAGTCTGACAGTGACACACACAGAAGGCCGTAAGCAGTGTAGGCAGTTCCTCCTAACTCACATAGATAAAAAGGAAGATAGAAAGGGTTACGCTTTGTTAAGAAAATATGCATGTAGGTTTTCCTTATTGCAAAATCACCATTTCTAAGACCAGTGTATCCATTAAGCAAAACAAACAATGCTTTTTTTTTGCAGGTCGTGTTTCTGTATCACTGCAGACATACATTGTCACAGGGCCTTGAAAATAAACTCTTTAAGGGTCAATTCCCATTTCAACCTGCTGTATTAGATGCAGTATCTAAGAGGTATCATTTGGTATCTAAGAGGCTGTTACTCAGGCCCTTGTCAGAGAAAGTGCAACTGGCAGAATTCTGCCCCGGGAGAGGTAAAATACCAAGACTTGATGTCTGGAGGAGAGCATCCAGAGAGACCCCTTGAGATGGGACAGTGATGCCGAACTGTGACACCCAGTATGTTGAAAATGGATACAAGAATTCATTATACTTTAAAAAGTTGTTTTTTGCATTAATTTTAGCAGGTGTAGGTTCACTGACATTATACAATACCTGTTCACTTGTGTTGTCCCAAAATTGGACAAATTTAAGAGTTTGGTGTTATTGGAGAGTGAATTGTTTGACAAAGTCAGCTGAACATTTCTTGACTTTTTAACTGTATTTTAAACTCATCTTTCTTATGTGAAAATACAGATATCCACCAGGAATATTAACAGCATTTAAATGAAAGTTTAGACTGAGACCAGTCTTCCTTTTTGGAATTGAGTGCCTGGGTCACACTGCTATTTATACTCCCTTTACCAGTCAAAGCATCTGACAAAGTGGGATTTTCTCCCATGAAAGCTCATGTGATAAATAAATCTGTTAGTCTTTAAGTGCCACAGGACTCCTTGTTCTCCCTCTCCTGCCCCCCCATATCGGTGGTTTTCAAACTTATTTCCTCAGGACCCAGTTGAAAAAAATAATTTACTCCTACAACCCAACAATTACTTCTTTGAGCAGCGCATTCTAGTCTTTTGCTGGCAGCATCAGGAGGTGCCGTGACCCAGTGCCTGAGGGTCTGCAAACCAGTACTGGGTCCTGACCCTAAGTTTGAAAACTATTGCTCTATATCACACTTATTAGAGTCAATGCTACATTGCAATTATCCTGTTTCAAATATAAATAATTTTTCAGCTGGAGAAATTCAGCTCTTTCTTTTGCATTGTTTTAATCATTTCTTCCCCCTGAAATTTTGGGACTATGATGACTGATTCTATTACCAAGCGCTTTCAGTTGAAGAACTGCTTGTCCAAGTCACTTCAAATTTGGTAGCAAAGAAATCTACAGTATGTCACTCCATCAGAATTAAACCTGTAAATTTTAAGGCTGATAAGACTAGGGCTGAATTTTAGAAGGGGCCAAAAATCAGGTGTTTAATTGAAACTCAGCTGCCTCTATAATGATGGAACAATTTCTACTGCACAATAATACTTGGTAAACTTAAGCAATAATGCTTGCATATGTCAGGATCACTTTCTCTGCAGCTCCTCCACTTGAAAACCCTCACATTACCTATTTTAGTACAGCTGTGTACATTAGCAAAGTTTAAAAAAAATCAGAGTCTCTGTGTGTGTTGGGAAGAGGGGGGAAGAATATACCCATCTGTTTTTCAGTAGTCCTAGTTTAACCAGTTCCCCTGTCTTGGTTGTTTGTATGTCTTTCAGGCAATCACTCCCACTATATCAATGACAACAGACCTCTTTGGTCAACAACAAAAACTGTCAGATGTGTTAGTGAGATCTAGGTGATTAGTGTGAAAGACTGTGCAAAGAATAGATGTAGCTTTCATCTGTTGAGATTCATCATCCATGAAAAGAAAAATGTTATACTTTAGCATTTGAAACATTTGTTCAAATCAAAAGAGATGTTTTCCATTTGATATTCTAAAAGGGTAAAAATATGTATTTTTTCTGATATACAGGACCATAATCATTTGTATCAGATCTCTCCCTCCCAGTGTAAAAAGCTTTAGAAATAAATGACAAGCAGATGGCATGTCATTATCTCTATTGGAGATCCTTGGGTACTATTAGTCAGTCACTGAATACCATCAGGGAATGCTTTTTTGTGTCAAAGTGAATAAGCTGCATGGCTTGCTGTCCGCTCTGATATTTGTTTAATGGTTATTGATAAACAAGCTATCACCTTAAGTCACGTGGCTATCACATTTAGAAATCTGAGTTGCAGATGTCATTGAGAAGCATCAATGGTTTGACCTTCCTTGTTCATGCTAGCTCAGTCTTTCACTCTGCATTTTTGCTGCAGTGTGTATTCTCATACCACCATTCTTGGTTGACTTCTGTATAAGTGTATCTGATTATTCTCACCCTGCAACTATTCTTTTTTATCCTACTCCATATGCCGGCATATGCCACCCTATTATCCTGTTTTGGCTTTTTCACTGGGCTATTATATTCACTTGTTGCAATTATTGCCAATAAACTGCTGTCTGACAAGCCCATTTTCCTGAATTATGCTACTAGCTACTAGAAATGCTACATTGATCCTAAGTGTATTTGTATCAATGTCTTCAATTTTCTCTGCAAGAATTGCTCATTTGTCTGCCATGCAAAAGACTTAATAGTAAAGTAACTAATGTCCAGTAATGGTGGACATTCCCACCACATGTTCATATTTCTGAGTTGAGAAATTTGGAACTGCCATTCCTAGGAATTAGTGGAAATCAGAGGTATTAGCATGCAGAATGCAGATTAGGATACTATTCTCCCTCTGTGAGGGAGATTTTGTGCCACTGTGAACACGTTAAATGATGGCACAAAAAAATCCACAGAGCAGGGAGAATATTACAGAAGAAACCAACAGCTGTCAAACAACATCCTGGGCTTTTGCATGGATTATCCTGTTTCCAGATAGTTCTGCTATCAGGTACCAAAACGAAGTAGCTGGTTCATTGTGAGAACAGCTCTAATCTAAACAAAAGCTTTTTCAGTCCTTGATACACTATTAAATCACTTATCTAGGGCATTGTTTCCATCTGAGCAGATGTCTACAGCACAAACTCCATGTGACAAGTCCTCAGAAATGTGTATTGTTCCGTTAGCCCAAGGGGTGGATATTTAAATTTTCTTCATAGCAAGCCTACTCAATTGTTATCACTGTTACATAAAATCTCCATATAATTCAATAGACATAAATTGTCTGAATCTAATTAATCCCATAAAATGATCAATTATAATTTTTATAAAAAATCCATACTTAATAGATAGCCAAATGGCTATAAACTATATTAAGCTGAATGAGTCAGATACCATCTGTGATAGAAAGCATACTGAATAATACCGATTAGATACAAAGCATATTGAGCTGAACAAAACAGATCATATAATAAATTTACAGTCTATAATACACCCTGAAAACCTGCTAAGATAGATAAGTTCTGTCACATAACAGATTTTTCATCCAGAGTCCAGGAGTGCAGAACAATTTTGACTCATTTAGCAGATCAGTTGCATGCTCCTCCTGATTTCATGCCATGATGATTAAGGATGAAAAATATAAGAGAGAGTTGGCAACTGTAATAAATCAGGAAGCTTTGCTTAACTTTGCTTTAAATGTTTGTACAAGAAAGAATTACATAAAACTAAGACAGTTAAAGTGATGTATAGTAGCTTTTCTGAGAAAAGTTTCTGCTATAATGTCTGTTCACCTTCAGATTTCACACATATGTGGAAACAATAACACAAGATGAGCATCAGTATAAAGTTTTGTCTCCATTCTTATAAATGCTTTGTAAATATTACAGGGTGGCCTCATTTAAGGTGACTTTTGGGGGATTAAGGAGCCAAAACTGTGAGCCAGGTAATTTGTCACAATTGAGCAGACCATAGGTCAAGCAAGTCAGTTTAGGTGTTTTCTTTACATTATATTAATTATAGCCACATTTCAGCAAGTACTAAGTGCCTTGTTGAATTTGGGATTAAGGACCAAATTTTCAAGTTTCTGATGCCTCAGTTTTTGGGTGTGCAATTTGTAAAATCTAGGTATCTTAAATGGGGCATTCAAAATCTCAGATTTTCAAACTGGCCTCAAAATTTGAAAAATGAAAACAAGTAAAATAAATAAATCTAGTTTAATTAATATTCTGTGTAATATACAGATGCTGAATACAGTAAAATTATAGAGGTGACGCTATTCAAAATCTGGTTTGGAATGACTTTAGTTTTTCATGTGTCACAAACCAACAGAATAGGAGAAACTGCAGTTGGAGCTCTTATTCTGCCCTTAATTCTCCCCACTGTGCCTGATGGATTGAGAACATGTGTGATGGCTATATAGTACATAGGTACTCTGCACATCTAGCTGCCAAGGGCTGTGCTACCACCATCCGAACCCCACTGCAATAAGCACAGATGATGCTGCCACCACTTCCTATTACCAAAGCAGGTATTTGTACTGTAATAGCTAAAGAATAGTAAGAAATAACATTTTGTGGCACTTTGGATTATATTAGAAGCTTCCCTTGGGGAAAAATTGCTACATTTACAATAGGTTTCAAATAGGGAGCTCTGGAAAACTTCTCTCTCATTATTCAATCTCATCAGTTCAGATATTCTAAACTCAGACGCTCTCATGCTTGTGTAGTTTCATTTTATTTAAAAACTTAATCACTCCTTTGAAGGAAGAATTGAACTCATTTCTCACCAGGACTGACTTGAGTACTGTTGCTTTAGATGTACTTTGCTGTAGTGTCTTTTTAATAACATACCCACGGTGGTTTAAATGTGATTGATGGTGGAATGAGAGGGGGCTTTCATTGTGATTTTATTATTATTGAACTAAATGTGTTCTGGGACAAAGGCTGACATTCTTAACTAGTTATAGACTAAGAAATTTTTCTTCATTCTGTGTGTGTTTTTGTTTGGAAAAGAGAAATGCATTAAAAATACCACATGAACATCATTTTTGCATATTTAACACACAGCCCAAAAAAATCCACTGCCAATTTATGCAAATAATAAAGCTGTACCAGGATATAATCAAAGTGATGTGCTTGCATTTTACATCCCTGTCCCCAGCCTTTCATCTGCCCTCCCCACTTTTTTTAAATATATGCCCAGAGAATGTCCCTCTGGAGATGGGATTCTCTCTTTAACTGGGTGTGTTGCGATGTTCCTCATACTAGGTCCCAATCTTGATTCTGTTAGATGCTACCATAATGTTAAGATATATTTTTTTTTAATTCTAAAGCTAGGTCATTTACTAATTCCTGGATGCATTAACCTACAGTGAAACAAAGTGCTCACTGTCTTGATTCTTACTTAATAAAATTAACTGTAAAAATCAATGCATAAAATAAAAATTTCATAGTTTTCAAAATAGATCCTGATCCTGTATAATCTTTGCATTATGTGCTATCATTGGCACCAGTAAGCGTAAAAATCTGTTCTGATCTGGGTGAGTTTTACACCAACATTGTTCGAATAAGCATGGGAATTATAGATCCATGCTTTAGGCTTCCACTCCTGGAGTCTTGAGATTACAGCAGAATATTAGAAATCTTTTTCCTTAAAAAAAAAAAAAAAAGCTATCTTTCATTGTTATGAAGAACAACTTGCAAGTGTGAACTAAATAGGACAGATTCAGTGATATTCTCAGGGTCTGTGGCTCTGAGAAAAGAAGCAAGTCCCATACATCTCAAATTAAATGTTGACATCCATTGTTTTGGAGCCCTGCCAACACCACCCTCCCAGAGGACAGAGTGACAGGAAAGAGGTATGTACTGGTCCCAGGCCACCTATGCAAACAGCAATGCTGTAGGTGCTGGAGTTAGGTCCAATCACCCCTTGTTGCTCCTTCTGTTTTTGGCCAAGGGCCTGAGGGAAACTCATCGTCATCTTGTTGCTTGTGACAGGAGTTACGAACCCTCTGCTCCAAGGAGAAAATAAGGCAGGGCAACGGGGAGCCCCATATCATGGTGTACTCAGGGCCCCGAATTTTCTTACTAGAGCTCCGTCATGAAAAGCAGTTGAGCTGCTGACCTGCTATATCTTTGGCTTCCCAGACGAGACACTATTTCTGTCAATCACACTGAAAATGGCAACATGCATTTGTTTCTCTATAAATTTCATATATTTTGTAAGGAGACATATACTCATGTAAAAATGGTATTTAACATAATAATAGTTGAGCAACAATACTTGCAATATTTTCAAAAGCTTTCATTTTTCACCCTCAAAATTAGGCCTGTTAAGGCTCTTTTGGTGCTGTGGCTCATTGTCAAGCAGACAGTCTTTACCATTTACTCTTTAAATGTGACCACAAATAGCAGTCCTTTCTTTTGTTATAGCAGATCAATGATCACTAATTGAAAACTGGGAATGCTTTCAAATATTTTTCCTCTGTTCATTTCTAATCTAATTTTAATTTATACTAGGAAGCATACTGTTATTTCAAATGGGGAGTCTTTCCTGCCAGTGAGACATTTGGATATTAAGCTATTTCTTTTAATATTTTATTAAAGAAGAAAAATCCAGGAAAAAGCACGGCAGAATATGTTTTGTCAGACGCAAAGAGGCTGACCCCTGCTATAACTTGGTGCAAGAGTCAGGTGCTTAGGAACAGATTGCAGGATGGAAGCCTAACTAGGATTTTGTGTTTAATGTTTTTTTCCTGTGTAACACCAATGTATCTTTCATTTTATGAATTCTTTTTGTGAGTCCCTGGTAACCTTTGATCACTGCTGCTAAGTTCATCTGAGTCTTGTGTAATATTTTGTCACATTTGTTTAATTGACTTAAGAGCATTACTGTGGAATTTGCTTTTAAGTCAGTTATGCAAATTTGAAACCCTCACCTTAGCTTTTGGCCTTAAAGACAATAAACTATTTAAATAACGTTAGCTTAACTAATCAGGGATAGATCCAACTTTGGTGTAAGTGTAACCCATGTGCCTAAATAGGTGCAATCTCTTTTAGGGATCCTTATGGCTGGGTTACGTTACTGGGCAGATTTTGCAGCCCAGAAACCAGAAACTTCTGGTAAGAGGGTGGGGGAGCACGCTGAGCATGCCCCACAAGTTTTATTGTTGAGCTGGAAGTGCATACCCAGGGACAAGCCTGAGAGGAGAAGCCTGGAGAGGAGCAAACAGAGAGAACTGCAGAGGACATTGGCTAAGGGACTCAGTGAAAGGAGCTGAGCAGGAGTGGACCGCAGGATGTTTTCTCCCAGCTTTCAACTGCTTTGCAGGGGAGTTGTCTGCAGCAGAACTGAGAGCTGGATCGCCAGTGACTTGATTGCATGGTGTTGGCTGCACAGGAGGAGGAAAGGACTGCATGGCATCTGCCTGAAGATTCCTGCAGCTAGAGAGGATGAGGATTGCTTTCGTTCTGCATTCAAGCCCCAAGGACTTAAAAGACTGCAATTGAGATAAGGGTGACTCCACCTGAACTTTGGGACTCTTGGGTTTCTTACAGTTTTGTTTAAATGTATCATGGTGCTTTAGGATAAGGTGTGTTTAGTTAGTTAATAAAGTTCATTGTTACTTTTCTGTTGAGTAATAGTTTAATGTAGGATGGAAACTCTGAGCAGTCTTTGCTGTGAGTCCTTTTGACAACTGGATCCTGGCTCTCCAGTTGCTTTCATCAGGGGTTTTCTCTGTGAGGCACTGGAGAGGGGCAATTGAATGAATTTGAGCCCACCCTAGCAGGTTACATAAGCACAGCAAATTGACGTCCAAGGAGTTCAACTATCCTTACATCAGGAAGAGAGTAAGCATGGAAAATCTGGGAGGAGGGGTAATAAGCAGCCATGTCAGAAAAAGTCCTATATCTTGGGACCACCACTAGAAAATCAGGACACCTGGTCACTCTAATCAGGACAGATTTGGTCTTAAATCTGATTATAAGCAGTCTTAGGACTGAACTAACAGTAAGTCTGAGCATCTCTGTTAAAAGAAAGACATAGAACAAACTTTCACATGGCAACAAACACCATCAGTGAAATTATATCTATATAAGGTCTTAGCTCTAACATTGTATTTCAGCCTATGTGGCAAAGATGTTTCCCACTTAGGACTTGAATCTCCAAACTGAAAAATTAAAAGGAGATTGGTTCAAAAATAAGATGATCTAAATAAGTTGACCATGTGCTCTAAAGCCTTATGTCACTTAATATATTTAAAGAGATCAAAAAATCTGATCTGGGATAGGAATAAGTAACAAGTTGCAAAGTAGACACGTAGGGAGGAATTAAACCTAAACAGAACACTAGATATTTTGGGAAATGAAAAGAGGCAATGTGAAAACCACCCCCCCACACACACCCACACCCACTACAGTTCAGACAGAAAAAAGTTTTACTCAAACCCATAAAAGACCAAGGATTAGTAATGCATTTTGGGGGCAATCCGTTTTAAGTTTCTATAATAGTTCAGAGTACAAGTTTTTGTCCTGTTCTTTTTACAGTCCTTGTCCTTAACTCTTTCAGGTATTGATTGTTCACAGAAAACAAAGTGAGTGTTCATTTGCAAAACAGTCAGTATATTGGATGGCCATCAAAGGCTACAAATTTTTTCTTCTTTTTGAAGAAGTATTAAAATGAAGAACAGTGGTGCAGTACAGCTGAGATCAAGGACGGAAATGATCTCACATAACAGAACATTGTGACATGAGCGCACATCTTCCTGCAAATTTTAGCAAGTAATTTATAAGTCAGATTGGTCACCACCCATTTCTAAATCTATAGCCATAGTTTCCTTTTCAGTAAGAAACTGCTGCACACAAGAGGTATCCGTGTCTGGCTTGAGTTTTTACTACTACCAAATAGCCAAATTGTCTATCAGAAAGGTGGGCTTTTATTCTTTTTCATAGCATGAACCACATTTCAAGAGAAAGCTTGTATCATGGTCAACTTCTTGCTCACAATCACAGTCTCTGTGGAAGCCACAGCAAATATATGTTTTACACCCTCTTTCCTTCAAATGGGCATTTTATCATTGACTTCAAGGGGAGCAGAATTAGGCCAGCATTCCAGGCTTTTCAAAATCCCACCCATAACATGTTTTTTTGTCTTACAAAGGAATACATCATGAATGAGAATAAGAAGAAACTAACCCTCTATGACCAGGCAGTTGCTCATGGAGAAACAACTGCTCCTTGAACTATCAGATTCAGTTTGGTTTTGTGGGAGATAACGGTTCTGCTGAAGTTTCCGGCATAGGTGTAAGATAAGAAAACCAGCAAGAGCAAAACCAGCTTAAACTAGTCAAAAACCACAATTTGACTCAAAATACCCTAAACCCCTTAGCACGCATGCTTAATTAGCTTATACATATTAACCAACACACCTACAGGTGGAGACTTTATATGCAAACAAGCTACAGGGGAAGTAATATAGGTCATAGCTGATTATAATATAGGTCATAGCTAATTATAATATAGGCAGAACGGAAAGATTGTACACCCTGTCCTGTCCTCCAATGACGGATCAGGGGGAGGGACCATGCGGCCGGGAGATAGGATAAAAGGAACTGAATTTTGTAATCAAGTGTGTCTCTGTATAAGACAGCACCCAATTCAGCTGAATTGAAGGGAATAAAAATGCTTGACTTGAGAATTGGTGTCTCCTCTTAAATCAAACAGTCGGAGTGTTTCTGACAGGTTTATTCTTCAGCATCTCTTTTTATCACAGAATCAGACCTTTTTTTGACACTTTACAGTTGGATTTGAACATGTTACGGGCACTTTACAACTTGTGTGCTTCTGACATGAAACAACAAAGCCCTGTCTGAAAGCACAAACTGATTGAGCCTGTTTATCAGTCATGAGGCTGTGTAATAAAAAGCTTCTTTCATAAAACAGATAATAGTGTTTGTTGTTTCCTGCAGCACCTTGTTAAAATTTGTTGTTTTAAAAAGATATTTATTGAGTGGTTGGTAAGAAGTGGGCCTATGAGACTTTGTAAACACTTTAAGAAAATGCTTTCAAGGTAACAAAATAAGCTGGTTTTAAAATTCCATTTTAATTTTTAAGACAGACTATTTAAATATGTGGCATGACTTAAGTGTCTAACATGGCATTAATCACTATGATAATCAGTCTAGGTGTTCTTTACCCAAGTCTTTTTGTTTTCCAGATTTGAGAGTGTTGGATTCTTTGCCACCTGTTGCATCTATCCTCTCAATCATTAGTGATAGGCTCATTAAGCTAGTGGCTTGCTGTTCAACATTTTTTTTTAAAGAGTTTTATGCTGAGAAGGAACAGATACTATTATGATAAAAACATAAAGAGTGGAAATAAAATCCTGTTACTATAATGTTGAGTCTTGGATAAAATGGGCTTAACTGATTAAAGAGATTTACAGAAAATGAGAGAAGTTGCTGTGTTAATGATTACACAGCACCTTTACTCCTGCAAATCACAATTGGATGGCAACGTGCTCAATGAGAGGTAAGCTGCAGCTGAATCGGCAATGATGTGGATTTAAATGGAATCTATAAGTACATAACTCACTTATGTGTTGATTCTGCTATAGAACTGATCCTTCAATCATATTTATTTGTTTAATTCAAGTACTCATGAGTGAATAAAAAGGGATGGATCTGTCTCTGCCAATGTGCAATTGTACAGTAGAGGTAAAGATGAAAAAGAAAATGGCATATTGCATACAAATTGATTTTATCATGTAGCATTGAGTTTGACTAAGTACCAGAATCAACAGGCCAATTTAAATTCAATTTAATGCAAGTCTTAACATATAATGAAAATTAACTCTAAATACTCTCCAGCTAAAAAAGGCAGCTAAGAAATAAAATTCTGAAGATTTCTTACTCAATTTCAAATCAAAATCTTAACAATTATGTTACTGTGAATACAGTAACACTGTTGACACAGTAACATGTTAAAAGTTTCCACTAAAGCTAATATGTGTGTGTGTGTGTGTGTATAATTATGCAGAGTTAGTAAAGATATTTAGATCTTAATCTAGTTTTGACTATAGAGGACCAATGAGCAATAAATGGGTTTGCATAATTCAGTGTCCATTAAAATAATAAAATCTGGTATTTCTTTCTGTCTCTTTCCCAGTGTCTGGTTCTCTTCCTTTTTACTGTTCCTTTCTAGGTTTCAAGAATTCAATGTCTATTGATTATTTTGCTTGCATAATAACCCTTGCTGGTAAAAATACCATTGCTTTTAATGCTAGGAGATTTTTTTTTTCCTTTCAAGATGAAGATGATGTAGCTCCTTCACACCTCCTCCCCAGCTCATTATTGAAAAAGTTAAGTACTTGATTTGATACTTCTTCGATTCCTTACCTAAAAACAGAGAATGAAGTTTTCCCTAAACATAAGCTATTTATTATTTGGGCAAAAATCTAATCAGGTGGTGCTTTCTCTGCACTGGAAGAGATTTTTACACTTAGTGCTACCTAGAAAGTACCTTGCTGAGTTGAAGCCTTAAAAGCAAGAAAGACCAATTATGTTATTTGTCCCTTTTAAAGTGGATGATACAAGAGTAGCAAGTTGGAAAGGACTAATCAGTGGTTTTCAAATTTCTCCTTAGTACCCAGTTGAAAAAAAAAAGTCATTTATGCCCATGACCCAACAACTACATCTTTTGAGCAATGCATTCGAGGCTTTTGGCAGCAGCAGCAGGGGTGCAGGACCCAGTACCTGAGAATCGGTGACCCAGTGCTTGGCCCTAAACATAAGTTTGAAAAACCACTGGATTAAACTATGAATATAGAGATTATGAAAGATCCATTAGTGATAGCCCTGGAAAATGAAGGCCTCTAAGTTACAATAATAGTGATAATGTGACATCATCCATACTTTCATTTTCCTTGTGCCAAGCAATAAACCTTTCCCTTCTTCCTTTTGAGACTGCATTTAAATCTCACCATTGAGAAGACTTCTTGAGATGCAACCTACACGATCTCCTCACCTTGTTTTCTGTTCCACACTGTTTGAATCAAAACACTTTGTTTGATTTGCTGCAATAATCTTTACTGATCTTGTGCCCTGCCCTTCAGTGCATTAGTTTTCTCTTCCACACTGTACATTTTCCATTTCACTATTTGATGAAGTAGGATTCACCGATGAAACCTCAGCTCACCATAGAGCTCTCTGTTGAGCCACGCTGGGTACCTTCCATATTTGATGTTCTTTCCGCACATCGGAATGGTATCTTCCTGAACCCTTAGAAGGGTTTCTTTAAAATACAGACAGCTCTCTTGGATGATTTTTAAAATTAGCCTCCCAAGGGATCCTGCCCATCAGTTCCCTGAGGGAGCCAAAATCTGCTTTTCTGAAGTCCAGGATCTGTGTGCTTCTTCTTTCCTTTCCTCCTTTGATCAGGATACTAAACTCTAACATCTCAGGGACACTGCTGTCCATGTTGCCATTTACTTCTACTTCCCCGATCAATTCTTCTCTGTTTGTGAGCAGCAGGTCAAGAGGTGGAAGGCCCCTTGTTGGTTCTTCCAGCATTTGTACCAGGAAGTTGTCCTCAATGCTCTCCAAAAACTTCCTGTGTTGTCTGTGCACTGCTGTATTGCCCTCCTGGCAGATGTCAGGGTACTTGAAGTCCCCCATGAGAACTGGCGTCCATGATCTGGAAACTTCTGCTACTTGTCGATAGAAGGCTCATCCACCCCCTCCTTCTTGTCTGGCAGTCTATAGCAGCAACCCACCACAACATCCCCCTTGTTGCATTCTCCTCTAAACATAAGCCAGAGACTTTCAACAGGCTTGTCTCCACTTTTATAGTGGAGCTCTGAGCAGTGATAAAGCTCTTTTACATATAGTGCTACTTCTCCACCTCTTTGCTGCCTGTCCTTCCTGAACAATTTATACCCATCCATGGCAGTGCTCCAGTCATGCAAGCTATCACACCACATCTCTGTTATTCCAAGTACATCACAGTTCCTTGTCTGTACCAGTACTACCAATTCTTCCCGCTTGTTTCCCAGGTTCCTTGCATTTGTGTACAGGCACCTAAGATACCAAGTCGATTGCCCTACTTTCCCCTACTGATTCTCTCTCCTGTTGCAACTTCCTCCTTGGAAGTTCTCCCAGTGTCGTCCTTCCTCACTCACCTCAGGTATTAGGTGCCCTAATGAATCCATAAGATATCGATTTGATTCCCCCCACCCCAACCCCTGTTCTGACTAGACTCTCTTTTATCCCTGCTGTTACAGCCCCAGCTCCTCCCAAGTTCCACCCCTTCTCCCAGGTCGCCCTCATTGTGACTTTCCTCTTACCTTACTTCCAGCTTTGTTGCTATTATTTTTATTACTAAATTATTTTGGAGAGTTCACTACAAATCAGAGGGCTTGGGTTCCTGATCAAACAGTGTACAATCCAATTTCAGGCAACAATGGAACGAAGGGTGATTTAAGACAATAGAATGGGAACAGAAAGGACACACTAATGCTAGGATTTGAAAGCAAGGAGTTCATTATGATGGAACAGAATTTTAGATGTAATACATAGCTAAATGTCTTTGTTTATTCCTTTCTTCTCAAAATCTCTTTACAGTAATGAAATGCCTAGAATTGAATGGACCCTTCCAGTAGCAGCTAAGCTATATACTGCAAGATTATTATCTGCGCGTACTGTGACATAATCCAGCTGTGAAGTAAAAGCTAGAAGCATTATGAAATTTAGAGAAAGAAGTGTTGCTCCATATCTTATTGGCTGCTTGATTTTACAGGTATCATAGCTGCATAAAATGGTGTGTGTATGTTTGGATGAGTGGGAAGTGAAGTACTAGAGATTCTAATAAGGAAAGATGATCTAGAAAGAGATCAGTGGAAAATATCCTTCCTTTGAGCTCTTAACCCCATTTTGATCGATAGATTAATCACAAGGAGGCCCAGCTAAACCTATTATCTCACATCACCAACAGAATGTAAACAGGAGGAGTAAATACAATCAGGTATTGCAATCATGTTATTTACAAAACATACTATAAGAAAATGTGTATAGCCCCCATATTATTTGCATAAAGGTGTTTAATAATTTTAGTTTCAGATAAGTTTTTTCATAATTATACCAGCTGTGAATAGCATATCTTCTTAATTTCAACATGAAAGCAGATTCTCCTTTCTTCATAGTATATGATTTAGATTCTGTAAGGTGACAGGAATGAGCTACAAATCTTTGGCCAAGTTGTATGCAGTAGATGTTTGTTTAGGCCAGGAAATCAATCTAAGGTATTCTCTTAGAGAAGAGAAGGGCATTTGATTCCCAAGGAAATTAGCTATTCTATCTAACAAGTTCGTGCTTTTGAAAGTGTAAGTTTGCTGATCTTACATTGTGCCTCATCATGAATGTATGATTAATATTATGAAACAGAAAAGATAGAAAGTAATTGATCTAACCCCAAAAATAATTTCTTCAGAAAAAGTTAACTGAGTGCTCTCTCTTTGGGAGCTATAGGTATTACAGAGTGAGTAACTTCTGAACCACACACAGATATTCCACTTAAAATTAAAGGCCTGACAGGTACAAAAAAAAAAAAAAAAATTAAAAGCCATACCACTTCGACATTTTCAGTAAGTTCCATATGTAAACTGTTTGAGCCTCACTGTGTAGCAGGGACTTGCTGAGTTGATGCTCTGTGGCCCAAGTTCAAAATTGATACCTATCTCAGAGTGCCTGTTTGACATAGCAGTAAAAGATGTCCCAGGGTCACACAGAAGGCTTTTGTTATCAAACCCTTCACCTGATGCTGTTACGCTGATTAGCAAAGGAGTATGCGTGACATGTTGACTGCAGAGATTAAAATTCAGAAGCTTTTGAAGGTGGAAAGGTTGAATATTTATGTTTAGAGAGCCAGGACTCTGGACACATCTGATAAAAGCAAACAATAAAAACAGCAAAGAGGAAAATGTCTGGAAATCTGTTTTCCCATCTAGTGAAAGTCTAAGAAGTGAGAGGAAATTGTCTAAATGGACATTTCTACAGCAAAATATCTGTTTTGACAAAGTTGTTTGTAACTTCATGATGACATTTTAATAGAGAAAATTTGTTTTTTCTAAGAAGGTATAATAGTAAGTATCTGTATTAGCAGCACAACAGTGAATGCTATGATGATAACACATATTCAGAAACTGTGTTGGTGAGAAAATAAAAAATGTAATGGGGCCACACCCACCTCTTGGGAGCACCTCCCTCTGGTCAGGTGTGTCTGCACACTTTCAGTTTGTGGTTGCCACTCTCAGTGGTTTCTCATGCAATTTTCAGGGCCCCAGCTCTCCAGCCAAGTCACACATACTCTCTGTTTGTGAGCCAGAACAAAGCCCTTCTTTGTTATATTGTCCACCAGAGGCTATATCAGTGCCCTCCTTTAATGTCTCATTAGCCTTTGCCAGGCTCGCTTTTTAAGTAGTCCCAGCCCTAGCATGGGGCCATGCTCCCAAAGCTTCCTCTCCCAGAGGACATCATCTTCCTACAACCTCTCCAGTCTCAGTCCTTTACTGAGACTAGCAGCCAACCAGGATCTCCTTTGTTGCTCCCCAGTCCCTACCAGCATTGTCTTAGGCTTAGTTCTAGTAATCATCCAGAAGCTCTCACATGCCCCTGGTCTCTGCCAGCAAACTGTAAACTATCCAGAGCTCAGTCCCAGCGGTCACTCAGCAATTCTCTGCTTCTTCCTTCCCCTTCTAGCACTTACCTATCTGGGGCCCTTCTGCCCTTTCCTCCAGCTAGCAACACAAAGCTCTCTCTTCCTATTCTAGGCTATAACTAACTATTATCCTAGACTGCAGCTCCTTTTATATGGCTTTGCTTAACCCTGATTGGCTGCTCCCTGCAGCCTCTCCCATTGGCTGCTTCCTGGAAACCACTCTAGGCCACTTGGAAGACTTTTTTTCTGCCCTTTTCTGGGACAGGGTGTGAGAGGACTCTGAGGCCTCAGAACGGGGATTCTGGGCTTTATCTGTCCTATCACATTTATATTAAAATCATATTAAATACTAAATTTTGAAAGAAAAAACAAAGTAATTATGACCGTCTGGTGGCAATAACATGAAGAATGCTGATTTAAACACAAGCTGCTTTCGATAAATGAGTACATTCTCTGTCACTTTTTTAAAATTAGTTTTTGATCTAACATCAAATGACATCTCAATGTCTATTGAAAAACAAGTTGTGCAGTGATCAAGGACAATATAAGACTGTAGCATCTGCACTGAAAGCTTCTGGATTTCAATTAACTAATTCAGAAACACTAGTCCTTGAAAAAAAATATGCCTTTTCACTTGGAGTTTTTGTGTGCTAATCAATATCTTATTATCTTTAGCCACATCAGCCTGTTCCTATTACTTGTGCCACATTTTTTTTTCAAATCTCACAAAAGGAGTATGAAACACATTGAACACATTGTGCTTGGTTGAACCATGAAAAATTTAAGAATTGTATATTAGTGAAAAATAGAGCCAAGAACAACACTTCAGACAGAGGGAGAGACAGACAGCTTGAAAGAGAGAACCAGATATTCAATCTCTCACTTTACAGACAGGGGGAACAGTATGGTGTCACCACTCATTCTTGTCCATGGCTTGTCCTGTCCTCTCTTGTCCATCAGATAATACTGAATAAAAATGAAACAAACAAGAATACTAATTTCTGATCAGAATAACTTATAGTTTGTTATTTTTGGTATTATCTGTGATCCAGTAAGGTGATAAAATGAGAAATAGGATTTAAATTCCAATTATATATCAGGGATAAGAGAAATGAGCAAAGCATCAAATCGTTAACACTTAGAGAAGACATATTTAGAGTTCTTATAGAACTAAGTGACTTAATAGTTCAGAAAGTGGAAGGTAAGACATGGAGGAGCCATGAGGCTCTAAAGCCCCCCAACATGCTTGGTAGTGCAAAATTAAAAGCTTTTAGATGGAGTACTAGTAGTATAGTAGTTCCTTGATGTGCTCAGGGTGTCAACTTCACTCCTATTAATATGAAACCCAAGGGGGAGGGGGGAATACATGACAGAAAGGGCGACTTATTTGATAAATTTGAAGCTAAATTACAATAGTGTTCTTCCTAGTTCCCCATTCAGCAAAAGATTTGTTCCCCTGCCCAGTTTATTTGACAAAACCATGAAGAGGAACTGTGACATATAAATATAGGTTGCTGGTGAGTTTTAGAAGGATCATCTCAGATTGCTGTGGTGTACTCTTCTTCTGGAGACTATTTATAAATTAGAGACTCTGATCTCACTAGTAATTCACGATGATTGTGTGGATTAGATGAAAAATGACATAATTGGACTATGACACATTCTTTCTTCCTCTAACCTTTAATACAAAACTACATAAATTTTAAGAGAAACAAATGAAGTTGAGAAATTGGATTAAAAAAAGAAAGAAACCAACTCAAGTAGATCTTAATTATATAACCATGTACAAAGAATACTTGGGGAATTTATGAGCATAAACTAGAGGAACCCAGAGGCAGTTTCAGCTTGTGTGTCCATTACTAGTAATATATCAGTTCATGATGGATGGGAGATACAGACACTGGCAGCATTAGATGCATTTTCACTAAAATATCTTTGAGCAGTTTTTTTCACTGTATAGGGCAAAACTAGGCATTTCTTCAGACATTTTGGTTTTCTCTGAGCATAAATTATTGTTATATGACAAACAAGGAGTCCCATGGCACTTAAAGACTAACAAATTCTTTTATCACATGAGCTTTCATGGGAGAAAATGCCCCCCTTCTTCAAAGCACCTGATGCAAAGTGGGATTTTCTTCCATGAAACCTCATGCAATAAATAAATTTGTTATTCTTTAAGTGCCACAGGACTCCTTGCTTCTTTTGCTGAACTAGACTAACACGGCTACCCCTTTGGAACTTGCTATGTGATAGTTACTCAACCAAATTCTGATCCATTAAATCACTGTACATCTAGAGTGATACCATTGTGCAGCTATTTCAGCTTTACAGAGTTGCAGGTTTATAGCAATATAACTAAGCTCAGAATCTGATACAATGTGAAAAAAGACAAGAAGAATTCTATCTGTATTTTTGCATGAGTTCTTCTGTGATCTATCCCAGTATCCTATCACAGGTTAGTGGGTAGCCCTTAATGTTTCATGTAATTTACTATTCATCCAACCACAGTAAAGTCTTTCCAGTGGCATCAGTGACAATGAGTAACTGCTCCTTTTAATAGAGTTACTTCTAATTCACACCATTGTGAGAGCAGAAAGACGGTCAACATATTTTCTGGTTTTTTGTTTTTTTTTTTTTTCTTCTTGAAGGGTCAAATCTGCAAATGGTAAAAATCACTGAATATTGATTACGATGCTCACAAATGTTTTTATGTAGCATAAAAGTGCTAAAAGTAGGGGCTAAAATACGCTTAGTAATTTACAATATGCAGTGTACCATAATGGAAAGGTTTATACAGTGTGTTGTAAAATCAACTGTATTCTTAGCCAAACCAAATAGAAGCATATTTTTTTAAGGATTATGCTAGGCACAGTGCTGTCACTTCACATTTAGAATAAGTCTGTTACAAATATGCAAAGTACTTTTGATTATGAGACCTGGATAACTTCCAACTCAACATTTTAACATTACTGTTCTAAGTTGCCATAAAAATGATAAAATCTGGAATGTTT
Source organism: Podocnemis expansa (assembly GCA_007922195.1). Taxonomy (NCBI): domain Eukaryota; kingdom Metazoa; phylum Chordata; order Testudines; family Podocnemididae; genus Podocnemis; species Podocnemis expansa. The sequence goes on from ML682006.1 coordinate 2,731,364, forward strand.
ATTTTAAGACTTTGTGATCTCCACTCACATTATTTCAGAATTTATCTTATGGCCCAAATAGGTGTGGTCTATTACTCTTTAATCATAGTCTAACAAACAAGTAGTGGTTCATTGACCTTCATAAAATACATTCCTTGTTTACTGGCAGCCTCAGACCATGAAGATTCTGAACTTGATGCATATGAAATCAACAGCAAGACACATTGATTTAACAGGATGAGAAGTCAGGAAGAGTTGTTATTTAATCTAATTACAAAAAAAAAAAGAAAACTAGAAAAATATAGCTAATATCAATCTTATGTGGTTTTGCCATTACTGGAGATTTGCATTCATGGTTGTCCATATTATATGATACTCTGTTAATCTTTGTGGACAAATAATCCTTTTGATTCACCCAGTTCTTTGTTCACATTGTCTATCCAAGATCTCATTTTTCTATCTCATGTTCTTCTGCCATCAGTTCACTCTTTAGTACCTATAAATATGCATTGTTCACTGAAACCAAAATATGGCATATGAATTAAATCCTTCTTTTCATAAAATCTATCTAGTATTTGCAGCGTTCCAATAATCTCAAATGCTTTTTCATTAGTTATTTGATCTACATAATATTCAGAATTATTCTATAAAATCATAATTGGCAGGATTTTTTTTATAATCAATTGTTTAAGTATCCATGTTTTATAGTCATAATTTAAAACAGAACAAACATAAATTTAAGAGTTGTAATTTAGTCTTCAGTATTTTGTTCCATCTCATCAGATGTTTGGTCTTCAGACTGTCTTCTACTCTTGTTATTCTGGTGTTCACTTCAGTATCTGATCTTCCATTTTCAGTAATGATGCTTCCTAAGCATCAGTGAGAGTAATCTTAGTTGCCTATAAACAAGGTCTTTAAATAAACAGCATTTCACTCATTTGAAAATATTTACTAAATCATTTATAGTTTATGAAAGCTGCCAGCAACTGTCTTATCTTTAGATACACATGTTTAGTGCAGATGTTTTCAGGAAAAGTTTCTCCATATCATCCTGCTGATTCAGCTGCACCTAGTTAAAGTATGATGGGAAGGTGATTTGATCTCAGTGACAAGTCTGTCCTTGGTTTCTTGACTGAAAACAGTGATACAAATTAATATTAATAGCAAACTGTTCTGCATAGGTAATATAGACACTAGAACCCAGAATGAGACTATCAGATCATATCTTGAATACTGACCAGAGTTCATTTCTAATTTTTAATAACCAAATCACTAATGTAATGCCATACCATGGCTGCTACTGTCATTCAAAGGAAAAAAAAAACAGCTCAAAATTACCCATCTGCTTCAGTTTACAGCAGTTTTATAGTTCAAGGACCATATTCTTTATAATCTGATGGACAACATATGGCTTCTCCGCATTAGGTGAGCTAAGGAAGTGAACAAAGCCTGAGGGGGCCAGTGAGAAAGTAGGTTCTTACCATTATTCAGGTACACTATCTCCATTTTTTTCTGAACTTTTAACCTTGCTCCTCTATCTTTTCTCCCCAAACCCTGCTGTGCACTTCAAGTAACTATTCCACCTTGCTTTCTTTAAACCCTGAGAATTTCACAGTGTTCCTGTTCAAAGGGTGAGCCACACCTATAGATTACTTGAAGCACTACGTTTGGTCCAGAAGTGATTAGACACCTAAGAAGTGTCCCATTACTGGATGAAAGTATCCTGGATGCAATTAATTCTCTTTAAATACTGAAAACTTACAACACAAATATAGTGCAAGGTGAATATTATAACCAGACACTTTTAGCTTCAGTGGAGTGAAAGGTAGTAATGAGAACATTCTTAGTTCTCAATGTAACAACTAGGAAAGAGAATGGCTGCATAGGGCACCTTGAAAGGCAATAAAACTAAATTAGCTGGTAAAATTACTCTCTGTAGTATGCTATACAATTTTTTCTTCAGCAGTAAGTCTGTGTTAGGAAAGAAAGAATGATGGAAAAAAGAAATTAATCCCACATTTTACCAAAAAGAGAAATTCTTGTTCTAGAACAGATCCATGTGAATGAAAGCTGCTCCCCTCTTCTCATTATATCTCCTTCCTTTTTCCATTCATAAGATTCTGTACTCTCCTGCACATCTCAAACATCCAGCAGCGTCAAGCTTATTGTCTATACAGTTTGGATGCTTGCAGTTTAATAGCATTCTGGTTGTTAAAAAGGTTAAAAGACTCATAAGGATCAATGTTATTGTGTAGGAACTTTTCCACTAACAGCTCTCATGCAGGGATTTATGCTCCATTAGCTTCTTGCAACAAAGCATGTCACAGAAGATAACATCTCAGCAGGGTTAGTCTAGACTCCATTATTAGAAGTGGTATAATTGCACATATAATACCTTTATAAAGTTTAGTTTCAGGATTGGATCCTCTGCTCGTGTAAATTGGCATAACTCTATTGAATTCAGTTGAGCTATGACAATTGCTACATAAATTTGAAGAATGTGAGGTGACAGTATCACCATCAGAATAAATTAAACATTTTTCATCTTTTCTACTATTAATTGTAGAAAAAGAAATGACTCCTCTAGATTTTAAAACATTTTAATACCCTACTTTTTACTCACAAAGATTATACAATATAGTTCATATAGATGCCCCATGAAGGAAATGAGGAAACATCTGAATAAGAAAGAAAGAAATACTAGTACAGTAACATACAAGAAGTATCATTTCAGGTTTGAAGGAGTAAAAATTTCCTTCAAGTCTGACTACATGTATCATTTTTTTTTACCCTGTGCCTAACCCAATGTTGACACTGCAGACGTAACATGTATGAGAGGTCATGCCATAGCATCTGTCCATATTGCTCCCTCTCTAACTGTCTGAATTAGACAACATTCTATCAGAATCTGAAGGACAAAGACAATAATGATGAGAAGGACAAAAAACAAAGAGGAAGAACTAGTATATGATTCCTATTGAGAAGTTAATTCTAGCTCATGGAGTGGCATTAGGATCACAATTCTAGAAAGTCACCTGAAGCTACCATGTAATCATATTAAATTAATCTCACATAGAATTTAGAAGCCCATCAATTTCAACCCAGGTGTGACCTGTCAAGTCATCCCATTCAGAAACTAAATCTGCCCAATTGTACAGATCTGGCCCAATGCATAAGAAATAAAAGCCACGTGTGCAGCTTTTCTTGTTATCAATTCACAATCAAAATCAAGCAAAATTGCCCCATTGTAAGGCCCTCTTTCTTTTCAAATGATGTGGGGAAAAACTGTATGAGACAGTACTTTGCATTTCCAAGAAAGATATATGTAAACCTTTATCTATGCCTATACACAACTTTTGACATTTAAAGCCATGTTATGCATTGATTAAAGGATACTGTGATTTAGGTGCTGAATGTATGTTCAATGTCTGAGCTTTGTTTCTTTCCACAGTTTCCCTTCTCTAGAGGAGTGTACTCAATATCTTGCTTTCTCATGGCTGAATGTGGTAAATTGTTCTAATCTAGTACCTTCTGCCGACAGACATTCTGGACCTGTTGTGGTGTTTCTCTTCTTGTGACTTAGCTCTTTAGTTAAGTCACTTTTAGTCTCATTTCTCAGAGGGTGACTGAAAATCTAAGAAATAGCCTTTTAGTTTAAACTCTGTAGTCCTCCCACCTCTGGTTTCTTGGTCTCCATAATATTCTGTTTATCAGTGAACATGCAAATGCAGGCCCTCCCTCTTCTGTGCGCTCAAGCCCAAGAACACTGTAATAAGCAGGAAAGTGTACCTAAACAGTTCCCCTGCTACCCCCACACCCAGTCTTAGCCTACTGGCAAACCTTTCCCACACCCTCCTTTTTGGGCTCACTGTGTACTTACATTCCTCTCAGGCTCAAACCTTCCTTCAGAGTCATGGCCTGCAAGATTTTTCTCTATAGTTCTCCAAGAAATACCAGATCAAAAGTACAACCTTAAACCACTTCTGCCCTTCCTGGGGATGAATGGCTATCGTTTGAACACAGGTGATAAACGTTTCACAGAAAAAGTGATTTTATTTTATACTTACTGACTATGCAAGCTATAGAGACACTAATGAGGATGGACACCATGGAATTAACACATATTCATGATAAATCATTAATAAATAATGACAGAGAATAGTAGAATAGCATGTCATGCTCTGATTGACTAGCCATTTATGTGTTCACAGAGTTTATATAGATGTCATATTGCCTTGATTAAAGCTATACAAACTGTTTTTTCAGTGCAGTGCTAAATCAAAAAATAATGTCCAAAGTATTTAATTTAGTTTGAGATTAAAAAAAAATTAAAAAATAAAATTGAAGTAAAATATGAAAGCAGTAATGAATAGAAACATTTCAAGAGTATTGAAATTAGACACAATTTCTTTTTTTCCCCCTACCCAAAACTATATACCAGATTGAACATGAATTTACAAAATATTTGCATTGATCCATATCTGCATTTTTCCAGGAAAAGAATGTCTGACCAATAATTTCACTCAGCTGTAGCCTTGAAAGTGCTCAAAGCACAAGTAAAAGTAGCTATTGAATGAGACTTCATTGGGGCCTGAATCAAAGCCAACTGAACTCAATAAAGAGATGTTGATTTCCATGGGGCTAAGATGAAACCTTTAGTTGACCACAACTTGCATTTTTATTACTTTTAAACTTTTATTTCGGGATAACAATCAATATAAAATATCCTGAGATGTGTCTGATACAACATAACATCCTGAAAATGTAGTGATGGCCTTGACCTCACGCAGAGCCCCAGGCAGGTTGAGGGCTCCATGCACTACGTGGTCTACCCCAGGGATCTGTCTGCAGCATCATGGCCATAGTGACCACATAAGCCCATCAGAAAAGAGAAAGACTGAATTGGAGTCTAGTCGAGTGTATAACAGCATGATAGAACTATACATACTTTAAATACAAAAAAGTATAAAAGGTGAGAACAAAATAGAAGTACGTATATAAAGAAGTCTACAAATACACATATAAATAACAAGCAGTCACTAAAACTATGTTAAAAATAAATCATGGGAAATGGAAGAGACAAGGTACAATATAGCCTTCAAATGTTTTATTAGCATGACCCCTGACAGCAGCAACATTGCTGTATGGAGTGAATATTCAGTGACTTTTCTGGATTATAAATTTATTCAGCAACTAATGCAGTTTCAGTTGACCTGAAACTATCTGTGAATAAGGCACTGATCTTGGCCTCCAGTAGAGCCAGGTGACATAGCTGAAATGAGCAAGCTGCAAAGAATGGGGAAGGCAAAGCTCTCAATACTGGTGTTTTTCTTCCATGAAACACACCCAGTCACCAGTAAACAGCTTCTGATTGCCTTACTGGTCATTCCGAAGACCTTACACCTATCCAGCCCTTTGGCCAGCACACAGATAGCCAATCAAATATGATGAGACTTTTTGAAAATCTTTATCCACCAAACAGGTCAATGAACTGTTCACATCTTATCCAAATCCATGCATAAAGCCAAGGCTAACTGAACTAATATTTATTTAAAAAATGAACAGTGATGGTTAAAAGCTCAATATACATACACAGATGAAAATAAAATTCTGAAGTCAGTTTCAAAGTAGAAATGGTAAGTGAGTTGCAAAGGTCTTAAACTGAAGTTTCTGAAATTACCCAAACAGCCTGGAGGCGAGGGGAGGGGATAGGGCATCAATCCATGCTCAAACTGTCTTTGTTGGAAATCCAGTCTGGAGAAATGAAAACCAAATAATCCATGTACAGAATTTGTTCAAATTCTCCCATGAGAATTAGCAGGGCAATTCCAGACTGGTGCTGGGATCTAAATGTGTGATCCAAAGCTTTCCCTTTCAAGCTGGGACAGATCTAAGATAAAAAGCATCACCTCACAAAGTCTGTTATAGATCCATGCAAGTTTATCAATATCATCTTGACAGCAGGAACTCCTTGAACAATTAACAGATGATTACTTGTGTCTCTGAAGTATCATCTCTTACGTCTTGTGCAGACCAGTAACTAACTAATTATATTAGCACAAGGTAAATGACAATCTACAATCATTGACAAGTGTTTATTTCAAAAAGAAATAAAAACAATAGTATTCTTACATTGAAGTTCCATCTAAATGTTCATATGCTCCTTTAGAACTCTTAATCGATAGAACAGTGATAGACAGGCAAGCATTTTATCTACCCTGTTAATCTCTAACAAGATATATGTAAGCAACAGCAAATAACTACCAACAACATACTTCATGTCAAAGCTGTAGGCTACTTATAAGGAATAAACCTCATTACCATTTGTATTTTCCTTTAATATTTCTTTTAAAGGTCTGATCTGAGACATGCTTAGTTTTTTCTGACTCAGAGTCAGACACTCATTTGGAATGTGGAAGAGCCAGGTTCAACTCTACTTTCTAGAACATTGCTCTGAGTTCTTCAGTTCAGTAAAAAGCCTGCCAAATTTCAGACTCATTTAAACAAAAATGCCATGTATTGGAAGTGCTATCAAAAACAAACAAACAAACAAAAATGAGTTATTTGCTCAGCTCTTGGGTTTTGGAGGGTAAGGTTCCCAGGCTTAGGCTCAAGGTTGAGGTGGTTAGGCATCCTACAGCTTAAGTCAGAATCCAGCTGGGTATGCCTCTCTCAAACACTGTTAAATTTCTGGAAAATAGACACCTCAGGTTTTTGCTATTAAGGCTTTTACCCAAAGTTAGGATAAAAGTTGAATAGGGTAGGTCTCCTTGGACTACGTTCTGGCCTGAGATGTGTAGGCCTCCTGAGGCTAGAGTTAGTTAGCATGTGAGTATGCCTCACCAAGTTAGTTTTATAGGAGAGAGTGATTGCTGGGGTAGGGTTTGTATTGTGCTATGTCATGTTTCCCAAGGTAGGAAGAGGGTTGTGGAATATAAAGGTCCTTGGGCTATAGTTAGGGAGGTAAGTAGGTTTCACTGGGCTCAGATTAAAGTTGAAGAGCCTAGGACTTCCTGACCTACAATTAGTATGCTGGTAGGAAGGGCTGTTGGGATTATAATTATGTTTTGGGCTGGTGAGACTTTTAGGACTAGGGTTACTGTTATAATGATAGGTCTACCCATGCTAGGAATAAGAAAGAAAAATTGAGCAAGGCTTCAAGCCATAACACCCTGAGTACCATGCTGTAGTTAGCCCCTAAATGATAGTCAGTTTACTACTGTGTCTGGCTTTAAATCTCTAGAACAGGGGATTGCCCACATGTGTTTTATGAACCCCCTTATCTTCTAGGACTGGTGGAGATATGCAAAGAAATGAGTTGCATTAAAAGCAGATTCCAACACTATGTCACTTGTTTCTTCTTCAACAGATGATGACCTGCAAGATGCAGACAATGAGAGTAAAGACTCTCAGAATGGGGTTTTAAATAACATTACTAGAAAATACCCACCCTGCTGAAAATGATTTTTAATGCTTTTTCAGACAAATATCAACTCTAAAATATCAATATTCTATTCTACAATAAGACTAAGTTTAAGCTTTATTAGGAATAATAACATCATTACAGATGTTTTTAGTGTACATCTCTCATATAAAGGAACCGTTGCTTTTCTGTAGATCCAGAAAATTTATGGACAACCATACTCTATATGCAAAGCTAAAAACAGTCACCGTTTTTGCTGGTTTCATTTTACTATGCCTTTGGTCTTCTACTTCCTGGCAAAATTCAGAGCTAGAAATGGTGAAACAGGGAGAAAGTCTATTGCAACCAAGAAACAGAAATAGTGGAAATCTCACATTCTCACAAGATTTTCCACCAACTTTTCCTCATTCAGGAGCTTGGGATTAGAGATGAGCATCAATCAAAAGTTTTCTGTTACAGAATGGCTCATGCTGGGACAGCCTCTTGTGGCCTCAGAAGTGGCCTGGCAAGCAGATTGCTGCCTCAGTTTCCCTTCTTCAGTGGCCCCCAGTGACTCAATGAAGATATAAACAGTGCTTTGAAAGGTCAATTTATTACAAAGTTCCACAACCATAATCAAAATCCCTCAGCATAATCCAAACAGTACATTTGATCTGTTCAGTCCCAAGATCCCATCAAAACACCAAATACATCTCCAGTATCTCTCACCCCATTTAGACTCTCAGGTATGGCTCTGGCACTTCCCTCCCTACCTCACCCCAGGTCCTTGAGCTGGGAGGCTCCTCCACCCTGTTTCTATCTCAGTTATCGTTCTAACTCCTCTTATAAGAATCAGTGGTCTTGTCCCTTCATCATTCTACTTAACTTCTGATGATAGCAGAAGCAGCAATGGACTTAAATTACAACAAGGGAGGTTTAGGTTGGACATTAAGAAAAAATCCCTACTGTCAGGGTGATTAACCACTGAAATAAATTGCCTTGGCAGGTTGTGGAAGCTCCATCATTGGAAGCGTTCAAGAGCAGGTTAGACAAGTACCTGTCAGGGATAGTTTAAGAGGGTACTTGGTCCTGCCATGAGTGCAGGTCATGGTCCCTTCCAGTTTCTGTGATTTCCCAGCTTTCCACCTTCTCTGGCTCAGAGAGCCATCAGGTATGTAACCTCTGCTTCTTTGAGCTTTCAGCCCTCTCCAGAACTGGTTCTCTGTCCAGGGGAAGTTTGGAGGTGATCTTCCTGTCTCCTACTTTCACAAACCTGATCTAGCTCCATTGCTTAGCTAAGGAGCTCTCGCCACGCCCTCTTCAGTGGCATATGCTTCCAGTTTCTCTTATTCTGATCTCTCTACTCTTTGTGTTCTGGACTTTCCCCAACCCCTTTCTGACTTGGCCTGTTCTGGATTCTCTTGCATTTGGCTCCCTTTTTAACTCCCAAGGGCAGCCCCAGCCTTCTCATTAAACAGGTCTGAAGTGTCCCTGGCCCAAAACAGGAGACATCTCAATTTCATTTTAGGGACCAGCTATGCTGTTACACCCAGAAATGCATGAAGTTCAAGGTTTAGAAAGGTCCCTAGGCATATGACTGACTAAGCACACAGATAGTTCTGTTGATGCATGTAGTTAAGAACCTCATTGAAATGGGGCCCATACCTCTCTGCTTTTCCAGTACAGCAGGTTGACAATAAAATACCTAATATAATAGCAATAAAATTCACTTTGTTTAATGGTCCTAGGAAACCTGAGTTCTGGCCCTCTAAGGAATAAATATTCTGGAAACATGGATTGTTTCATGCTTGCTGCTCCTGGCGCCAGGGTGATACAAATGAAAACAGTATCTGTTTTTAACTATCAGGAAAGTTTTTAAAGCTGTAGAAATAGTAAATTTGTTAATTTTATAGGATAATTACAATTAGGACAGCCATATATTATGCCTATTTAAAAGCAAAAAAACATTTGGAATCTACAGACACATGGGTTTTGTCAGCATTAAGCAGCACAGCTATTTTCCCATCACATGCCGAAGGACCTCACTTTCCCACTGACCTTTGCGTTCAGAAACCCATATTAGATAGGTAAAGAACACACTTATGAGAAGCTACAAAAGCATCCTAACTAGTCAGCCATTATTATTTGACTCCAGTATGCTAATCGGAGTATTTATTTTTCTGTATCTGAAATAGTCAGCACACCCTACCCTAGCATAACTCTTGCTATATAAATTCGGATGTCTGAATCCTGATTTTTAGAACTAGCTAAGTAATCCTTTACAGCTGCAAAACTACAGACTGTAGGTAGATGTATTTACTGAGAGTTTAGCATGTTCTTCCATATGTTTTAAATAATTCCATAGATGTCTGGCTCTTCTGAAGATAATTTTGAGAAAATTTATAGAGCTCATTTTATGCAGTGCTCCGTGTTATGGCAAGGGTCAACAGGATTGCTCAGTGCAACAGAAACAAATCTACTTACAGACATTCAGGTTGGAAATTTACTGTTACATTTAACTGTATCACAAGAAACATTCTCATGGAGACAGAGGGTCACAGCAGCCGTGCTGAGATAAGGTAAAGGATTTCCAGAAGGAAAGGGGCTATGGGTCTCCTTCAAATGGTCACAGCAGGCTAGGCCAATACAGAGAGCCACCGCACTGCCCCTCTCCCCCAACTGTTCACTGTCAGTCAGCCAGCATGCTAATTTGATTGACAGCACATTGCATGAATCACAAATTAAAAAGGAAAAATGTCTTGGGCTGGAACAAGCCAATCAAAGGCCAGTCAGGACTGAGCCAATCAAAGGCCAGCATTCTGAATGATTGACAGTGATGTGTGGGAGGCAGGAGCCCACCCTGGCTGCCTGTCACTGAGACTGCTACCAAGAGATAGGAGAAATGGAAAGGGAAGGAGGGTGGTTTTAGAAGCCAGCATGAGGAAGACAGGGCCCACAGGGCAGGGGAAAGGGAACGTGTCAGAGAGCCTGGGGGTTGGAGAAGGGAAACGAGAGCCCACACTGCTCCAAACATGGAGGGGGAAATGGTTGGGGAACCCATGTGGCCACATTGTCCATGACAGGTGTCCTGCCTTCTAATGTGGCTCCCATATTGAATGAGTTTAGCACTTTTGCTTTAAAACATCAAAATGATGGGTGTTCCACAATCTCTCATGGAAGGCAGTTCTAATGCTTAATTGCCTTTCCAGTTAGAATGTTCTCTCAATTATCTAACTTAAACCTCCTTTGCTGCAAATTATGCCCTTTTTGTTCTACTTTCAGTGGACATGGTGAATAATTTATAGCAGTTCTCAAATATGTTAAGGGCTGTGATAAAGAAAGCTGTGATACCAAGTTCCCTTTCAGTATTCTCTTTTCAAGACTAAACATGCCAAGGTTTTTTAACCTTTCTACATAGGTCAAGCTTTCTAAACCTTTTTACTTTTGCTGCTTCCCTCTCTCCAATTTGTCCACATCTTTTCTGAAGTGTGGTGCCTGGAATTGCAAGAGTACTCCAGTTGAGGGGCTCACCAGTGCTGAGAGGAGTGGACAGTTACTTCCCATGGCTTACATATGACACCCCTGTTAATATGTCTGAAAAAACAATGAAAAGGGATGAGAAATCTTAGGTGATCAGTTTAATGGTTTCTGGAGCCCATCACCTTTAGGTAACTACTGCCATTTCAAACCCATCCCAGGTCTTTACTGACCAAAAGTCATAATTATCTGATGAACAGCACCAAATGCTACTCAAATTTTAGGGGGGGGGGAACAATCTCATACTGCAGTCAATATGTCACAAGCAGTGAATATCAATATGAATGAATGGCTCATCATATCACTGCCCACAAACTCTAATTTTCTCTTAATGGGCTATCAACTGTCAAGGTTTGTCCAAGTGCCATGTGTTGTCCAGCTGACTATGATTTGTGGGGCTATTTGAATAATATTTGCATACAATTTATTCAATACATTTCTCCATTAACATTATTTGCAAATATGATTTTCCCTTACTCAATTCCAGCTCAATAGTTATAGAAGCATGATATTTTGTAACAGCTGGCAAATAACACAATCAGAAATAATATTTTTCAACTGTTAGCTGCTTGCATGACTCAAATGCAAACAAATACTAGCCCAATACTATTGGTTTAACAATTTCTTCTGAACCCAGTATATTTTTCTAGAACTATAAGTGCAAAATAGCTTACATCCCATTTTATTCACATATTTTGTACAGAGTCATCATTGTTGGCCTATCTCCATGAACATTACTTTCACATTTGAGTGATGAAATTAGCAGGACAGAGTCTATCTGGCTCAAAACCACATTGGAGAAGAAAGCTACTAGAGTTTCTCCTGGATTAGTGCTTGAGGTGTGTTACAGACCTCTGGGATCCAATTTGGACATGGATACAGAATTCTTTAAGGCCTTTAAGGAAGTAAACACTACTGGGAACTGTGTGATTATGGGAGATTTTAACTTCTCAGATATAGACTGGAGGATATGCGCAACCAGCAATAAAAGGGCCCAGATTTTCTTGGAGGTGATAGCAGATGAGTTTCTCCATCAAGCAGTTTCCAAACCAACGAGAGGAGACGTGATCTTAGATTTGGTATTAGTCAGTAGTGAGGACCTCATAGAGGAATTAGTTGTAGGGGACAACCTAGGGTCTAGTGATCATAAACTAATCCAATTTAAACTGAATGGAAGGGTAAACAAAAGCAAATCTGTGACCAGAGTCTTTGACTTCAAAAAATGAAGGGAATTAGCTAGGGAAGTGGACTGGACCAAAGAATTCACGGATACGAAGATTGAGAATGCTTGGAACTGCTTCAAGACAAAGCTGCAGGAACTATCTGAAGCCTGCATTCCAAAGAAGAGGAAAAAAATTTCAGGCATGGGTTCTAAACCAAGCTGGATGAATGTGCATCTTAAACAGGTGATTAGGAAGAAACACAAGGCCTACAAGGAGTGGAAGTTGGGAGGGATAGGAAAGGAGGACTACCTTTTAGAGGTCAGAGCATGTAGGGATCAAGTGAGGAAGGCCAAAAGCCAAGCAGAGTTAGACCTTGCAAAGGGAATCAAAACCAATCATAAAAGGTTCTTCAGCCATATAAAAAGAAAGAAAGCACAGAAGGAGGACATTGGACCACTATACACTGAGGATGGGGCAGAGATCAAGAACAATCTAGGCATGGCTGAATATTTAAATAAGTACTTTGCCTCTGTCTTTAATGAGGGTGATGGTGAGATTGGGTACAGAGGTTGGGCAGCTAATGGGAATGAGACTGTAGAAGTGGAAATTACCATATCAAAGTGGAAGCCAAGCTTTAGCTGCTTAATAGAACTAAATCAGGGGGTCCAGATAATCTTCATCCGAGAATATTGAAGGAATTTGCACATGAAATTGCCAGCCCTTTAGCAAGAATTTTTAAAGTATCGGTGAACACAGGGGTTGTACCTTATGACTGGAGAATTGCTAATGTGGTCCCTATTTTCAAGAAAGGAAGTAAAAGTGATCCAGGTAACTACAGGCCTGTTAGTTTGACCTCAGCAGTATGCAAGGTCTTGGAGAAAATTTTGAAGGAGAAAGTACTTAAGGATATTGAGGAAAATGGTAACTGTGATAAAATACAACATGGCTTTACAAAAGGTAGATCATGCCTGACCAACCTGATCTCCCTTTTTGAGAAGATAACAGATTTTTTGGATAAATGGAATGCAGTGGACCTAATTTACTTAGATTTCAGCAAGGCATTTGATACAGTTCCACACAGGGAATTATTAGTTAAATTGGGGAAGATGGGGATTAATATGAAAATAGAAAGGTGGATAAAAAACTGGTTATAGGGGAGACTACAGAGGGTCATAGTGAAAGGTGAACTGTCTAGCTGGAAGGAGGTTACTAGTGGAGTTCCCCAAGGATCAGTGCTGGGACCAATCTTATTCAACTTTTTCATTACTGACCTTGGCACAAAAAGTGGGAATGTGCTAGTTAAGTTTGCAGATGACACCAAGCTGGGAGGTATTGCCAATATGGAGGAGGATCGGGATAGCATACAGAATGATTTGGATGACCTTGTAAAGTGGAGAGTTAGAAATAGGATGAAATTCAACAACGGACAAATAACAGGAATTTTTCTTATAAGTTGGGAATGCATCAGCTGGAAGTGACGGGGGAGGAGAAGGACCTGGGCGTACTGGTTGATCACAGAATGACAATGAGTAGCCAATGTGATGTGGCAGTGAAAAAAGCTAATGTGGCCCTGGGGTGCATCAGAAGGGGTATTTCCAGTAGAGATAGGGAGGTGTTAGTACCGTTATACAAGGCGCTGGTGCAACCTCACTTGGAGTATTGTGTACAGTTCTGGTCACCCATGTTTAAGAAAGATGAAGTCAAACTGGAACAGGTGCAAAGAAGGGCTACAAGGATGATTTGTGGAATGGAAAATCTTCCCTATGAGAGATGACTTAAAGAGCTTGGTTTGTTTAGTCTTTAGGCTGAGAGGAGATATCATTGTTCTTTATAAATACATTAGAGGGACAAATACAAGGGAGGGAGAGGAATTTGAATACAGCCCCAATGTGGACACAAGAACAAATGGATACAAACTGTCCTTCAGAAAATTTAGGCTTGAAATTAGACGCAGATTCCTAACCATCAGAAGAGTAAAGTTCTGGAATAGTCTACCAAGGGAAGTGGTGGGGGAAAAAACCTTAGGTGCCTTCAAAACCGAGCTTGATAAGTTTATGGAGGGAATGAAATGATGCACAGTGTAGCTTGGCCATTGTCTCTCTTTTACTACTGGTGATGGGTATGATAGTGACCTGGGAAGGGGCATTAGATCAAGTGGGTTCTGAGTTATTACAGAGAAGTTCTTCTTGACTGGCTGTTGTGGAAATGCCCTCATGCCTAAAGTTTAACTGATTGCCATATTTGGGGTTGGGAAGGAATTTTCCCCAAGGACAGATTGGCTTGGGCGCTGGGGGTTTTCTGCCTTCCTCTATAGCATTGGGCATGGCTCATTTGCTGGTTGATTCTCTGTATTAAATTTTTTAAATCATGATTTGAGGACTTTAATAGCTCAGTTATGGGTTTGAGGTTCATTGTAGGAGTGGGTCGGTGAGGTTTTGTGGCCTGCACTGTGCAGGAGGTCAGATTAGATGATCATATTGGTCCCTTCTGACCTTAGAGTCTATTTTCATTACTGTTGTGAAAGAGGGTGCTGATTGTTGGTTCCAGATGGTAGTTTCAAATACGAAAGCCAAAATTAAACAACACTAAAACTGGTTTGCTGTAGAAAGTTCATCTTGCAACTTGACACATTTCAATAAGGGTGAGAGGAGGGAGCAAGTGTAGAAGCGATGTTTTGCACCTGGTGGTTAACCTCTATTGCCTACAGATAAAACAGAGAAAAGGGTGGGTGAGTCATCTCTAGGAGAAACAGAAATACCCAAAACAGAAGACTTGATGGTAATGGAGCACATTTCCAACACACCTCTTGATAGTTAAAGTAATAAGGCAAAACATGAAAAGTCCAGAAAAATTCTTGAATGTATTAGCAACAGCTTTTTTGTTGCACAAAGTGAAGGAAGTAACCTGGAGCACAGTCAGAACTAAATCTGGAATGACTAACAGGGAGGAATTTGTTGTGGATCTAAAGACAATTTGGATGAACATTGACTAATTGAAGAGTGACTGTGACAGATATGGGAGAGGTGAATACAAATTTCTCATCTCCAGTTGTGCAAAAATCCACCTTTTGAAGCTTCTCCCAAGGAGATGACTATTATCTTCTGATTTGCTGTCCTTGAAATGTCAAAATCAAAGGTCCAAGCTCTAGAAAGGAAAGACATACTTATGAGGGAGCTACTTCTGAGCTAAGGCTCCTATGAACTTGTCATACAAGAAAGAAAAACAAAAACCTGTGGTGTTTAAAGTGCTGACTGACTTTATGCCTCTGAGTTGGGGGATTTCTACTAAGCTTAGGAGCATGACTATAGGTTTTTGTTTTCTCTGTAATGCTTTCACCTTAAGGTTAAAAGTACTTGCTTACAAATATCTATGACCCAAGAACCTCTTGATGCCAACTGAAAGAGACTACAGAGGTGTACATAACGGTAAGGGATTCCCCTGACTCACCAAAAGAAGTTGTGTAAGGTCTCTATTGAAAGCATGAGTCACATCAGCCTTCAGAATCATGGAAATGTATATGTAGGAAATCATATGCAACTCCTTTCATATTTCTCTAGACCTTGTATTTAAAGGTAAGGATCCTGAAAAAAGCTTCTCAAGACTGGATATAGAAGATATCTCCCTGGTGGACCATTGTGTATTTTGTGTCTCACAACAACAGAAGTCTATTAGTATACTGAGTGCCGGTAATGAAAACACTCAGAAGGAAGCTAAGATATAAACAGTAGGAGTGGAGAAAACCTATTTTAAGTTGAGCATCAAAAATCTGGTATATCTGAGGGTGTAAAGAGACACCCTACCATCCTTCATTCTAACGTTTGGTGCTGTAAAGAAGACATCTACCAAAACATCACCCCTGTGTTTTCCCATTTTATCTTCACAGAGACTTTCCACTTGTCTTCTTCTCACCTCTTTCTAGACCTCAGAAGAAGTGTTGGTATTCTTGATGTATAACACAACGTCTTCCCTTTTGCTCTACCTGTCTTTCCTGAACAAGAAATACCACCCCCCTCATACACCAAAATTTCAGTCATTTCAGTGATTGAAATCTACATGACACAGGTATCCTGGCAGTCTACTTCCAGTGACTAGAAGAGGAGGGTGATGGGTGGGAAATCTGTCACTTAACTTCAACAGCTGCACAAATCATGTATGATCAAAGAATAAATAGGTATTTAAATAACCTATTAAAATAGCCCAAGGAAAAGACTCAGTTATTTCAGTTTCATGGAAAGACGTTCAAGACCATTTAATTACTTTTTACTCAGGTGGGATTTAAAGTGAGGTTTTAAGCCTTCCATAAACAGTCACAACATTTGCAGACAAAATCTCATGTATTTAAAACCACAAACAGTGTTGATATTTCTAAACATAAAAACAACTTCAAAGGTTCATTTACAGTGTTTGGTTGCTGAATATCTTTGACGAGACCACTTGCTGAACCAGCAGTTATATTCACTTAGAATTGCTGAATGTGGCTGCTGGATATCATTTGCATAAAACTGTATAACATCTTGTATATAGACAAAATTAGCTTTGACAGCAAGCAAAGAGATGAAGCATTGAAGTTTGGAACAGCCATTATCATCTAGATCACATTTCACATTTATTTCTTGAATTATATGGTCCAAGTACATGATATAAACTGCTATTTGAAATCACTTGCCTGGCATGTGGACAGAATTGTGTTGAGTTGGTAACTTTACCTCTATTTCATTACTCTTCCAGAGATTAAAACAGGAGTTGCCAGCCTCCTCTGAAAAACATTGTTTAACTTTCTGAAACATGCTCTTAGTATTTTGCTGTCTTTAGTAATTTTAAGCCTTCTTTTACAGATTCAGAAGCCTAAACCTGATCCCTATTAGATAGCCACAGGCCTTTACAGAGTGTCAGAGGTACCATTTTATAGGCTTCCAAATAGTGCCACAATCAAACTAGCACAGAAGGTAGATGAATCTGATGTTTGCGCTGTCATACTAGCTGTGCAGTCTGCACCTTGCACAAAAATAGTCAATTCAGCTCAGGAGGGAAACAGTTCCTGAAATTTAAGCAGTACAATATGACTTTTTGTCCACTTTGCCAGTCAAAGAGTTTTCAATTGCATTTTATTAAGATCAGGGATTAGCAACTCAATTTTCAACTCTGTTACACACAGTTACTATGTCAAGGAAAAGGAAAAGGAAAAGGAAAAGGTTTTCTTTTGATTAAATCAATTGTATCATTTACTCCACAAATGTGGTTAAGAGTTGTAAAAAGGTACTGAATATAAACCTGGAGCTTTAAGTCTGGTTCTTTTTGAAATGTGCAACTTGTTTGATCACAGTCATCTATAGCAATGGCCTGGAGACTGTGGAGTCATGTTTCAGCAAACCGTTTGTTTAAGAAAACTATCTGCTGCAGGGTTTTGTTTTGTTTTGTTTTGTTTTAATTTCTCTTTTGGGTGAAAATCTGTTTCTTATTCACAGGAGTAGTCCCATGAGATCAAAATGAACCAGAGTGTAATTGAACTCAGCGCCATTGATTTCAAAGATCTTTTGCTGCCCCGCTGTTGCCACTGTTTTGTCTGACTTCCTCCAGGAAAGTCCCTTAGCAACTACACTATTAAATCTACAGTAACTTGGTTCAAGGTGGACCTGTGTGGGAATAGCTCTGAGTACTCAGAACAACCACAGTTAAGAGATTATATCCAGTAAAAGAAAAGATGTTTGTTTGAAATTTTTCATAAAAACACCATTTTTGGTGATAGGGTGTTGTGACACATTTGGACAAATGTTCAACATTTGTCAGGCTTTATTTTCCCCATTTGAATTTTCTTTGAAAATGTGATACCAATAATAAATCCAAAATATTTAAATCTTGTCTATAAGTTAGAAGTCATAGGATACACCATAATTTCCTGTGGTGATGATTATATTATATTGCCATATCACAACAACTGGAAGAGAAAACCTGTATGTTTTAGAGTCCTGTGGCATTGGAAACCTGAGTTTAACCAAAACATATGATGGGATAAACAAATGATTTTTAATAGGCAGTTGAAAAACTCCAGAAGGTCAGTAAATGTTTCCCCAGGTCCTTCTTTATAATCACTGCTGACACTATTCTCTTGAAATCTTTATGTATCATTTTAAAGTATTCCTCAGTCAAAATGTGTTCAAAAATGTGTGATAACAGATATTTATAATGTTTCCTTTGTGGTTTTTGCCTCAGAATATAGGAAATGTTTTATCTTGTGCCATCAAAGTTGCATGGGATTTGTATTAGGTAACAGGGAGACCAGAAAATGCATTTCAGATTAATCAACGCAGCATACAGAGTACAGCATAATATCACATGTCCTTTTTAGAGGAAGAAATGTTGATTTAATGGCTGCCATTGATTCTTAGTTAGTTTGAGTATGAGCTCCACAGTCTGACCCCTGCTTTTATTGAGTCTTTACAATGGAAACTGTCATTTAACTCAGTTTGGCTTCATAAAAATGGAGTAAAGATCACCAATATGGTCAGGAAGAAATAAAGCTGAAAGTCATCTTGGAAATTTCTGCTTCAACTATAGAGTTATTCAGTGTAGGGAAGTAACTGACTCTAGAACTCTTTCCTGTGAACTCAATGATCTGTACATTCCCCCTGAAGCACCTGGTCCTGGCCACTGTCAGAAGACAGGATAGTGCACTTGATGGACCCCCCCCCATCTCAACTACCTATTCAAAGCTGGCAAGAAGCATCATCTTCTCACTGGAATATTTGTGTCATGGCCAGATTTTTGCCAGTTGCTCATTGAGAGTTCTGATACAGCATAAATGAGTTGGGAGGAAGGAGAGTTAAGGAGGACCTAGCTTGTGTCACATCTCTCCTGCTGGTACTCCTTTATTATTCTTATGAGGCACAGATCACAACCTTTCCAACTCTCATCATCACTTCTCACCTACATTTTCGACTATAACAGACTGGCCTCCAGATGAAGCAAGTATTCAGGGACACTGATGGGCTGCTAGCTCCAGCTTCAAGGGAGGCACATTATCTCATTCCTCAGACTTACAATCTCCATTAAAAGTGTTTATTTTGACACTATCAACATACTTTTGCTTACATAAGACTAATACGTATAGCCTAATAAACTCATTTATTAGGTGAAACCACCTAAATCAGCAGTGTTCAAAACAGTATCTAGAGTAATTCTAGTGGAAGACCAAGAAAGCAATGGGTAAAGAGTGATGAGACATTGAGGAAGATACAGATTATGAAGAGTGAAGGAGAACAGTGGAAGAAGAAAAATGAAGAGGCAGAAAAATGGGAGACAAAAAGGTAGTGAAAAGACTCGAAGTTAGAGATGAAGGACAGACTAGAGATAGTGGAGTGGAGAGAAACAAAGCAGTACGGTGGGGAAGATAAAATACAGAAGGAGATGAAGAGGGAAACATATGTTCTTCTAATGACTGTGTCTATATGGATTCCAAATGGAAGTGCAAATGTGCCAGATCTAGAAAGTTTTCAAGAGTTGAGTTCATTGACCTGCTTGATTATCTAACTATGTGCTCCTTGCAAGGTTATAAGAGGCTTTGCAGGACGATTTGCCTATAGTTCCCTCCTCCCACATGGCTAGAGTCAGAGTCTTTTCTGTGCTCAAAACCTCTATGAGAATGACAGTCCAAGTTGATAGATAATTAGTTCTTCTTACTTTTGTAAATAAATTAGTTACTTTAGAGTCTACAGTAGTCCCAAACAGGACCTACCCCAGCACTTTTGGGGGATTATGCCCCATGTCCCAGCATTCAAGAACTGTGCCTCTTATGCTAGCTCATTCTCCATGAGTAAAGAG
Organism: Podocnemis expansa; assembly: GCA_007922195.1. Classification (NCBI taxonomy): domain Eukaryota; kingdom Metazoa; phylum Chordata; order Testudines; family Podocnemididae; genus Podocnemis; species Podocnemis expansa. Next base: position 2,751,263 of record ML682006.1, read on the forward strand.
CACCTGCATTGTCTCTACTGCCCAAGCAAGATGCAACTTTTCACCTACTACAATAGCTGCAAGTCTTTCCCATTCAGGATCTACGACACTTGATTTCTGTGCCTCCACCGTTAGTCCCACTGAAATAAAGGGACTGTTGCCAGGATCAACTATAAATCCACGTGAATAAGAACATGACCCTTTGTAAATATGTAGAATAGCTATCTTCTATGTGTTTCTCATATTTGAGACTATTTATTGATTTGCATTCTCTAGAGAGCAATAATCAAATACTAGAACCAATTCGCTACTTTGATTGTCCTTAACCTCAAGGCAAACTGTTTCTGTTTTATTATCTAAATATATAACATTTTTGTACAAGACTCCATGATCTGTTTCCAACAATGTACCTGTGCATCTTATTTCATTTTGTATATCCGTTCAGTAAACAACTTGTATTTTAAATCCCTAGTCGTTCTTCTCATTCAGCCATGTCTGCTATTTCAATATTTTCATGCCTATGTTCAATAATATGCAACTCCCACTCAGCAATCTTACTATATAGAGTGTGCAGTTTTTTCTTCGCACTCCTTTGATTTATAGTCTCATGAGTGGTATCTCCTACTGAACTTTACTAACCAGTGGATAAATTACTATGAGAGTTATGCAGTGTCATCAAAATCTCTCTCCATATTCATTATATAAAATATGGTAATATAATTTTACATATTAACTTTCAACTGCTTTGCTCCTGATCTTTTTAAAGAGAGCTTCCCCACCACCCCCCACATAGCATTCTGTTTTTCTCGCAAGCCTGGTTTAAGTATGTGATGATTTTCTTATGAACCCAAATTTCTGAAGGCAAAGTCCAGGATTTCCAGATTGGGAAGAAGAGGTGCTCTGCACCTTTGAAAAATCAGACTATTTACTTAGGCATTTGAGAATTCCAGACAAGAATTTCTGGCATGTGTCATTGAAAATTAGAAAGAAGCAATGACTTATTTTTCTAGCAAAAGAACTAAATGCAGAGAGGTATCTGTGTTTCTTTTGCTGTGCTGCAGTTTTAAGAATCCCAGGGAAAACACTGATTTTCTGTAAGAACTTCACAGCCATGTAGTATATTGTGATGCATATCTTGTTAATTTCAGTATCATACAGACACTGAAATTAACCTCAACCACATGAAGTTTAAGTACTTGAGCACATGTAGGAAATGTGAGGTGGTAAGTCTCCTCCTAAGTCAGAGATGAGTTGTTCAAGTCTGTACGGCCCTCATTGTAGCTGCTACCTTGGCCTATGGACTGAGGAGACATCAGCAATTACTCTGTCTTGGTTACACAGGATCTCTGAGACTGACAGAGACCTTCTATGATGGCTCTGGGTAGACCTGTCCTGACCTGTTTTGTGTTAACATAGAAGGCATTTTGGCATTTCTCACATGACTGCTCACCTTGCCAACACTTGGAACACACCTTTGCATGTAGTGAGCCAGAGCACTGTGCACTACCCTCCATACTACACATAAATTTCAACCAGGTTCCTTAATGCAGCCAACACTTCAACCGTACCATTACTGTATCCCCAGAAGTTCATTCACCAATGGAAATCTACTGATAACCTCTTACTCACTCAACTCAAAATACTAACGACTATCTTGCTTACATTAATATGCAATGATATTGAAAAACCTTAATTGTAAGCATCCGTGAATTGCATCCCTTGTAAACATTGCTTGCAGCATAACAACAAATACAATTAACATATATGTGCATAAGTGTAGAGTAAAGTTGTGATCAGCTAATAGATGCATTCCTCATGTAATGAGGTGTTCAGCTTGCCTGGTACATACAGAGCTTATATTTGCCTGTCATAGACTCTGAATTTGAGATCAGAAGGGACTGTCATGATCATCTAGTCCAACCGCCGGCATGATGCAGGCGACAGAATCTCACCCACCCACTCCTTGAATAGATCCCAAGCCATGTAGTTTGATTCTCTCCTGCGCTCATGTAATTCCCTCTATGAAAGACCTAAGGAACTGTAAAAGGAGACAGTTTAATTCCTCCTTCAGAGAGAATGAACATAATGAATAACTGAGACACTGACCAACTGCTTATCAATTAGAGGACCTTCCCTGTTATCCCAGGACTAAGCACCAAATTCTGCCTTCATCTCTGACATGACTTATATTTGTGTAACTTAGGGCAGATTCTGGGTAGGATCCTAATCCTTCAAGGTGACGAAAGAAATGTACTGAAAAATGTCATCACTTTTGTATCATATCCCAAGAACATCTGAATACCTGTTCCTATGCCTATGTATTAGAATTCCTCATTTAAATGCATGGCTTCTCTCCTGCTACCATGTCAGCAGACCCATGTACTCAAATTCAGTTGTAGGATTGTGGTCTAAATATCTATCTCAATGAAAATTTTAAGTAGGAGGTGACAACCTGTACTTTGAGGTCTGTTGGTATTTACACTTTTTCTTATGCTTTTTACTATCAATATTTAAACTTATTCCAATATGCTCCTTATTTTTTTTAACTATACTTTCTGCTGTAGAGCTGAGTAATTTCATTTGCAATTGTCTGATATTTATTTTAATTTTTTTTTCCACTTTCTGTTCAAGCTCTGCATGCTATTTCTCTCTTATGGTTTATATATGTCTGTATATCACCCTGAGAAGTCATTGATTCAACAGATTTATTTTGTTTAATAGAGTTCCACTACATTATTCTGTATAATTTTAGGGGCAGAATAGAAAATTTATTGCAGGTCTGTTCTTTTGGCATGCTGTAATTTATACTTTTTGTGCACAAGAAGCAGCTTCTTTTGACAGGTTTATTCTTTTAACAGGTATTTGTTTAAGGAGTGAGTTGAATTGTAAATGTAATCGAAGTATAGATATATTTAACAGATATAGCAAAAGTCCCAACTGCCAACAAGTGAGAGAAAAATGTTATGTTTAATAGTTGTGGTGGAATCAGATGGCTGTATTTCATAAAGTAATGAGCCAAAGTCCAACTACTCTATTAAAAACAGATGAAATGAAACCTGGTCCCATGGAAGACACTGGCAAAAGACTTTTGACCTCAGTGGAGTCAGGATTCCACCCAATAACCTTGGGGGTCAGGGGTTTCTGTGTACTCAGGTTTTGCTATAGTACCCACAATCATTGTCCCTAAGCAATATGAACTCAGATCCTGATCAATTTTTATAATGGGTCATAACAAGCCCCAAGATGAGAGAACACACACAAATTTTGGGGTTTCATAATCCATCTTTTTATCATTCCCACATTCTATGTTGCCATCTTGCAAGTCCTCCCCCCTCCAGCCCCATTCCCTTGAAAGTCATCAGATGGCCTGTTCCCTACTTCATTATCATGTTTTGGTACAGTCAAATCATAAAACCATGCTTCTAGTTAAAAAGTTTTTCCTACTATTGAATCTGCATCTCATTTGCCATAGATTAAGACCATTATTTCTTATCATACCTTCTGTAGACATGGAGAACAATTGATCACCATCATCTCTTAACTAGCACTCAACATATATGAGGACTATCAGGTCCCTTCTCGTTCCTTTTGTCTAACAACTAAAATTATCTAAGTTTTTCTATTTTCTTAATTTTTCAGTTGCTCTTGTAACCTGCTAGGGTGGGCTCAAAGTCATTTATCTGCCCCTCTCCAGTGCCTCACAGAAAGCAGAGACCTGCAAAAAGCAGCTGGAGAGCCAGGATCTAGTCTGTAAAGGGGCTCACAGTGAAGACTGTTCAGAATTCATAAAAAAAAAAATAAACAAAAGCAATGTACTATATTAAACATTAACTTTATAAACCTTCTGATGAAAGCGGAAGAAATTATTAGTATACAGATCTATAATACATAGTGGCTATTTAGCAGTATCCACATGAGTCTGTTATGGTCTCAAATCACCAAGTCCAAAGGCTTGTGCTAGAAGCAGCAGCTCCCTCCTATTTGACAGCAGAAATCCTCTGTATGAGTCCTGGAAAAGCTTTCTTCCTCTGCTGGGAGCACTGCTGCCCACTCAGCTTACTCAGTCCACACTCATTTACATACACACATATATTAAAAAAAACCCTGTTACAAAAGAAAAATACATCACTGACAATAACAAAATATAATTGCCTCTTTCCCCTTATTACACTCAAGAACTGTAGTAAGGCCCATAACCCAGAGTATAAAGTTAAAAGACAACCACCCTTCTTCCCAATAGTTGCTTCTCTGTACCCACTGCCTCCAGACTTCCCTGCTGGAGGGTTAACAAGGCTACTGACCTGAAGCAAAATGCCTCAGAGTTGGGAAAAACAGCCTGCTGTCTGCTCCTGGCTCAGCTTCTCCCCTTGCACAGAGCACCAGTGCTCTCCTCAATGCAACTGGCCTGGCCGCTTGACCTCAGACATCTGACCACTGCGCTGGCAGGGAGCCTTGCTGAGCATGCTCAACACTACACAGTGCATGCTGGAACTTCTGGGTCTAGACAGCTACATCTGCCCAGAAACAGCGACCCAGCAAGAGCAACTCAGACACCGGCAAAACTCTTAAAGAAACACTCCTCCTTTAAGCCCATGGGTTACACTCTTACTTCGATTCCCTCCCATTTGCCTGCATCTTTCCAAAAGAGTGATGTCCAGAACAGTATTATACCTGAGGCCTCATTAGTGTCAAGTAGAGTGGGACAACTACCTCTCACATCTTACAGAAAACATTTCAGTTAATATGGCCAGAATGATTTGTATTGTTTTAACTGCATTCCATTACTGACTCAAGCAACATGTGATCCACTATACTACCACCTGACCATCTAGTTCTCTTTTTGTAAATCTGCGTTTGACTTTTTTTCCTGAAGTGAAATACATCAGACTTGTTTTTATTGAATCTCATCTTTCTGAATTCATATCATTTCTCCAATTTGTCAAGGTTGTTTTGCACTTTAATCCTGTCCTCAAAGTGCTTGAAATCAAAGTGCTTGGTGTCATCTATAAATTTTATAAGCACATTCTCCATTCCATTATCAAAGTTGTTAATGAAAATATTGACTAGTGGCAGATCCAGGACTGACCTCTGCAAGACGCCACTAGATATGCTCAACCAGTTTGACAGTGAACCACTGAGAACTATTCTGAGTATGGTCTTTCAGCGAGCTGCGTACTTGCTTTATAGTCATTTTCTGTAGATCCTTTTCCTACTTTGCTTATGAGACTATCAAGTGACACTGCCAAAAGCCTTACTAAAAATCAGGACATCACACCTACTACTTCAACCCATTCACTAAACCAGAAAACCTGACTAAGACTAGCTTACCAATGACTTTAAAAAGCTCATTATTGGTCTCCTGTTTACAAATAATTTCTTGTATAAGCCTTACAAACAATATAATAAACACAGACAATTAAAAAGAAAACCTAATTTCACATAGAGGTTTATGCTACTAAGAAAAATAACTGCTAAACTGTTCCTATGGGGGAAAATGAAAGGAAATAAAACAGATAAGCACAGAGAAATAAATGAATAGAAGTGATTTTGTTTGATGTGACAATGCATTTTCTGGAAAGTTTCTGGGGCAAAAAAAAAAAAAAACATAAAAACAAACCTGAGTCTCAGAAATTGGAGAGGTTAGAAACAATGCTAGTTTTCTTACTGACATGATCCAATGTTGCATTTTTCCGTCTATTAACCAATGGACAGGCATGATCCAATTTTAATCATGCATTCAAATGAAGATACTATTTTCACCTACTTTAGAGACTAATTTTTTTTCTAATTTGAGATGAAGCTCAGTAGTTCATTCCTGTTGCAAGGTTTAGGTCATAGAGGAGACTCAAAAAGGTGATCTTTCTAAACATGCATAGAAACACAGTATTCCACTTTATCTTCCTAATATGCGAGTACTCTAAGGAAATCTTTGTCTAGTTCCTTGCCATCAGTTATCAATTACAGATTAACAGAATGACAAGTTACAGTATTATATATTCTGATTCATCTCCCTTCCAGTATGAATTCAATAGTTCAAATTCTCTGCTGGTATAACTGCAGCAATGGAGCTACATATCCTAGCAGACAATTTGACTTAACCTTTGGGAATTGCTCAAAAAATAGTAATCTTCTCTTAACCAACATGACTGGCAATGTGCTAATCATCAAAGAACTCAGTCACCCTTACTCATCAGAGGTCATAAATCTTCCCACACTAAATGGAAACCTCAAGGCTAGGCCATTAAGTATGAAACAGTGTTCTCATTATACCAGAATTATTTAACTGACAGAAATCTTCCTTACAGTCAGCATTAGGAACACAAACAAATATTAAGTATTTAAATGTCTGCTCATAGATGTGCAAATGTTCATTCTCTACCTATTTCATTTGATGCATGTTTAATGTTGTCACCTATTGACTAACTCAATGAAGCAAATAAATGGTGTGTTGCTCATAAAGAGCCTGCAGACTCAGTAGACAGTTTTATAATTATGGCTTCATCGATGTCCTCTGACTCTGCAGAAAACTTCCTGTTATAGACACACTGACACTGATGTTGGCAATATAATATATTTACCCTTTTCAGTGAAGGTATCTCCTGTATGCTTTCCCGTACATCAATCAGCTCTTGCCAGACCTGCAAAGTACAGTCTTAAGTGTTTTTTTCCTAGGAGGCAATACACCAGCATATTAGAAGGACAGTATGTGCAACAACACCTTGATGATGTTCCAGATCTGAAAACTGCTCCATGTACTACCAGAACCATATATCTACATGAGGCCCTCAACTCACAGAAAGGATCTGCTATGCATGAAGTAGGTTCCAGGACTAAGATCCGAGTGGAATAATTTCTGATATAGAAGCTTCTTAAACTTCCAAATGATCTTCCATTTCCAAATTAATTAAACGTCCTCTGTTCGATATGTACAATAAAATCCAGAAAGAGTCCAGCCACCTATCTGTAATCTGTGGCAGACCTGAAGATTTTGCAGTTACCTTAATTGACATTATCTGCTGAACAGTTATTACCCATTAAAGTATGCATACTGCTCATAGGCTGTTGGGACCTATGGTACTACATCGACTAACACTGTTCCTGTCTTGAGAATTTCATTTTTATGGAACTGTTCATGTCACTTGCTTAGTTTTTATTCAGTCAAAATTAAATTGATTTCAATAGGAGTTTTGAAGCACTCTAGGGTGCGTCCCTAATTGTTTTGCTTGCTCTTCATTACTTTAAGCTCACCCATATTACTGATTGAGCCCTGATCAAGGAAGCGTTCCTACTCAGGACAGCAGTTAAACTTGTACTTCACAAGTTAAACCTGCTTAGGTGCTATGCTAAATAGGGACTAACTTAAGCATGCACCTTGCAGAATTGCAGCCACGTTTTATGATTACCTCTTGTTTACTAAGAAATCTTTCAAGTTCATCCCAGCAATGCCTCAACCTTTTCATAGCTGCTCTAAAGAAGAAGACTGTAAGTGAGATCAGCTAAGCCGGGGTTCTCAAACATGCAGCCCCTAAAGATATTTCCTGAGGCCCGCAATGACACGATCATTACCCATATTTGCAATATCATTGTATGGAAAGATTTCAGTGGTGTTGCCCTGGGGCTACCATACTAATCCTCATGCAGCCCTGTACTAGTCCTCGTGTGGCCCTCATAGTGATATGAGTTTGAGACCCCTGAGCTAAGCCTTCTAGCATGAATCCTTGTATTACAGGTTTCTGTATTTGTATTAATTTAAGTTCACTGTATGTTGTCAGTGATACTAGCTGTGGCAGAAATTGCCACAGCTAAAGAGATATGTGTCCCCTGATGTTAGTTCTCTCTCCTCTCACTTACTTCATAGCTCAGAAATGTAGCCTTCATTAGAAGTTACTGGAAACTTCTACTATTATCTATACTACATTGCAGCAGTCCTTCTCTATTTTCACTGGTATCAGTGACCAACAGGAACACCATATATAAGCAGCAAGTATAGCACTAGCAATAAATTACTATATCTGAAATCACACAGCTGTTGATTTGGCTATTTTCTCCACTTTTCTATCGCACAAAACTCCATCAACCCTAATATTTGTCCTATGCTATCTTGACCTCAGAGATTTTTTTGAGCATGATCCCTGCTAGCTCAGGCTCCATTGCTCTCAGAGAGTGAAATTCATAAAGATCATAATCCATTTAAATCCCATTTATACCAGCAAAATAGGATTTGAATGGAGTATGGACCTGGTATTGTCCTCTGCAAACTATACCCAGAGGACTTAGAAAGCAATGTTTTAATGGTTCAAATAAAAATTCATAGAAAGTTCTTTACTATATTTTCAGCCAAGTGAATAATGTCTAAATTTTACAATTAAAGAAGAGCTGAGAATACAATCCTGGAATTCCAAAAATCAGAGTTTACATTTAGGTTTTGAATTAGTGTCAGTTCATGAGAGAAGAAAACTACTTGAAGATGATTTCACACTTTGACCAAAAAGGTTGAAAGGCTGATATTTTGTTCTGTTTTTTTTTTTTTTTTTTTTTTTATTTTAAAGTGGTTTAGATAATGGCATATGGGCCACCACAGTTGTTTTTACTAACATTTGTTGAGAATAAAGAAATGTTATTTTCTACACTTATTGTTGTGCACATCATGATTAGAAACATTAGAAATGTGAAATCCATTCCCGGAAAAGCTACACATTCGTATTTGTTTCGCTCTCTTTTATGTGAATTATGCAACTCCTATTCAGGCACCTCATTTGTTCACCTTTGCCTGTGTGAGCAAAAAGTGTTAATTTATTTTTTTTAACAGCTTTTCAATGCAATAATACTTTCTGGATATATAACAGTTCTTACATTGCATGAGCTAATGAATACACATATCAAAATGCTTATGGATCTCTCAGTATTCAGATATTTTCAGAAATGAAGAGATTTTCATTTAGATCTGCATTCATTATAGATTTGTACAAGTAGCTTCAGAATTTAACCCCTGGTTTCAGTGGGAGAAGATAGACCAACTGAGTGCTTTTGAATTCACACTTGTAACATGTAAGTATAGTAAAAACCATGACCCATCACAATTGACAATTCAGCTTGGATTGAAGCCAGGCATTGAGAAGGACTCAACTTCAGAAAACATAATTAGTTATAAAGCTTCCAAGTACCCTTGGGATGGTGCAATCTGTTCCATCCTAACCACCCAGTTCTGCAGGCTGATGTGGAAAGAGTGATTTCAATGTCTTGCTTGCTCCCTTAGAATCACAGAATATTAGAGCAGGAAGGGACCTCATGAGGTCATCTACTCCAACCCCTGGCTAAAAGCAGGACTACTCCCGCTAAATCATACCAGCCAGGGTTTGATCCAACAAGGTCTTCAATGTTTGCAAAGATGGAGAGGCCACCACATCCCTAGGCAACCCATTCCAATGTTTCACGACCCTCCTAGTGAGAAAGTTTTCCCTAATATCCAACCTAGACCCCGTCCCCCAACTGCAGTTTGAAACCATTGCTCCTCTGTCCTCTGTCACCACTAAGAATAGCCTTGCTCCCTCCTCTTTGGAGCACCCCTTCAAGTAACTGAAGGTAGTTATCAAATTCCCCTTTAGTCTTCTCTTCTGCAGACTAAATAAGCCAAGTTCCTTCAGTCTCTCCTCATAAGTCATGTGGCCCAGCCCCTAATCATTTTCATTGCCCTCTGTTGGACTCTTTCCATTCTGTCCCACATCCTTTTTGTAGTGAAGAGCCCAAAACTGGACATAATATTCCAGATGTAGCCTCACCAGTGCTGAATAGAAGGGAATAATCACATCCATCGATCTACTGGCAGCACTCCTACTGATGCAACCTAAGAGGCCATTGGCTTTTTTACTTATATTCAGCTTCCCGTCCACCATAACCCCTGGTCCTATTCTACAGAGCTGCTATTTAGCTGGTCAGTCCCTAGTCTAAAGGAGTACATGGGATTTTTCTGTCTTAAGTGCAATATTTTGCACTTGTCCTTGTTGAACCTCATGAGATTTTGTTTGGCCCATTTCTCTGATTTGTCTAGGTCTCCCTAAAGTCTCACCCTGCCCTCCAGTATATTTACCATTCCTCCTTCCTCAAACTTACTGAGCATGCAATCTAACCCATCATCCAGATCTCCTTTGGGGTCATTTGTGATGCGCCTCTGCACTTTCCTCCCAGTACATGGATTAAGATTGTGTCTAGCTCCTACACAGGACAAGGACAGCCTCTTTCGATCATCTTCCTATGTTTTTGGGTGTGAAATCCCAGCCACATTAAAGTCATTTGGAAAGTTTGCTAATTACTTCAACTGAGCTAGGATTTCATTCCAGGCTACAGCCAGACGCACATTTGTCCAGTGATCATTAATATCGGTTTTGTTTTATCAAACAAACAAAAAATAAAACATCAGTATTTGACTACCATGCTAATGGCTCCCAATGAGTGTGAGGATCTTGATGCACAATAATAATGTGTCCTGCATTACTTAATTATAACCAAGAGGCAAGTGCACATAGTTACACTGATAATTTATCTGTGAGAAGTTGATGGCTTTAATAGGCTAATAATCTTATAATGAATGCAGTTTAATTATATATATGGTGAAGCTATGTAATTGTTATTTAGAGTACTGTATAATTTCCAAAGGTAGAAAGCTGCAAACAAAACAGGAAAGCATTTTTACTGTAATCTTAAAGGGAATCTTCTGATGCTGAGCCCTGTGTTGTGCCAAACCTTCAAACTGTGGGCCATCAAGACAGCATATGGCAATATCTACAATAATTTAGCTGTTTTCTTTGTGAATATTTTCTTACGTATAGATGCTCAGTCCAGTATTTACAATAGAACCTTGTGTTAAAAATCTATTCCCATGCACTAATCTTGTTATGTATCTTAGACAACAAGAGGGGTCACTTACCAATAGGATGCCTCTACCTGGCTGTTCTGGAAATTAGCTTCTCAGCCCACACTTTGTTCATAATCACTGCCCTAATTATTGCATTTCCTCAGTGATCAATAGGGAAAGCTGGGCCCACCCTCTATTCAAGGTTCCAGCTCAGGGACACTCGAATCAACAGCCATCACTTTCTGTGTAAATTCTTTCTGCAGGTCCTGGATCTCCAGGGTTTCTACTCTACTCTGGATTTCTTTCTTGCTGATATCCAGAGAGTGAATGTTGGCTTCCTCACTACAACATTTTCCTTCTGTCAGTTTCCTGGCTGTATATTAGCATTGCTTACTCCTTCTCAGCTGGGCTTCATCATCATTCAGGGGTTACTTAGGCCACCTAATTCCTCTCGGCAGTGGTTTGTCTAGTTAAATGGTCTCTTGTCAGCTTCATTACCCCTTGCTATGCTAGGACTGGATGAACAGCCCACCAGATATAGATTTTTTAAGAACCTTCTTTTGTTATAATTTGTTTGAACAATGACATTAAATATTGTGGGACAGATCCTAAGCCTGATTTGCACCAGCTGAGGATCTGGCCCTATACATATTGTTTGGAGAGTTTGAATTCTAGCCCATGTATTACACAGAAGTCCATAGTCATATTGAATGTGAAATTGCATCAAGAACCATCAAGATGAATACCTTACATGGATGGGTGATTTTCATAATATACCCCAATAAACTAATGAATTAAACATGACTAGCAAGCAGTCCCTGCTCACTTGTCTGGATCCATCTACCTGTCTGCTTATATGCTGACACATAATCTTTCACTTCGAGGTAGGTTCACAATAGCCCAATGAAAGCCAATGGCTACACAGCACAATTTGGCCCTTGCATGTATCTAGTATGAAAAAGCATAATATAGAATTATAAATCTGGACAGTTATGACCAGATTTTTAAAGGTATTTACTCACCTAAAGATGCAGATAGGCACCCAATGCTATTCTCAAAAGTAGTTGGGCACTTAACTCCCTTTGAAATTAATGAAAAGTAGACACCAAACCACTTTTGAACATCCCACTAGGATATACAGGATACCTACAGAGACCTGAATAGATTTGTAACTATCCATTTACATTCATCTGCTGGATCTTGCAAGCCAAAGGGTCATAACTAAGCCAAGAACGGGATGAGGATATTAAGAGTTAGGAAATATGCCTTGCTACAGGGGACAATTAAAATCTAAGTGAAAAGAACATGCCATTAGGAATAACTAGTATAAACATCCTTAATGACTAATTAGACAAGTGCTGTTTTTAGAGGAAAGACAACATTGCAGCACATAATGGCTGCTGTCCTTTAACAAAGCTGTATAGATCCATGGCTTCCTTCTATAGGAAAGCTTTCTTCTTTTTCTGTTCCCATTTAACACTGGAACACTGCTATAAGCCTACCACATTCTTCGCCCATTCAAGTATCCATATATAAAAATAAAAATATGAAAAGTGTTAAATGAGTAGGTGGAAATCCCTTTGTTGCCAAGTCAAATTAAAAAGATGGACACCCTAATTTTTTGACACAGTGGGAGCTCTGTATAGAATAGTTTTTGAAGCTACATTTTCCTTTATCAGCTTATGTGCCATACATATACTTTCTAATTATAATGTTTAAATGACTTTAATTACTGTAACCATGAAGGGCTGCTTCAAAAATTACTCCCAATTTTATTAAAGGGTCACTAAAATTTTGGGCTAGTTTATGAGATATTGAAACAATGCTAATTGAACTATAATCAGAGTTGGTGGCTTCCTATACTTTTGTGCAGCATCTAGCACAATGGAAATCTTTAAACCTTGATTGGGTCCTTGGATGTTATTTCAATATAAAAAAAATGATAATAGATGTGAGTGGAGGGTGTGATTAAGTAGAGCTCATCCAGGAGAACTTATCTACCTGGTACCTCCCTCCAGACACAGAAGTATTCAAGGTATGCTCCAACACTCAAAGGAAAAGAGAACTGGAGGCATAGCATCCAGGCTGCACCTCCTCTTCCCCTTGCTGTGTAAATTCGAGAAAAATTGACGGAAGGAATCAGCCAGAGATTCCAGCTGGTAGGAGCAGAAGCAGCCAAAGCGGGGACCTACAGATATTCAGAGAACTTTCTACAGCTTTGACTGGAAAACCAGCTGTCACTAGCACAGTGTTTAATTGATATCTTCCAATCTGCAAACCATGAATATGTAAAGCCAAGAGAGCATATAAATGAGAAATACCTCCATGCTGTTATTCAGGCAAATGGTATATGGACAAAATAATCTGGCCCCTGACTACAAATGCCTTTGTACTAGGTTTCTCCTTTAAACAACAGGGTAAGGTTCTTTAACTCTCCAGAGACACAGTCCCAGATCAATCAATGCTGCTTGCAAGTGAAGGCACTTTCATATATATTAAAAAAAAGAAACAAAGAGTCTGGTGGCACTTTTAAGAATGAAAAAAACCCACCTTCAAGCATGTGGCAAAGTGGGATTCTCTCCTATGAAAGCTCATGCAATAAATACATTTGTTAGTATTTAAAAGTACTACCAGACTGTTTCTTTTGCTGGACTCAACTAACATGGCCATCCTTTGGGAAATTAAAAAAGAAAGCACTCTAGTCAGAGACACCAAAAATTATGATGCAAATAGAGATGTTTAAAAAGTGTAGTTAGGAGGCTTGCTGCTTGAGGTGTGGTGAAGAGTCCACACAGATGGACATGGATGATTACGTTGAAAATGGGGAGATGACTGATTGCACCAAGGTATTTGTCAGAAATATATTCTGTTCAAATATTTTGCTATGTTTTTCTTTTTCAGCTGTGTTATAGTCTTTATTAAACATCATGATGGTGCTTGAAATTATCTGTAAGAAATTTCAAAGAAAAAATCTAAACAGAAAAAAAAAATGAAAAAAATATTTCAGATTCCCTTCAGATATATATTCTTTGAGTAAAACTGTTCCTTTAAGTCTGAGTCTTAACAATGAGAAAAACCATTTCTCACAGACTTGTGCATTTTCTCTTGTGCAGCTTCTCTTGGTGGTCCCCGGGCACACTGTGGAAAGAAGTTACCTAGAATGGTTCCTTTCAGTGGCAGCACACTGCTGAGAGGAGTTGATCCAAAAGACTTCTTTTCGCAGCATGCTTGGGGCATGGGCACAATGGGACCCCCCTCCCCGCATCCCAGCCACCCCTGAAAACCACCAACTAGAGTGGCTTTTGGTTGCAGGTGTGGCAATTTTGGTGACATCACACAGGCGGTCACATCTCATGTGCCACTATTGGCACATGCCAGGAGTTGCCTACACAATAAACAAGCACACATACTAGATTGAAAAGCCAAGTGTATTTTAAGCATGAAGTCACACTGGGTGTGTCTACACTGCAATAAAACATCTATGGCTGACCCACATCACCTGACTGGGGCCCATGAGACTCAGGATGTGGGTCTGTCAAATTGCAGTGTAGACATTTGATCTCAGGCTGGAGGCCAGGCTCTGGCATCCTGCAAGAAGGGAGGTTCCGTGAACTTGGGGTCCAGCCCAATCCAAAATGTTTACACTGTAATTTTACTGCACCTCAGTCTAAGCATTATGAGCTCCCATCTGCTGACACAGGCCAGCCACGGGTGTTTTATTACAATGTAGACATCCAGAGAATTTTCTATACAGAAAGGGGGAAAGGTAAAATATTTGTGTTAATGTGTTTGTACAGTAAAGTTAGGCAAAATGTTTTGAATTACTACAGGAAATTGTGAATGATGTATGAAAAGAAAACTCCCTGCCTACGGCTATCTACAAACTATGCCAAGTGGTGTATTACCAAATATACAACAGAATCAATCTTGAAGAACATACTATTAAAGCACCTAATATTCTGCTTACTTTGGATCTGGGCTCCTAAACGGCTTTAGCTTTACCAGTGACAAATATAGTAAATAAATAAATAAATAAATAAATCTCCAGGGAATCATACATTATTTAGACAAACACTGTCAAGGGACAGACCCCCAAATTTGACCTACCTGAAAAGCAGAAATAGCCTGAAAAAGAAAATAAAATTTTGTGCTTTTAAAAAGTGCTAGATATAAACTAATGAAGTCTTCTAGTTAACCCAACACATGTACAGCATGACAATGGTGGTATGGACTTACTCATGAAAATTCCTCTAGCCCAGCAGTTCCCAACCTTTTCCTTTAAGTGGACCACTACATCATCATCAAAAGCTTTTGTGGACCACCACATAATCAACCTGTTTTAAACTTTTTAACATATCCTGTGGCTTGTTGGGAATCAAACTTATAGATCAGGGGGTATTAAAAACACAGGTATTTCTGATAATTTATTACGCTCATTCACAAATATACTGCACTCATCACAGTACAATTACCTGCAGTAGGCCTATCAGTGGGAAGAAGATAACACTCATCTAATGAGAATGCCAATGCAAATAATAATGTAACACTTAACACAATATACTGGAGGCACACAGGATTATGTTGTTATCTTTTTTTTTTTCCCCTTCCCAAGAACCACCTGCAGTACCCTCATGGACCACAGGTTGGGAACCATTGCTCTAGCCTATTCTGGAAGAATGACTTCTAAGACTGAGGAGGAAATTTATTTGGCATGCTCAGTCATTTGTTGACATCAATGACAACTAAAGAAAGTGTTGATTAGTGTCAAATGTCATAGAAGTTCTGTTTTTTTTATGATATGGACATACAGCCCTTAAGAGCTAGAATATCAGCAAGAATATGGTGGTCATATCTAGAAAATGCTCATTTGATTGTAATAACTTTCAGCCACTACCAATCTGGATTGCATTTCTCAGTATGAAATAAGGATTTACAAGTGAAAAAACCATATGTCCTATTACCAGTCTTTTGGAGCAGGCTCAGAACACTTTATGATATCATCATATAAACATGCAGTCCTTCATTTGTGTGTGTGTACATGTATATAGACACATGATTCTGCTGAATAGATTTTGAGGTGACACACGAAGTCTTCCTTCTTTCCTTGGATGACTTCTGTGACAGTGTTACTACACACTACCTGAAGATAGGAATATTAATTAAAGATTGCTAATAATATATATCATTACCTATGAAAGATTTTGGGGGAGAGGGACTATGCAGTGGTATTCTGTCCCCAAACTTGTGTGGGGATAATTAATTAAATGGTGCTTTTTCAATATATATTTAAACATTTGATTTGGAATGTATTGTTGTATAAAAAAGGAGAATTCTTTATGATAGACAGAGAGAGATGGGGGGCTGATTTTCAAAACTCTGAAGTTGGAGATGCTATTATTCATTTTCTTCTTGAGATGCC
This sequence comes from Podocnemis expansa, assembly GCA_007922195.1. NCBI lineage: Eukaryota > Metazoa > Chordata > Testudines > Podocnemididae > Podocnemis > Podocnemis expansa. Next base: position 2,767,513 of record ML682006.1, read on the forward strand.
TGCAGGGCCATCCTTAGTGTAGGGCAATAGGGGCAGCCGCCCAGGGCCCTGGGACAGGCTGGCTGGGGGGGAGGCCCACGTAGGCCTATTGGCCCTGGGCCCTGCCCCCCCAAGGAACGGCCCTGGGCAGGCTGGCAGCAGCCAAGCCCCAGATCCCTGGGCCCCAGAGGGGGGGCTGCACTGGGCCAGCCCCATCTGCCCAGCGCTAGCGATACCCCTGCATTCACCAACTGTTGCAATGCAAGTACCCAAAATATTTACTATCGTATGTATATGAGGAAACTGGGGGTTGCTAGTTTTGTTAACACTATGAAACACTACTTTTTTCCCCAGCTTTTAATTGAGACTATTCCTAGAGCTGTTTAAGCTTCATTGATTGTGCTGATATACAATCAAAAATGTTTTAGCACAGTGGTTCCCAAAGTGTTTCCAACATTGTATACATACATACATACAGATAGGAAAAGGGGAGGAAAGTAATGAGAAATGATTTACTTAAAAAAAAATCTTTGCCACAGAAATATTGATTTTTGTATTAACATCATAAAATATGACTCTATCCAAAATGCAACAGAACTGTGTTCAATTAAATCAAAATTAGCCACTAATTCAAATATGAAAGAGAAAAGAAAAAAAACCAAAAAGATGTGTTGTCCACATTGCTAGAGCTGTCCAAAATGAATGAGAAGTATGTTGCTTTCCACATATTTAATTTTTAGCAGTTTTGGAGACGCAGTCTGAGTTCATTTTCAATGAGAATTGTGTGGTGTTGCTTGGTCTTAATTGCTGTCTGTGTGGAAAAGCTTATGTCACACTCCTCTCCACTCCTCAATTCTCCAGACCCCTGTTCCTCCTCTCCAGCTCTTTACTGCTCCCTTTTCTTTTACCTACCCTAGCTCCTCAGTCCATTGTCAGTTCCCTCTGCCTCTTGATCTTCATCTCCCAACCCCGACCCCTCCTGCAACTCAGCCAGCCTCTCTCTCGCCACAGTTGGACTGTAGTCACTAGAACGCTGCTGACTGTCCTCTAACCAGCACCGCCTGCTTCCTCCATGCTGCTCCTGCCCAGATCCCACTCCAAATACTGCTGCCTGCTGCCCAAGGCCAGCAGAAGTGATAACGCCAGAGTGAGAAATTCTGAGACACATATGGGATAACTATTGACATGGGAGGCAGCAAGATGCTCTGCGGAAAGGCCTGAGATGTTTAAAAAAGGTTGGCCCTTGGCATAAACTAAGTTTTACTGTCATATGCTGGCAGTGGCACCTATGTGGTAAGCTAGCCAGAATCTTCCCATAAGTTACTGATGGGTCTGTACCCACCATTTGGATCCATAGGATACAATCGTAACAAAAACAGATTTAAAGCTTTCATGTTAAACTGATAATTATAATATCACCACATATTTAATACACAAGAAGAAGAAGAAGAACCACAAATATAATACTTTTCATCCATAGAACTGAAGGGAGGTCGATATCATTATCACTATTTTATGCATGGGGGAAATATACCCCCATTAATGGTGTATTCAAAATAATATTCCTTTAGAGATCAGAAATGAAGTTGAAGGTGACAATAATAACTATATCCCTCTCAAATGTGGCTCATATCTAGAAGACTAACAGATTTATTTTTCCCATGAGCTTTCGTGGGAGAAAATCCCACTTCATCAGATGCTTTCCATTCTGTAAGATCCCCCATCTTCAAAGCATCTGATGAAGTGGGATTTTCTCCCACAAAAGCTCATGGGAAAAATAAATCTGTTAGTCTTTAACTGCCACAGGACTCTTTTTTTTTTTTTTGCTTGGACTAGACTAACATGGCTGTCCCTTTGAAACTTCATAGCTAGAACCAACCAACAAACCTTCCTGCATTTTTGCTTGCCTGGACATTTTGGTTCTGAAACTTTTTTTTCCTACTAGAAATGAAAATATTTCAATCTTGGCAAGAACATATGAGTAACCATACTGGGTCAGACCAAAGATCCAGCTAGCCCAGTATCCTGTGTTCTGACAGTGGCCAATGCCTAGTGCCTCAGAAGAAATGAACAGACCAAGCAATCATCAAGTGATCCATGCACTGCTTTCCACTCCAAGCTTCTGGCAAACAGAGGCTAGAGATGTTCAGAGCAAGGAGTTGCATCCCTTCCCAGTCTGACTAATAGCCATTGTCCTCCAAGAACTTATCGAGTTCTTTTTTGACCTTCACAATATGCCCTGACAAAGAGATCTACAAGTTAACAGTTGTGTGAAGAAGTACTTAATATTGTTTGTTTTAAACCTGGTGCCTATTAATCGCATGGGTGACCACTAGTTCTTGTGTTACAAGGAGTAAATCACATTTTCTTATTCACTTTCTCCACAACAGTCAAGATTATATAGATCTTCATCAGATCCCCCCTTTGTCAACTCTTTTCCAAGATAAAAAGTGCCAGTGTTTTCAGTCTCTTCATATAGATGGTGCTGGATTATCAAAGGGGCTTTAGTGGCTTAAGCATCAGGCCCTGGGCAAAAAGTGGTCCCAGAACTCCAGCCCCTAAAATCCCAATAATACAACCCCCTGCCTGGCTCAGCGCGCCCGCCCTGTTGATGGTGAAGCCAGGGGGTAGGGGGCCTGGAGCCAAAGGACAAGCTCTGCATGCTGTCCTGCCCCTGGGCTGGCTGGCGTGCCCTTGGGGCAGGGAAGGGTGAGCCAGCGCCTGTTTTTTCCACATGGGGGTGGCATTGGCAGGCTCATGGCAAGGCATCTGCCTTGGCCCTCCAGAGCCCACTGTGTGCTGGCCGCCCCTGTCCCCTGCCAAGCAAAGTAGCCAGAGCAGGTCTGGGATGGAAGAGCCCTTTGGCCCCTGAGTCCCCCCTCCCAGTGACAGAGGGGGCAAGAGCTGGCCTGTGCAGCCCAGGTGGGGTAGGGTGGTCAGTGGCAGCCTGGTTTCCTTTGGTGGGGCGGCCCCAGGCAGGGGAACCCTGCACTGGGGGGCAGCTTGGGGCCCCCAGGCCAGTTACTCTGGCCCTGCATATGGAATCTCTTCCATACCCTAAAAGTTTGTGTTGCCATTCTATGTACTTTTTCTCATTCCAATATGTCTCTTTTTGACATGAGGAGAACAGATCTGCACACAGTATTTAAGAAGTCACTGTACCATTGAATTATATAGGGGAATTATGATATTTTCTGTCTTATTAGCATAATTACACAAAAACACCTGTCATTGAAAATGTTCTGATTTCCTTTAGTTCTGTGCTTTCTCATGAAATATATTTTAAGATATTTTCCCGAAATCCAGGAAATTACAGTGAATTACAATGTCAATCTCATTAAGTTATACTGGAGCAGGAGCTTTGACTTAATGTAGCTCAATGGTGTGCATCTTTCTAAACAACAACAAAATCAAGTAAGCCAGATCTGAGCCTAATGAGCTGAAACAAATCCATGTTCTTCAGGTACAGCTACAAAAGCTCATTCACCAGAGTCTACATCCCTGACAAAGGGCTATTGAATGAATAAGAGAAATATGAAAACTCTATTGGCATTGCTTCACCATCCTAAAGACATACAGTCAGGTGGTTTCATCATTCATCCAACATGTGGCGGTGTCTAAAATTTATCTTGACTTGTGAAAAGTTGCATTGAATTAGTGTTACAGTGATTTATAAAATACATTTTGCAGTATATAAGTATAATAAGAGCAACTGCCAAAGAAAATCTTTGATAGTGAACTAAAGGAAGGAAAGCACTCTCAGTGAGGCCAGAAGAAATGTTTCAAAAAAAGAAAAAACTCTCTAATTTATTCTTGAGGCATTTCAACATTGACTAGTAGTTTTGGGAAGATCTCACTCTGGATCTTTTTACCTGGCAAAGTCTCATCCATATTGGAGCCACATGAGCACAGGAGAACTACTGAGGCAGAGCAGACAGGACTGCTGAGGCAGAGTAATACTGAGGCAGAGCTGGAGAGAACCACTGGCCCCAGCAACATAAATCTCACAGCAGCAGCTTGTTTTCTGTTAATCAAGCAAACCCCAGTGGCACCTCTTGTTCAATGGGTCACAGACAGGTCAAAGATCAATCTGAGCAGATCAGCCACTCCTGGGTTCAAAGAAACCAAACCAGTCAATCAGTGTCAATGTTATCTTTGAATGCAAAAGGTGAACAAGAACAATAACAATAGCACTTTCTGATTTAATGTTTTATTCTAATTTACAGGGCATAACTGCCTCTTTGTGGATAAAAAAGCAACATTCTTCTAAAACAAAGATGGACTTTTGAAGATGTGATATTTTATCATGAAGAACAGAATGCAGTGCAGGACTTGATAGCGTAAGATAGTAAAATAAATGGAAGTCACCGAGGTACAAACCATAGCAGAGTATTTAATTTCACACTAGAAAAGATGGGGTTAAGTGTTAGTACTAAGATAAATTAGTTAGACTGTCCTTTCCTCCTTTTTTGTGCTAATGAAATATTTAGTTTTGCTCTGATGCTCTATTTATTTTACAGAGGGTTTTTTTTCATTATTGTTAGCAACAGAATAACAACAAACTGTCATCAACATGGAGAGTCAGTGACTGACCTCAGGATATTGGAAGTTATTTTTATGTTAATAAAACACCCATGCTGTAGAGAACTCATAAATATGTGAATTATTTTTCTAAGAATTTACTTTAACTGGATTCTTCTGCTATGACATTAGCTCATTCAACTGACTGCTGAAAGCACCTTTTACCAACTTATTTTTTTTTATACCTGCCAAAGTAGCATAGCAAATTCCACCTTTGTTGAACATTTAATATATGTTGCTGGAAGCAAATATTTTTAAGGGATTTTGACATTTTAGAGTTAACATCAGGAAAGTCTTTAAGTATGACAGAGGAAAACAGGGTTGCAAAGCTTATTTTTCCATCTTATAGAAAAATAAATGCCCTATGTTGAAAAGCAAGCTATGAAATCTGGAATCTGAAGAATAAACTTACAAGATTTATTTCATGGTATACTTTACTTTGCAGCACTTGCAATATTAAAACAAAAGACACAGCTCTCTTCTGCTGTGTGATACACATTGTTAAGTAGCAGAATTCATTTGGGTTCATTATATGCATTAAATCCTATTGGATCATGGAAAGACAGTTCCATGTTTTTATTTTACTGGAAACTTTGTCACTGACATCAGCCAGATAAAAGGGAAATAAAGGGCATACATTTTAAATCTGTTAAACTGATATGTCTTTCAAGAAGACCTAAGGAATGTGTCCTCCAACAGAATTTTTATGAAGATATTCTTACTAAAGCGATATGGAAGGGAAAAAATTAGCATTTAGATTGAGATATATTGAGAAGCAGGATACATAGCAAACCTGCAAGCATTCTTCTTCTTTTGATAGGAAGACTTCAGTGATGCAGGTACAATGGTTGCAACTTAAGATATTTAAAGCTCAATTATATGTTTTTGCAAGCTTATTCTTACTGTGGAAGAGGATGAAGCATGCTGTCCAAGCAGAAGTAGCTGAGGGCAAAATGCCTATGAAAAATATAATGCTTTGAGTCAGGAGAAAGAATCCCCCAGTACTTTATAGGTCTGTAAGAGGTCAACAAATTTCATTACATATCGGTGAAATTAGTCCCACCTGTGCCTCATTCAGACACTATCGAACCCCTTTGGCCCCTCAGACATGTATAAATTATTTTACAAGACTGCTAGATTTGGTATTGATTTTAACATGCTTTGGCCCAGCTTTGGCTACCACCTAACGCTCTGTCTAGACTTAATGAATGGTGAAAATTAAGTTAAATTCACCTTCTTGTATGATAGCACAAACAGCAGACACTGAGCTTTGTGGGAGATTTACCCTGAGACAGTGAAAGAAGGTAGTGGTGCACACAGGGGAAATCTGCCAGGCAGCAGCAGTTTGAAATTGCTATAAGATACCTGAAAGTGGAGGCTTTCTAAGAGCCACCCTAAATCAGCACAATCCCAGCAATCTCATCCACTTTGATGGCGATGCTAGCTGACCAGTGCTTGACTCACCCCATCTCCAACCCAATCCTTTCTCAGATATTTGGCTTCAGTGACCCTGTGCTTGGCTCCATCATCTTCTGGCAGTTTAATCATAGGCCGAATCTCTGCCACTGACTAATTTGATTTTTCCCCTGCATGTTGCTGTGAAAGATCAGGCTTTCCCTGGTCCCTGTCAATCCTCCTTAGGCAATAGCAGGAGCAAATAAAGAATACACCTTAATTTTGTTTTTACCCCTTGAGAAAAAGCACAAGCTAATAGTGGAAATGAACAAAGAAAAAACCATGACAACTTTTACCTTCTTTTAGAAAACAGTCATTTATAAGAAAAGATTTGTTTTGTTGTGCTCTAGGTTACAAAACATTTCCCTTTTCCATATAGGGCCATTTTACCAAGTAACATCCTATTACACAAGTATTCCAATTAATGACACATTGACATTACTATTATTGACAAATATGTAGGAACAATCTGGAGAGGGATGGAAAGTTTGGTGAAAGAGCAGGTAGTGCTGTTACAAGAAACACAAAACAAAATAATCCTGAAAATGCGATCTGTAAATTTAAGTTCTAAAGGTGCAGCCATGTTAGTCTAGGAGTCCTGTGGTACTTAAAGACTAACAAATCTATTTATTGCATGAGCTTTCATGGGAGAAAAATCCCACTTCGTCACATGCTTTGAAGATGGAAGTTTCTGACAAAGTAGGGTTTTCTCCCATGAAAGCTCATGCAATAAACAGATTTGTTAGTCTTTAGGTGCCATAGGACTCCTTGCATGTAAATTTAAATTCATTCCAGAGGAGGAACTAGATCTATATTCCTTTGAGGGATGGAGGGTCACTAATGTCCAGATCTTGACATTCTTATACTGCTAGGCTTATTATTTGGCAATTACTTTAGTTAGTTGAGGTATTTTACCCTACAAGTATTCTCTTTGAAAATAATGGGACTAATTGCAGAATAAAGTCAGGGACAAACTAGGGTAATCTGTTTTCCTAAGCAAAACTCACTCATGCATCCCAGCTATAGCTCTGCCCTTCTTAGGGTGGTAACAAATTTCAGATGAATGAAGTAGTATGCACCTCTCAGAGCTATTGCTTCAGGCAATTTGCAGTCTCAGTTATATTTGATGCCCCTTTTTAAGCTTTTCTTTTTCAACCATAATTCTGCCCCCTTTTTTTTTGTAAACTAAGATTGGGATTTGATCATGTGATTCCAGCAAATGAAGCCATAGGTGTGGTTCTATTCCTTAATCCATCTCTGCTCACTATGATTCATTCAGATATTGATGTATAACCTGGACAAAATCTCTGCTACATATTGTAAGGAGAAGAAATAGCTGGAAGAAAAGTCTCTAACAGGGTTTATTTCCAAGGCCAGCTCGACCCATAAGCTAATGAGGCCCTGGCTTGGGGTGTCATTTGCTTATGGGTGGCCACGGTACCATGCTAGGGGCGGGGGGAATGGGGGGCCGGCCTAAAAGCTGGACCCTGCATGCCCACCCCTCCTTGAACCAGTCACTCTGCCCCCAGGGGCGGAGCAGGCTGGCCCATGGGTTGGGCTCCACTCTCTCACCCCACCTGTGGGCCAGCCCTCCCTGCCCCTAGGGAGGAACTGCTGGCCCACTCTGCCCCTGGTCTGGCTGTTCCCTGCCCTGAAGGTGGGGTGAGCTGGCCCAGAGTGGAGGCTGTGTTTCACCCCCCCACCACCAGGGATGCAAAACCAAAACCAGCTTGGGGTGCCAAAGCCCCTTGAGCAGGCCTTGGTTTTTCCATATTCTGTGCCAAAACTCGGGATGTTTTGAAGTTTCTTCTTCTTATTTTTGCTTCCATCCCTTTGTATGTCTGCAGAGGGTCACCAGCCACAACTGAAAAGGCAACATTTCACTGTTCAGCAGACCTGGTTGGAAACAGCACTTCACAATCACATGCAAGGGGATGCAGCCCTCCTTTCCACTTCCACAGTGCTGTTCTGTGGCATTTCCACAAACAAGGTCAAAATAAGGGACAGATAATGCAGCTACTTACACAACTATATGGCTCTACCAGGTATTCCTCCTGAACAAAAAGAATGCATGTGATGAGGACAGTACAGCTGCCTTGAGGCATGGCATGGGATTGACAGGATCTGTATTTCTCATGTATCCCATCATATGTATTAGTTTACCTTCCTTTATTGTTGTTGCTACAGAATGGCCATGATAGCATGAAAATAAATTTCTGCATGAAAACTAACAAAACAAAAAGCAACCTTATTTTCTTTCTGTATGTGATAGTTCACATGTTGCATTAAATAACAAATAATTCATGATGGATAATGATTTTATGTCTTCATTTAAAAGTAGGAAAGAAAAGTAAAGAATGAAAAAGAAACAATATGATTGACAATAGTAGCAGGAACTGCAAACAAAGTATTTTGAGTAAAGCTTAGCATCATTTCAAAGTTGAAATTGCTAGCTTAAAATGATACTAAGTTTTAGCTGAAATGTTAAGCAGTTGCTGAGATCCTGGCATGTAAGTAGACATCAGCAATTTCTGAAGAAAGGGAAATTGAGTTACAGATGGCATACATTGAAATATACTAAGCTGGGAGAGATGGAGACTACTTAGCACCCATGGAAGAAAATTGAAAACTACAAAATCTTTAGTGAATCTAACATTCCATTCATTCAGAAGAGAATGTTTCAGATTATTTTGAATGTGTCTCTAAGTATTGTGTATAATGCACAGTGTGCATGCCCATCATCTGAAAAGCAGGATTTGTTTGGCACCTGCAGGATAAAATGAATTCCAAGGATCCAATTAAAAGAAGTTAAGATCATCATTCACATGGATTATTCCTTAAGGACATTGTCGTTTTAATTTACACATGCTAAGTGGCTTAATTAGTAATTTAGTATATATATTTTTAGAAGTCCACTTTATGCAAATATTGATCAAAGTATGAGTACTTTAAAAAATCAGCTATAATACATTAAGGGTTGTTAATACAGTTTGTTGTTGGGGGAGGGCTGTTGAGGAAGCTCTAAGACAGTAAAGAATTAGCAGCGGTGATTTAATAGAGAGCAACTAAAAGCTACAGAGAAAATGATACACTTATGAATCTTAAATAAAAACCTCTTTCCAAATACATATAGTCCAAATAGTACAGTTGTAGAGGGCCCACGGGCTATGTCTACACTACGGGGCTCAGGTAAGTCAACTTAATACAGTTGACTTAAAGTTGACTTTAATAAGTCAAGTTAGAGATGCTCCATTTGTTTAAGTCGACTCTCTAAAGTCGACTTCTGCCAGGGGACCCATTTAAAGTTGACTTAATAAATCGGTTCCCTGGCTTAAATTGCCTTGATAAAGTCAACTTAAATGGCTATCTTGCCTTAAGTCAACTTTTATTAAGTCGATTTTAATGGCCACATTTTGTTGACATAATAAAGTTGACTGAATTCTTAAAGTTGACTTTAAGGGTGAGAGTTATTAAGTCAACTTAAGGAAGTGCTTAAGTTGACTTAATGAACTCCAAATGTGGCTGTGGAGTGGCTTAAGTGGACTTAAGCCTGGCTAAGTGGACTTAAGCCTCCAGTGTAGATGTACCCATAGTGTGATCCAAATTCCATGTTTCCATTGTGTGGAGGATTGAGTGAAGCACCTGTACAGGAGGACTTAGCACTGCAGGCCTATGTGCTCAGTAAGCATCCATCGTAGTGACTCTTTCTGCACAGAAGTACCATAGACCAGGGAATTGGCAGATTGCGAGTATAGTAGAAAATGCCCAGCATGTCCACATAGTGAATCACAACCTTGTGTAGGCAGTCTGCAAACTACACCAGATATTACAATAGTGCCAATTTCCAAAGGTCCAGCCATGTTAGTCTAGTCCAGGGGGGGAAAAAAACCAAAAAACAAAAAAAACCCAAGGAGTTGTGTGGCACGTAAAGACTAACAGATTTATTTTTTGCATGAGCTTTCGTGGGAGAAAATCCCACTTTGCCAGATGCTTCGAAGATGGGTGAACTTACAGAATGTAATGAAAATAAATGCAAGGGAGTGTAAAACATAGGATCAGGTCATATAGTAACGGACCTGATCCTATGTTTTACACTCCATTACAACAGTGAATGTCAACTTAATAATCAGCCCCAACCACACAATGCTTTGAATAGGAAGATTCCTTCTGCTACTCCCAACATCCATATTGATTTCATGATCTTTTTACTCAGACTCTCCCTGGGGTATTAGAAAATAGCCCATATTGCACAGTTGCACAAACATATATTTCACCCATCCATCCTTGTTAATGTATTAATTTAAACTTCTACTTATATGATAATAAAGTTGTGTGCAATATGGAACTCTAACTATATTCAGATCGATCCCAGTACCTGCCCAAATGATCTGCATTACTGCATTAATCTGGAATCCAACATCTGTCTCTTATATTGGTATTTATGAAAAAGAGAAAAAACAAAGCAATAAGAGCCAAGTTAAATTCTTAATAGAGTGTGCAATTGTTAATATATAGACTAACCCTTAAGAAGTGTTATTAATGTTTCTTTCTGGATAGTAATACAATCTTAGCTCTCTATATAGTTACTGAACAGGTCAAGGGAAAGTTATACCCTTCCTATTTACACCAAACACACTGTTCTCTTTCTGTACTAAGCATTTTCTCCCCATGAGTAGTAATAGGAGAAGTCAGACGGAAGAGTCAGCATTTTTATTTTGATACCTAAGATAATTTCTGGCAATTGCATTGTGCATTCTTTGCTTTGCTTACTACTGCATAACAGCAACAAAAGTGTTTTAGTATTTTCTTTTTTTTTTTAATAGTTGATTGCTATTTTCTTCTGTAGCCTAAGAATGCGAACAGTCCTACACATACAGCAAGACCTGTTGAACAGCAGCCAGAAAACCCATAGCGCACACAAGTTTTAACAACAAGCCAAAAAGGAATGTGGATATTACAACTGCTAACACAGTGGAACTAGACTACCGGCAACAAGAGTCTAAGCACTAGTGTAGTTATGACTCAGCCCTGTTATCACCATGCCATGTAAGCTTATTCTGAACTGATTTTTATGACATGGCACTAAAAATCCTCAGGTCCTAGCAATGCTACAGTTTCAAACCAATCTTCCTGCAGCATTGCAGGCACATAGCTATTAATGATCTTGTACAGATGCACTCTCACTTGCATGATCCTAGAGCCCCTGCTAATGAAGTCCACAGAACTTGATGGGAAAAAAAAAAGAGTCCATTTGCTGTCTCGTAGTTCCATCTGGCCACTGTCATACAAGAAGATGAAACCAGCCTTTAAGATCCTTGAAATGGTCACTGTTGTAAATGTGACCAGGTGGAAAAAGGAATTTCATTTTCCAAAAAAGGGCTGAAGTTTTAAAATTTTTGTATGTCGTGATGAGGAATGAAATGGAGACCTCTCAAAATGTTTCACAATAGAGCGATTTCCCCTGCCTTTCTTAGCCTGCTCCCTACCATAGCAGGTACATTGATGTATAAACACTAATATGGCATTGTTATAATTCTGAGGCTACATACTGGAAAGTCACAACTGATTTCACTTTTGGTCTCAAAAGAAAATTTTGGGATCCTGAAATGTCTTATCAGGACATGTAACTTTCCAAAATAGTGTTCAAATCTGAAATATTGTGATAGGTTAATGACAAAGTCACTCTAATTCATGTGCTGCCTTAAGAAAGCTGCACAAAATTTCTCAGGGCTCAGTAAATACAGACATCAATAATGACAATATACAGCTAAAGACAATACTATAGACATATAGATACATCTATAGTTATAAACCTTGCCCAGACAAGTTTAATAGAATTCATTTCATAGGATTCAGTTCCTAGTTACTGAGTTTTACATTAGTATATCGAAGAGTGGAGAGCCCTGGAAGTAGAAGAATCTGCCTAGACTGTGGTTACGGTGGATCAAGGTACCTTGAATCTACCTCCTGACAAGTGAGCAGGATTATAGGCAACTAATACTAGGCTGGCCAGTGCGGCTTGAGGTTTCAGAATATCCCTAAAATAGCCCCATTGGTGGGGCTTCTACAGAGACCTGACAGCAAATTAAAGCTGTTAATTTGTGCAGAATCCCAAAAAGGAGACAGTGGTGAAAACTTTGTCTTTTTCTCACTCGTAAGTGAACTTTCTCAGTAACGATTTGTCAGAGGCTCATTTGTGCCCCTTTTTAACATAACCAACACTTACAGCCCTGTAAATTAGAATTTCAACGTGCACTTTAAGTAGCCTTAGCACACTCCGTTCTCACTTTGTATTGAACTCACAAAGTTTGTTCTATGCTAGCAAAAGGGATGTTAATAAATATACTACTACATTAATTAATAAAATGAATTAATCTTCATGGCAAGCCCTCCAGTTTGCTTACAACGAACAAGTATACTAACTAAAAGCACTTTTGCACTCTTCCAATTTATTTACACTGATGAGTTTGGAAGCATGACTAAGGTCAGAGGCATTGCTGGCACTAGGCTCACAGGGCTTGAGCCTTGAGTCCCAGCGCCTGAGCCCTGGGTCTGCCCGTAGCATTAGTGTACTTACGCAATTTGAGCCCTGAGTAGCAGTGCATCGAGCTCCACATCTTTTTTCGGGCCAGTGGTGCTTCTGACAAAGGTATAAAACATCACAGACACAGTGTCCCTTGACACTAATTCATACACAGAGATAGAAATATCCCCTTGTTGGATTTTCACATTTTGGGTTGGCTTGTAGGTACAAGAATGTCTCATTGTGATGGCAAATTGTGTACATCCAGTGTTGAGGTATATCCACCTTGTATTTTTATTGTGAAAGTTAAAAAGAAAGTTGATGTTGGCACAACTCTTAGAAATGAGCTATGCAGGTTATTTGTTTTGACTGTCTCTGTTCAGGGGTTAAGGTATAATTTGGCAGGCCCTGGAACCCTCTTAAATTGGCAGGCCCCCCTCACACTGGTCCAGGCCCTCCTCTCACACCCCAGCTACTGCTCCCCCAAATGCCTGTCACCAAACAAAGCTACTGCCCCCTTGCCCCAGCTACTGCCCCCAAATGCTGCCCCCCACCCCAGCTACTGCTCCCCACATACCTACACCCCATCCCAACTATTCCCCCCACACACCTACCCCCCACCCCAGCTACTGCTGCCCTGCCCCTGTCTTGCCACTAGTCCTCCAACCCCCGCCATACCATGCCATCTCCCCCTGCCAACCTGAGCCGACCCCCTCCCCGCGCCTTTTCCTAGCTGGGCCAGGTCGCCTGTCCCCGAACCACCCCCCCAGAGACCCCCTAACCCGGCCACCATGCCATTGCAGAGCTGCCCCAGCCAAGGCCGAGACTCTAGCCTGAGCCTCAGTCCAGGCCAGACCAGCTCCTTGCCTCCTGGAATACATGGGAATGGCATTCCAGGGCCCATTATTTTTAGAGGCTCAGCATCAGGGGCCCCTAAAAATAGAAATTGGAGCTGGAATGCTGCATTCTGGTGCTCACTATTAAATGGTGGGCCCTGGAACGCAGAATTTTGGCTCCATTTTTTATTCTTAGGGGCCCCAGAATGCTGAGCCCCTAATAATAATGGGCCCTGGAATGCTGTTCCTGTGCGTTCTGGCATACTTTGACCCCTGTCTCCATTGCATTCCTGTGTTTCAAAGAACTTAAATTATTTTCAACCTATTCAATGTACAGTGTTTGTACTTAAACAGTCAAGAATGCTTCAAAAACATAAGAGATCTTTTTTTTTTATTACAGTCAACCTGAGTGCCAGTTCATCCTTTAAAATCAGAGTTTTAAAACTTTTTAAAAATAATTTTGCTATTAATCATTTGACTTCAGAAACTTAAAACTAAAAATTTCTTTGCAAATCAACCATTTTCTTTTGGTATGTATGCAGCTCTCTTTCTTGTCATTATTTATAACTTGTATCATCATAGCACCTACAAGCCCCAACCATGGACCAGGACCCTGCTATACTTGGCACTGTGCAAACACAACAAAAAGACAGCACCAGCTCCAAAGAGTAAAAAATGCAAATACAAGAAAAGAGAGAACAGATGGATACCAACAGACAGATGAAGGAATGCAACGAAACAAGACAGTATTAGTCAAAATGATAGCCAATGGCTCCTTGTTGCCTCTTTGCTTACAGAATGAAGTCAATTTACTGTTATCCTCTAGGTCTCTTTATGTGAGCAAGCTTGGCATAATTAAAAAGTGCATGTTATGTCCTACCACCATGTATGCATGCATGCATGCATCCTTTTTTTTTTTTTTTTTTTAACATTTCTTTCTTCCATAGATTAAAGAAATTGGGTATTTTTGATTGTCATGTCCTCAGGAATATGCAACTTATGTAAATATTAATAAATGTAGTTCTATTGCTCCGACTGAAGTCAATAGCAAAGCTCCCATTGATTTCAATGAGAACAAAACTGAGTCTTTCTCCAGTATGTACACTAATGGTTAATAAAGATATTAGTGAATAGTCTAGGTTTACTTGTTTTATTTTGTTTATTTTCCCATTATACACAGAAAGCACAATTTCATTTACCCGCTCACAATCACTTCCATTTTAGTTCCTCTGAGCTAGGTGATGCCACCATTACTCACAGTGAGTAGTACCTTTTTCTCTATCCCTGTGGGATGGAAAAGGCAATTGACAGACATGGGTTGAATGCACAATGAAGGAATTTAAACTTAACATGCTTAACAAGATGGAGCCTATGGAAGGATTTGGAGAGGATAGGGATGCAGTCAGATTGATGGGTAAGGAAGATAATTTTAAATAGTTGTATTTTGGATGTAGGAGAGGTTACTGATAGAAGAACAAGGGAAGCCCTAAAGCAGGAGTCTGCTGTTTCCAGCTGAAGACATCTCTACATTTAAAATTGCTTCACAATGCTGCATGCTAAATTGCAAAAGTAGTGAGTCATCAGGTTTGAAGAGATATTTCCTGCTTCTTGTGCATTTAAAGAAACAAACAATGCACACAGAGGTAACTTGTTCAACCATCCAGGCCTAAAACTGTGAAAATAATTTTAATCCAAATGCAATCAAGGGTGAAATCTGGCAGATGCAATACTTCTGAGTCCAATTTTTTCTACATAATATTTCACTCCTGAGTGCAATCCGCAGTAAAGTATAATGAGATATGATTTTTACATCCCCTAATCTATACAAGATAATGAAAGATGGTAAAAATGAATTGTATTTAATACACTGATTTGAGTTTTACACGTCCCCAACTCCCTGTCCAGCTTGCTTATTTGGTTCCCAGCTAAATACTATAGCTAAAGCAGTAATGGCTGGTGAGAATGAATAAGCTTTTTAATGTGCAAAACAAACATCAATAAACTAGATTTGTAAAGTAGCAATAAAGGTCACACATTCTCCAGAGATGCTAAAAAAAGCGTTGCCTTTAGTGAACTCAAGAGAGTCTTATATACAAATGATTGCCAACAGGTATAGTGAAAGGAAATGCTGACTGTTTCGAGTTCGCTGTACTGATCCATAAAGTCTAATGAAAAGCCAAGGGAAAACAAGCTCAGAATTATGCACTGAGCCATAAATGACAAGTAAAATTACTAAGTTACCATTATGACTAGCCTGCTAAAATTTAATCCATTTCCCTTTTAATTATAAGAAATCATTTTCAGGATTGGGGATTTTTGTTTCCCTGAACAAGTTGCATTTTGTCCTTTTCTTCCAATTGGAAAAGAAAGTAATTGTAACATTTATTTCTGCAAAGCCATGTTTTGTCACAGTCAACAGTACATAGACTATTAATTATAATGTTAGGCAACAGTGCCACAGAGTTGCAGAAACATGTACTTGGTACTACCAAAAAGCTGCTAGGAACACACACTACAACACTGCGACACTTCCATCAACTCAGTTCTCATTAAAAGTTCTGAATGCATATAAAGAAGACTATTTTCTTTCTTTCTTTGTTTCTTTCTTTCTGCATTTAACCCCCTCAAATTATTTACCTTTCTATTTGTTAGTATGTTAACATATACAGATAATATTCAGACTACACTCTTTTAAAAGTTAATGGCTTGGGGATTTTACTATGAACAAACATAAAGCAATTCATCCTGAAAGGCATTTTTCCTTATAGATTTTGGGAAGTCTGTAGAGTAAGTTTCTAACATTTTCCATTTTTGGTGTGTTATTAAATACGGGATTTTGGTTTGGTCTATTGTAGAGATAATCCCTGAAGTGTGGATCCAGTACTTCTTCATATTTCAAGGCAAGTCAGATCTTGATTTTCAGTTCAGACCTGTTTTTAAGATGATAGCAAAGTTATGAAATGAAGTTTAGTGAAGGATTCTGCCACCCAAAAGTTCAGTCAATCAGTTAATGTAATTGACAGGGGTTGATATTAGGTACATAAAGAATAACTCAACAATCACACAAATGAATTACTAGGGATGGGACCATGGGGAACTTAGGAATCAAAGCCAACTTCACACGCTACTGGTATCCCTAAAATCCCTGCTCAGAAGCTGCTGGACTCTGTATGCACCTAAATTCCCGAGGCACCTTAGTTTCCACCATTAAAGTTCCTAAGACTAAATTTTGGTGACTGGGCACGCACGCAGAGGCCTAAATAATGACACTGCCTAGGAGAGTTTTCTAACCACTGGGCTTAAGGCTATATGGGGCATCATCTCCTCCCGTTTCTGACTTTTTCTTGGAAAAAGACTAATCTAGTTTAGGCAGCTTACCTCAGGAAAAGGTTCATAGCTATGAATCAAACTGGCCTGGAGGGACAGGATTTAGGCAACACCAATATTGTTAAAATTTCTTTTTGGCTTGCTTAGGTGGCTCCCCGCCCAGTTTGCTGGCTTTTGTGAATCCTATTTTCTAATAGCTAGCTGTCCACATATACTGGAGAGGAGACCTGGTGCTTCACTCAGGATTGTGAATTGCACTGGGCAGCAGGGCACTTAAACACTCCCATTGTGTATCCTATCCTAAGCCTCCATGATACAAAGGACTTAAATAACAGAAGCCTGTGCAGCTGTTGAGACTATAAATACACACACACACACACACACACACACACACACACACACACACACGCGCTCCAATCATGTCCCCCAGACCTAGGAACTTAACACGTGGGACTCGGTAACGCATGGTCTGTAAAAGCGGAAGTTGCCCTAGGCAGGGAAACACATGGAGTGAGCACCATTGTGGAAAGACTTATCACGCTTGATCGCATTGTCACCGAACACTCAGTAAGTACAGTCTATCTTATTAGCTACAATCAAGTGTAATAGATCCTTTAGTTTTCACGCGGTCCATTTAACGTGCGGTTGTGGCGGCTTGTCCCCCAACACCCGTGCATCAACAGGTCCCCACTATGTGTGTGCGCGCACGCATGGATGTGTGTGTGTGTGTATATATAAAATTATCCTCTCACACACACACACACACACAAACACAAACACACACACACACACACACACACTCAGGATAATTTATCCTAGGATTAAGAACTTTCTGTTTATGGATAAATGTGTGTGTCCACCTTTCTCTACAAATAAAAACAACTTGATTGCCATCTATCAAGGTGTTACTCACACACACACACACACACACACAATAAATATATATAAATATTATATACTATTTAAGGTCTTGACAGAAGGTGATCAGGT
Organism: Podocnemis expansa; assembly: GCA_007922195.1. Classification (NCBI taxonomy): domain Eukaryota; kingdom Metazoa; phylum Chordata; order Testudines; family Podocnemididae; genus Podocnemis; species Podocnemis expansa. Next base: position 2,785,204 of record ML682006.1, read on the forward strand.
TGTTTTATATATAGTATTACAGCTACTGCGAAAGCAGTCAGATACCTGTTCTGAGTATTTTCCCTTAAGAAATGGAGGAAAAAAAGAACTTTCCTCTGCAATTACTGGAATCAATAGAAGTACAGAGGCAGCTTTATATAAGACTCCTATTGAATCTCAGGCTTACTGCCACTTGTTTACTTACTTATTTTCATTCTAAAAATATAGCTAAAAGGAACAACATATTGCAGTATTATACAGATGCCATAATGAAAGATTACTGGGAGGAAACAATAGAAACAGAAGGAAAAACGGCAAAGATAACTTTATTTCCACAAACAGCAATCTATATACAGGGAAATAAACCACAACAATATGCAATACAGTGAAAGAAATCTATGATTTTTTGTCCAAAAGTTAAACATTCTAAAAGTGGGATGTTGAAAAGGTGGAAATTAAAGGAACGCTACAATTATGAGCAGTTCTGCAGTCTGTTTTGGGCAGGTAGACTGCTGAAATTAAGGCGGCCTGAAAAACAAGAATTCTGTTTCATGAAATATGTGTGGTTTTAGAATGCAACCTAGACCTTTCAAAAAAAACCAAGAGGAATATACAAATTACCATATTTTGACAAACTAGTGGACCTTCTAGCACACTATACTGTTTCCCAACTGTGGCCAGTGCCAGATGCCTCAGAGGGAATAAACAGAATAAGACAACTATCAAATGATCTATTCCCTGTCCTCTAACCACAAGTTCTGACATCAGAGGCTGCATACTTGACCATCTTGGCTAATATCTATAGTTAGACCTAACCTCCATAAATTTATCTACTTCTTTTTTCAGCCCAGTTATGCTTTGGGCTTTCATAACATCCCCTGTTATGAGGGGCAATGAGTTGTTCACTGTGTGAACAACTCCTTATGTTTGTTTTAAATTTGCTGCACTTTGATATAATTGGGTGATGGTCTGGTTCTTGTATTATTTGAAGCAGTAAATGATGCCTTCTTATTCATTTCTCCACACCAGTCATGATTTATGTGCCTCCCCTCATTATCCCTCCCCTCATTAGCCATTTCTATTCTAAGATCAAAAAGACTAGGGCTGTTCATCTCTCTTGATATGGAAACTGTTCCATACTCCTAATTTTTTGTTTCCCTTCCCTGTACTTTTTCCAATTCCAATATATCATTTTTGAGATGGAGCAACCAAAATTTCACACAGAATTCAAGGTGTGGGAATATAAAGGACTTATGTAGTGGCATGCTGATCTTTTCTATCACTTTCTTAATAGTTCCTAATATCTCCTTTTTTGACTGCTGCTGCACAGTGAGATGTTTATAGAGAACAGTTCATGACAGTGCACAGGTCTCCTTCTTGACTAGTAACAGCTAATTTAGACCCCATCATTTTGTATATGTAGTTTAGGATTAGGGCACTTACTGAAAATGTCTTGGAGCCAGGTTCAAGGCCCTGCTCCCACATTGCCCTTGAATAGCATAAATACAGGGCTATTGAGTCATTCTCTCAATCTTTCCTTTAGTTAGTCTAGTTCAGCAAAAGAAGCAACGATTCTTGTGGCACTAAAGACTGACAAATTTATTTATTGCATGAGAAAATCCCACTGTCAGATGCTTTGAAGATGGAGGAAATTACAGAATGGGAGGAGAATAAGATGGGGAGCATAAGATGTGGGATCAGGTCATACTGTAACAGCAAATCAAAGCAGTTGTTATAGCTCAAACACTGGGAAACAGCATATAGAGGAAGGTGAAGTCAGATCACCTGTTGTAATGGGAAGAGAATCCATTGTCATGATTTAATCCTGCTTTCACACAATTTCACACAACTGAATGTGATAAATAAATTTGTTAGTCTAAGTGCCAAAGGAGTCCTTGTTCATCTTGGAGCTGTTCCACTTTGTATGAATAATTTAATATTCAGCTACACTTTCTGTCTTATTTTGATTAGTAATTCCATTCTGACATGAGAAAAATTCTTGATGAAAATTTAGTCAAAATAGATATTTCTGCAATAAATTTCCATTTAAAGGATTCAGCATTTTCTGCATAAAAGCGTTTCTACAGAAAATTCCCAGCCAGCAATATCCATAAGTCATTGTATGCACAATAGTCAACTATAAGTATTCAGTATTCATGACTTAGCCCTCCCTCCTCCAGTATAATGGTGCTGCCTTAAAAAATCATGAAATCAGAAGAAGAAAAAGGAGAAGAAATGTGGAGTCCATTCATTTGCCTCCTAGATTTTAAGCCTTCCGGGTTCACATTTTCAAGCTTTTCTACATAGAGTGTAAAGAGCCCCTCCTCCCTTTTTTTCCTTAAGTAAAGCAGAATAATTCTCACATGAACACAGGAATTCAGGAAAATGGATTTAGGAAACAAACTAAGGCTCAGATATACAATGGTATTTAGGCTCCTAACTAAATCAGTAGAAGTTGGGAGGCTAAATAGCTTTGTGGATCTGGTAAATATCATGAGAGTTGGCAACGTGGCATGCTGTATACTTTGCCTTCTCTTGAAAGATCAAAAGCTGTTGTTTTACTCAGGTCTAACAACAGCATAGAAAACAGTCATTTTTTTCCAGGATAACAAAAAACAATCCCAAACATTTCCGTTTTTTTTTTTTTCCCTTAGGGTATGTCTCTACAGATCATGAGAACATGCCTCCAAACCTGGATTGTCCTGCAAATACCTGCATAGATTCATGCAATAAATAAATTTGTTAGTCTTTAAAAAAAGTGCCACAAGACTCCCTGTTTGTTTTGCTGAACGAGACTGACACACCTACACCTCTGGAACTTGTATAGATTTTGTGGCTTGGGCTGCAGTTCAGACTCTGGACGCCAAGGAAGCAGAGTGAGATTCAGAGCCCAAGTTCCAACACAATCCACATTATCAAAGCACTATCCAATATACGCTTAGTGTATATAGCTTGGGGGTAAGAATGTTCCTTTAACTTTGTCAGATTACCAGGGTCAACTATGTAAAAACCACGGGCTTTCCCACATGTTTGATAACGGAGAAACTTTCAAAATGTCAGCAATTATTTATGTCCTGAAAGGATTTACTACATGAATGAGTTATTAAACTTAGGAGCATAAATCTTGAATATAGTAACTATAATTTCAATAAAGAGAAAATGTCTTTGAAAGCTGGTACCTAATTAGAAGTACACTTCTATTTTATATGCAACAAATATAATATTTTTCTCAGGCTTAATTCTCAGGCAATTTTAATTTCAAGATTTCAAGTTAAATTAATAGCTGATATTATTTAGATATCTATATGTCATGAAGATGCATCAAAATGTAGTAAAAAATACCAGATTCCCAGCTGCAGACGTACACCTTAAGGCAAAGTATTCCGGTTTAAGAATAATGAGTTTATACTTCTGCCAAAGACACTGAAGTAGATGGACCACTAAACATAATCTTCCTACCTGGATCATCTGTGGAAGCAACTTTCCTCCTAATTAAGCATTTTTTATTATTAAGATTAAGGTAGATCTGTTAAAGAATCTAGCATAAAATAGTATGTGAAATAAAAAAAAGAGGAATAAAATTACCATTGTATTTCACGGATATTTGATCTACATTTATTCTTTTAATCTGTAATTGACAACTACAGTATTAAAAGATTAAAATTTAGAACTGTATTATGTTTTGAATACCTCTTTAAACATCACATAACAACCTGGAACTGGTGTTACACATTCCTACATAACAGAGATTTTTGCTAATGCTTATCCAGCTATACAGCAAATCTATTATTAGAGGTCAGAATTATGATTCATTAAGTGTGCTTGGATTAAGTGGAGTAATAGTCTACCAGGTACATATAGTATGCAGAAATTATTTTCTGTTGTCAAAGAATACATTATGCATACGCCTTTCATTGCTGAGACACTACTAATGTGCATCTTGAAAGCATTTTTCAAAAGAGTAGTCTAGTAGAGTCACATATTTGAATTAACTTTATAAAGCAAGAGTAAAAGGGACATGACTAAAAAAGTATCTAGTGAAATCCTTAAGTTAAAAATCACTTAAAATTTTTTAAAAAACCGGTATTTGGCAAGGTCAACAAGCGACTAAACCCCTTCAACAATTAGAGGTACAGTGTGCTATTCTTCTCTCATTGAAGTTAATAGCAAAATCCCTCTGACAAAACATCCAAAAGTTATCATCATAAATCCATTACTTATGCAATCCTCTTGGGTTTGGAAATGGGGATAGATCTCTTGTAAAAGTAGACAGTTCAGAGGCACATTACTATTTATTTATTTATTTATTTATTTATTTATTTATTTATCCGTTCAAGTTAACGTCTCTCTTCTGACTCGTGCCATACAAAAATGTTCAATTTGGGGCACAGGATACTGCCTTATTATATGCATATTGGTTTCCCTTCTACACATGCATGTGTGTGCATGAGAGAGACTGAAAGCACCACTAATTTAAGATCAACTGAAATCACTCATTCTTGGTGTGTACCACAAAAGGGAAGCAGCTACAGTAAAGTGGTCTGTGATGGCAATGGCTGCTTCAAGGCCAAATTATCTGCTTTGCCCACATAGGTAATCCCATTGCAGTCAATATGGCTGCTTCTGGGATTAGGACAAGTAGGCCCTGGCCTGATACCAATGGATTTTGCATTTTTATTTCAAGGATGCTGACTAGCTACCAAGCTCCTGACAGACAAACACTGATGAACAGTATAGAAAAAAAATGAATAAACCTATTGGGGGGGCTTCTTTTTTACCTCATTTCATTTGCATTTGGTGGTTTATTTAACTAGTCAAAGTAATTTTGAAAATCCACTGACATATTTTAGTTTGTGGTACATTCTTATCCTTGTGTCATTTTACATTTGCTTTTCATTTCTGTGCAAAATGCTATGGAAAGATTCAAACTGTTATTTGTGTTCTTGTTTGATTTCTCATTTTATAGGGACTTGGTTAAAAGTGCTGAACTATTTTGTTTTGGTGAGAATTCAGACAGAGTATCATCACACTGAACTACTTAAAACAACACGGCTTCCATACGTGCAATTAGATTTCTGAGTTGTCAAAATGCATACAGAAACACTGCTGAAATCTAGTACCCTGATTAAGCGAGATCTTTAAGCATTTGCTTAACCTTAATCTTACAGTATTCCTATTGAAGTTAGTGGAACTACTCATATACTCAAAATTAGGCAGTTGCTTACATATTTTGCTGAATCACAGCCAGGGAGAGGAAACTGGGGAGCAAACTGAATCCTTGGGAGTAATTTGGGGTGGGATTGTGATGTTTTGTGGGTGCACCTAAGGCTGTGCAATACCTCACTACTACCTGCCATTAATGCATATGTCTATACCCTAAAGGTTTGTGTTTTTTGTTGTTGTTGTTGTTTTTTTTTAAAGCAAGCTTTTGTGGGGGGGGGGAACCTATTTCCTGTCCCTGCAGTCATTTTACTTTTTTGAAATAGCATTTTTTTTTGAAAACAGGGCGCTATTTCAAAAAAATAAAACCTAGATCTATTTCAAAATAGTCATTATTTCAAAATAGGTATTTTGAAAAAAGCCAATCCAAATTACAGGATTGGCTTTTTTTCGAAATAGTAGCCCTATACTTTGTCTAAGTGTCCCATTCTTTCAAAATAGAGATCCAATGAGGACTTTCTATTTTGAAATAAAAACTCTGACTTCTTTCGAAATAGAGAGTCCTCCCTGGATTGCTATTTTGAAATAAGAATTTCAAAACAATTTTATATCAGAATAATTATTTTGAGAAAAAACTCAAAATTATTTCAAAAATATATATATTTTGAAATATCTGTGGCTGTGTAGACATAGCCAGTGTGAAAAAACCTTGTCCTCTCCTAAGGCAGATTCCCAATTCCACCAACCACTAGCAGCAAAACCATTCCTTTCTAGGCATATGCAAACACTGCTGTCTCTCTACAGGTAAGTGATAGGTACTTTCCAGCCCCTAAGCCCTGTCAGTATTTCCCTAGAGCAGGGGTAAGCAAACTTTTTGACCTGAGGGCCACTTTAGAGTCTAGACAGGCTGGAGAGGGGCTTGGCTGGGAGGAGAGAAGGACTGCTGTGCTCTGGCCAGGGCACCGCCAGGCCCATGCGGTGATGGGGAAGAGGTTGGGGGCAAAGAATGGGGGGAGCATCCACTGTACTCTGTCCAGGGTACCACTGGGCCCTAAGGGAGAGATCTTCATTCTCCGATCAGGGCGCTGATGTCACTGTTGGGCCCATGTGGTATGAAAGTGGTAGATGAAAAACTCTCACAGGTTACATCAGGAGCATGGGCTGTGGTCATCCACTTCTATCCTAGAGCATTCATCTCCTATTCTAGACACTCATAGAATTCACACATTTGCAGAGAAATAATACACCTCACCTTACTGGGTCTACTTTAGATACACGTAACATACCACACTTTGATATCTTTACAGTGAAATCAAGTATAAGTTTGTTAACAAAGAACAGAGATTCAAGTAACAAAAAGAAGTACTGAAAACAAATAGGTACATTCAAAATAAAATCATAATGCACTTTCCAGAACCTAGATGTTATTAACTAGGTATTCTCATGTATTGTAGAATGTTGCTCACCCAAAACCTTTGCAGTATTATACAGCCAGTTTAGCTGTGACACACTTCATGAGGCAGACACACTGTCAGCTTCTCTCCTCAGTGACAGAGCCTGTGCATCTCCTTTTGCCCCCTAATATATCCCAGCTGTGTGTCTTTAGTTATAAAGTAAACTAAACATAAAGACTGGATTTCCTTTCTCATAGATTTCACAATATTTTCCTTTTTCCAGTGCTTAGTATGCAAATAGGGCCACATAACAGGTAGAAAATATACAATACAGATGTGACCAGACAGGGATATAACAATCTGTCACCTCCTGACTGAAAAGAATAGGTATGTCATCTCTGGTTACCTGCCTTAACTCCAAGACCTTAATAACGTAAGTTTCAGCATAGCTATATAAAGTCTTAAATACTCAGAATCATGAATGATTAGGTTGACCAATAGGCTACTGGCTCTACATTGATACCTTATATGCCACTCTTTGGTAAACTATTATGCATATATCTGACCCAGGGGATGCCTGTAAAATACTATGTACCCACTTGTGTTCTCTGCCAATTGGTATCTAAAGATCGTCCCTGGGTCACAGGAATATGGTATTGCTTGAGTTAAGATTTAGTCCAGACACCTGAGTTAGCAACAATCAGACCCATGTGAAATGTACTGTTGGATATTTAATGAGCTCAGATGAGACAATACATTCATTTTATATAATGTTATTCTTATATATCAAGTGTGGCCAAACTATGGCTTGGGAGCCGCATGTGGCTCTTGAATGAAAAAGTGTGGCTCATGGAAGAACATCAGCAAATCAATTTAGTAGGTAAAGGTATATGGCTATATGCCTCACTGCAGCTCTTGAAGGTTTCATAATCAAATTGTGTAGCTCTTGAGTTCCATAAGTTTGGCCACCCCTGTTATATATTATTCTATCTCTACTAGGGTACCAAGCAGTACACAGAATAAGGCATGGTTTAATCTTTTCATTTTAGTCAGCTTCAAAACTTGATCTAGATAATGGAAAAAATAAAATTTTGTGGATGACAATCTGGCAAGTGTTAGTGTCTGTAAACAATGATGAGATAACTCTGGTGAACTAATGCAATCCCTTTGTTCTTTTAATGGAAGGACATCAATTGCATCAAGAGGGACATGGACTCACCTTCAGACCTGAATCAGAAATTTCAATTGGGATACAAATGAGTAGCCTTGAAATTACTTAGTTTGAGAGAAGAGAGAGACGAATCATGGCAAAGCTCTTACTCTAATTATAAGGGTAGCCATACTGAAACAAAAATGGATCTCCTCTTGAGAAGATGTATCTATTATTTTAGTTTAATCTGCTAAGCAGTATGGCCCCTAGTGGATTAAACTAGAAACCAGAAGCTCTTTAGTTCTAATCCTAGATTTGTCCACTGACTTGGAGATAATGTTCAGGAACAAAGAAGACGTGGTTTATATCTCCTTTATTCCCAGGACTGCAGAGCATATGATGGCTGTAGCATAAAAATTATTTGTAAGGCCAGAAAAGAATTTGAAGAACAGCTAACCAAAAAGTAACAGGAAGAAAAAAAAAAGTACATCAGGAAGCCTGCTAAACAGCAAGTTGGCCACTGGATGATCAAGATGCTAAAGGAATATTAAAAAAAAAAGGCTAATTACAGAGAATAGAGAGAATATAAATTAATTCTTTGAATCAGTCTTCATGGATGAAGATGTGAGGAAGATTCCCGAACCTGAGTCATTTTTAGGTGACAAATCTGAGGAACTGTCCTAGACTGATGTGTCATTATAAAAGGTTTTTGAACAAACTGATAAATTAAGCAGTAATAAGTCACTGGGAACTCACAGTATTCACCCAAGAGCTGAAGGAATTCAGATGTAAAACTGCAGAACAACTAACTGTGATATGTAACCTATCATTTAAATCAGCTTCTGTACCAGATGCCTTGAAGGCTACATCTGCAGTAGCCACAATTACTTGGGACTTCTTAGTCCGAAATAAGAAGTTCAAGGTTAGTTCAAACCAACCTTGGGTTAGTTTGAAGTAACCTAAAGCCATTTAATTTGAACTAATCACACGTTCAAGCTAGAACGTGTGGTTAGTTTGAACTTAAGTCCAAACTAAGCCTTAGTCTCAGTCTTGCTCACACCTAGTTCAAACTAAGCGTGTAAATCTGGACTAAATGCCAGTACTTACAAGTTCAAACTAAGCTGGTGTGGCCATGGGCTAAATTAGTCAGGACTAAGCCTCCTTAGTCCAGACTAATTTGCCAGTGTAGACATAGTCGAAGATAGGTAATGTGAAGCCAATTTAAAAAAAAAAAAAAGATTCCAGAGGTGATTCTAGCAATTAGAGATTTGGTAAGCATAATTTCAGAACAAGGCAAATTGGTTGAAACTACAGAAAAGAAAAAAAAAAATCAGATACATAGATGAACATGATTTGTTGAGGAAGGATCAACATAAATTTTGAAAGGAAAATTGTACTTTAGCAATATATTAGAATGTTTTGAGAGCATCACCAAACATGTGGGCAAGAGTGATTCAGTGCAGATAGTGTACTTAGATTTTCAGAAAGACTTTGACAAGGTCACTCTCCAAACATTCTTAGGCAAAGTAGTTTCATGGAATAAGAAAAGAGGTCCTTTACTAGACCAATAGCTGATTAAAATATAGGAGACAAAGGTATGAATAAATGGTCAATTTTCAGAACAAAGAGAAGTAAATAGTGGTCTCCTTCAGTGATTTGTACTCGACCAAGTGCTGTTTAACATGCTCATAAATGATCTGGAAAAAGGGATGAACAGTGCGGTAGCAAAATTTGCAGATGTTACAAAACTACTCAAGCTCGTTAAGTCCAACTGTGGAGTTACAAAGGGATTTTGCAAAACTGGACAAGCAAAATGGCAGATGAAATTCAGTGCTGATAAAAGCAAAATAATGCACATTGGGAAACATTATCCCAAAGATACATATAAAATTAAATGTCTAAATTTGCTGTTATCACTCAAGAAAGAGATCATGGACTCATTATGGATACAAACAGGGACTTCTGTGGCACTTAACGACTAACAAATTTATTTATTGTGTGAGCTTTCATGGGAGAAAATCCCACTTTGTCAGATGCTTTGAGGATGGGGGAACTTACAGAATGGAAAGAAATAAGTGCAGGGAAGTGTAAGTCATGGGAACAGGTCACACTAACAGCAAATCAAAACAGTTGTAAAGATTCAAACACTGAGGAACAGCATACAGAGGAAGATGAGGTCAAATAACTTGTTGAAATGAAAGAAAAATCCAATGTCCCTATTAATCCAATGTTCCCCAGTGTTCAAAAAAGGACTACATAAATTCCTGGAGGACAGATCCATCAATGGCTATTAGCCAGATGGGCAGGGACTGCTGTTTACCAGAAGCTGAAGATGGGCAACAAGGTGGATGCACTTGATGATTATCTATTCTGTTCATTCCCTCTGAAGCACCTGGCATTGGCCACTGTCAGAAGATAGGATACCTAGCTAGATGGACCATTGGTCTCACCCAATATGACCATTCTTATATTTATGTTTCTAAAAGTCTTACTAGCAGAGAAAGACAAAAGAAAAATCAATTGCTGGAAGATGAGACCAGACATGCTCAAATTTTTAATATTGGACATTATAACCATTGGAACAAACTACTACTAGAAATGGTGAATTCTTCACCTCTCTCCGTCTTCAGATTGGGAAAGAATGTTTTACTGGAAGATAAGCTTTAATCAAACACAAATCATTGAGATTGCTATGGAGGTGTAACAGTATGAAATTTAAAGGACTATGTTACAGTCCTTTAAGGTCATCCTAGATGATCTAATGGTCCCTTCTGCCTTTCAACTCTATGGCTACGTTCACACACAGGGGGTTATTTTGATACAAGTTGTTTCGAAACAGCTTGTATCGAAATAACGCCTTATTTCAAAATAAGTTAATTTGAATTAAGAAAATGTTAATTCGAATTAAGGAAAATAGCTCAAAGTGAAATAGCATGTTCGGACAACAGTTATTTCGAAACGAGTCACCGTTGTTTCGAAACAACACGTTCTGATGGGATTGTTTCGAAACAACGATGTTTCATCACCAAATGGGGTTTAAGTTGTTTCGAAACAACACCGTTGTTTCGAAACAACGGAACCCGTTGTTTTGAAACAACGGTACGTCATGTGAACATGGCGTTTCTTATTTTGAAACAACCTCTGTTGTTTTGAAATAAGACTGCCGTGTGAACACACCCTATGTGTTTATGAAAATTAATTATCACCATTTGTAGCATAAGGGAGTCAGCACCCTCCCCTCCCCAACATGCCTCAGCTAATCATTTCATGTTGGTGAACCACTGCAAGAGGAAGGTCAACCAGGAGGTCTGTTCTGTCTCCAGTTAAGTTCAGTAAGACTTTTCCATTGACTTCAGTGGAAGTCAAGCTGTGATACATAGTAACTCAAGATGAAGATCCAGGATATTGTAGGTATCTACAATCTAAACTCCTGTTGTGAAAAATAAGTATCACACTAATATTTGGGACTCAGTATTACATAACCATAGATTTACTGTCTCTGTAAGAGTCACTTCAGAGGTGTGGAGAGAGGCTTTGAATTACATATACTTTTGTGAGTAGTTGGAACTCTGTAAAGAACCATCACTGTAGCTTCATCTTCTGCATATATTAAAATACATACATACATAAAAGATGGATTTTTAAATTTTCCTAGCTATTGAGGCTTTTAAAAGCAGGGAAGGAAGACTGGAGCATTCTATAATAATATAAATACCATAGACACATTTTTACATATGAATGTGTGCACAAAATCACACCCACCTATGCACTGCACATGGAGCTACCCACATCTCTATGTATTGTTCCCATTAGGCAGAAGACCTTAGTGCCACAATCCTGCTGCAGGCAGAAGCCCTGAGTCTTTCCACCCTGCTAGGTGGAAAATAGGGTCAGGGCTCCATGAACTGCACTTTTAAGTGTAAAAGATGTGGCTCATGTGCTGTAGTTTGGTCTCCCTGACATATATTATGCAGTTTTACTCTTATATCACATTATGACAATGAAATAGTCATCAAGGGACACTATTATTTGATCATTTATATTTTGCAAAATATAAGACAAATACTTCTTACCAGACAGAACAGCAGCTGTTTTCAGTATACTAGGTATTGATTCCAGGCTAACACAATATTGAAGACAGCTACTCCTCTTAATACAGTGCTTATTGCAATTTTTTTTTAAAGTAAAGATTGAAGTAAATTTCCAGATTTTTCCCACAAGAAATTTTCAGAAAGGATTTTTCAGGATTTTGGTTGTGAAGAAAATTTCATAAATATTTGGTTTGAATCCAGTTTGGAACATATCCAAATCTGAAAATGTCAAAATTTCTGAGAAATTGGAAATTCTGAGTTTTCACCAGTTTGCACAGACCTTTTAAAATATATTTTCTATTCCAATGCTTGTAGGGAGATGTTGACCTTCCACTGAAGCAACTGGTATGGACAAATGAAAGAAACAGCTGCTCTTTTGTGGCTATTGGTATGCTCCTAGAAATCTTTGACCAGTAATATTTTCATGTTACACAACAAAGCTAAAATTACATTCCCTCAAAAGTTTTAAGTAATGGAATTTCAGCTATTCCAAGAGCAATACCATTGCTCATTCAGAGGATTAATACAGGGAAAAAAATGAATAAAATAAAGACAAGTGAAGCTTCACATTTGCTTTTCAAATCACCTGAATGTTAAATGCAGTTTGGTGAAACTGCTTTAAAAAATGGTTTTTAGATGACTGAGAGGATTGCAGTTTGTATCATTTTGCATTATAACACTGATAGTTACTCTAGAGGAAAATCACATTATCACAATATGACATGACAGATGATTACAGAACCTGGTGTTAAAAAGAAAAAAAAAATCACACACATACACACTCAGCAAGAAACTAATAAGGAGATTCTCAAGAAATTATTAAAATACCTCACAGGAACTTGTTCTTTTGATAAACATCACATTTTTGAGTTAGGCGAAGAACTATATAGACAGAAGAGCCTAGTATTTTTCAGGGAAAATTCCCTGAAGGAGGAATTGTGTCTGAAGTCATTATTCATTCCTTCAAGAGACCAATGTCATTCTCAGAGACAATGTTTCTATTACACTCAAGGAACAAATACACACAGATAACAGAAAACCTGGAAGGCGTGGCAGAACTCACGCAATGTTGAAGTGCCCCCAGTGTATTGATGCAGGAAGTTGCTGCTATCTTTGGCCGCAGCCTTTTGGCCTCCAGCCTCTGTGCTTCTGGCCCTAGGTAGTCTGTGGCTCAGCCCTTTAGCCAAGTTATCTAAGTTCAGACCCCTCCTGGGGAATCATAAATCCAAATGAGACTAAATACTTCTCCTACTTTCTTGGGCTACTGAAGTCTCCTCTCCCCTTCTTACAATCCCTATATCATGGCTTCTCTTCCAGGAGCCTATATTGCCCCTTTAGCATGATGTCTCCATTTGTCTCTGTACCCTAGACTTTTACCAACCATCTCTCCACTCAACTGACCTCCTCCAGTCTACTTATCATGGTTTAGCTGTGACCCTTCTGGCCAGGAGTCAATTAGCAACACATCTCCCAGATGCAAAGCATGAATTACGGGGTATCTTGCTAGCCTTGACCATCGTAGAAGATTATGGAACAAATTAAATAAAAGACTGAGCCTGTCAATACTGTATATTGCATTGTAGAAAAGTCACAAGTTGTGTAAAATACTTTATTAATTTAAGAATATTACTGTCAAAGACCTTTAAAAGTAATTGACATCCTAATGATGATATGCAGGTTCTGTATTCAGGACAGAGAGAGTAAACTGTCTTCTCCAAGGATCTTCTACCTGGCAAATTAGTTACAATTTTTAAACATCATTCATCGTACATCACCTCCAAAATAAATTAGCATTGTGCACTGGCATCGAGGCAACTGTTCACTGAATGTTTCATAACACTTTACAAATGTGGCTAAAAAGGCCATCTATCTTTCATGTATGAGGAAGTAATGCAATCAAACAGGCAGCTTCAATTTGATCAAATTACTCATTACTCCCTCCCTTATTGAATCTCTGAGTCATGTTCTTTTTCTGCTCTATATTTACTTCTAAAAGTTTACTCCCTCCTTTAGTTAGCTCCAGCCTTGACTATTTGCAATCCTTTCCCACCTTCATCCCATCTTTGAAGTTCTCACATCACACCCTTACAGGCGATGGCATTCCAAATATAAATTTACAGAATATCTAATCAACCTTATGGTCTCTTGTGTACCAGTAACAGACTTTTAAAACCTTTAATCACAAATTGTTGATATTAAATTAAATATTTACATAATACAACTGGAAGCAAAGTGATCAGTCTTAGCAAACATCATTCTTTACATGTGTGTGTGTGGAGGGGGGGGGATAAATTCCTGAGTCTAGTTAAAGAAACAGAGAAAAGAGGAAGTAAAAAAAAACAAAACAAAAAACTATTTCTGGTTTTCTTGAATTTGCTACAGAAAATGAAAGGCAAACTGTCATCTTTGCACACAGATTTTCTCAAAACAGAAGCATAGTAACTTCAAACATTACTAAGTCTTCTGAGAAGTTACTATTCTTTAGGCTTTGATCCCTGTAATATATAAGGAAAAAAGTGGTTGAGAACAGTCTCCGGAGCACAGAAAATAAAGGATGTTTGAAATAAATCAGTTATGGGATTCATATTTTTCTTTGTAATTTCTGGTTCTGCAGACCTTAAAGTACTATTTCCCTTCTTCTCACCTAAAGCAGTATGTCACTTCCATGATTGCCTTACTGCCCAAGCAGAGGAACTTGACAAATTGAGAAACTATCAAGGAAAGAATCATTTTAAAAGTATGTTTTCCTACACTATATTACTGATCCTATTTTATTGTATTAAAAATGAACTAGATTTCAAGTTCTTTTTATACAGTGCTTAGATTCATTTAAACTTTTAAAAACTTTTCCTACTACCTTCAACTTTGACACTGAATGAAATACAGAAGCTTGCTAATTTGCAGTAATCAAATGAAAGAAACATTGCAAAGAATGTAATTTGTAAAATTCGGCAAATAAAAATTTAAAAGCATGGATAATAGTTTTCAAAGTATACTTTATTAATCTTAACTGTTGTTTTAGTTTTATTTTATTTATGATGTTTTAGAGTAGATTATTATGTTTATACTATATATAATATTCTGAAAGAATAATGAAGTTTTGAGAATATGGGGACTCACTGTTTTCCCTATTTAAAACTGAGTAGCACAGTGAACTCAGAAACCATTATAGATCACAAAAGCTAGGATGCTATATAAAATTCTGCAAACTGACTGAGAGACCCAAGTGCCATGTTTCCTAAAAGCATGGTCCTAAATCCAGCCAATATTCAGAAGTAACACCTGTTGTTATACAGAAGTACAATTTGCAATTCACAGCTAGATATTAGATGGAGTGATTTGTAGAGAGTAGGGTTAGAGAGATTAAGCTAACTTTTTTACCTATCTAGAAAATGAATCATATAAAAAGTTGAAGCAATAAAAATGATACTCTTATATTAACAGAAAAAAACAGGAATTCTGGAATTTAAGATCCTAACTGATACAAGCTGTTGGTGAAATTAAATCCTAGGTTTGGATTTTATGTGGGCAAGCATACAGGTGCTTGTTCTCCAGAGTCTGAATCTCTGGCAAAGACATCTCTGCAACTCTGAAGATAATAGTTATATAAATCTCATTCAGAGATATTTCTGAGACTGCAATGGATAATTTAACACACCTGCAAAGCACAAATCTGACCCAATAACCTGACGAGGGATCTAATACTAAAGACGCACAGTCAACGCAACTGCCAGTGATTCAGACTCACACTGGGGAAAATTAGGTCTTTCCAGGGGCAGATTACCTCATGGGCCTACAGTGACTGTTCCCAGGAGCATGGGGTGGGGGGAACAGGGCCACCTGGGCCAGAGGCCAGGTTCTTCACTCCTTTCCCACTCCTGGGCTACTTGCTCCATCCCCAAGGGTGGGCTGAGCCGATGCAACTGGTCACTCCACTCTGGGGGTGGAGTGGCTGGTGTGCTATGTATGACCGCGATGGACCCTGGCAGAACACACAAGAAGCCATATCACATGCCAGTTGGCCCCACTTCCCTGAGGGCAGACAAGTCAGAGCAGGGACCTGGGACCACTGGAGGGGGACCACATGGGTCAGAGGCGGCCCCAGGGCCCTGAGACCCCTTAATCTGTCTCTTGAGTCTTTCAGTAAGAAATGTCTTTATCCCAAAAGTTTCTGCACAATTGTTTTCAGCTCCCAAAGGTAAATCCAAATAAGACCAACAATATTTTTTTTTTAAAAGTCACTGCAAGTTCCTAGTTCTGTGAAGCTCAGAGATATAAAATTTAGCTTAGGTTTTGGACTATTATTCCCCAAAACACATACCAATTGCAGTGCAGAAAAGCTTTCCATTAAAAAAAAAGAGATTAGCCTGTGTGACACATGGGGGATATGTCTGTGTTAAATTAGGAACTTCATTTCTTTTGTGAATCTCATTTTTTTTATTGTAATCTTCACCCCCCCCCTCAGTAACTTCCATGTTGGAGTCAGATATTTAGGTTGCATTTAAAATCAGCGGAAAATTTGTAACACAGGTCTGTATCAGAGGGTATGTGTAACACACTTTGAACACAAATTTGATTTCCAGCTCAAGGAGTCATAGCTGTACAAGCTCCTGTCAAGCTAGTGCACTAAAAATAAAATGTAACCATGATAGTAAGAGCAGCAGGAAGAGCAACCCATCCTGAATATATAGGTAGCATTTCTGATGGGTACTATTAAAAGCAGCTAGCTGCGCACACTGTTTGTGACACCTTGACTGCATTCTATTTTTAGCATACTAGCTCAATGAAACTTAGCTTGACTAAATCTCCATGAGCTGGGAATCATATCCAGCTCAATTATAAGTGACCCTGACAATCATATTTATAGTGTGAAGGCAAAATAAAGTCCAGAGACATAATATATACAGACTAGATGCCCAAAATTTCACAACCCCACAAGTGAAGGAGATTGTGTTGGTTAAAAAAAATGCTTTAGATGGAAAGGAAGGGATCTGTTTGTCTGTGTCTGTCTGTGTGTGTGCATGCCAATGTTCCCTCTAAACTGTGTGCATGCATGGCCTCTCAATGGCTTTCGCACTTCCACATACATATCTCAGATGCCCACGCAGTGTGGCGAGCTGGGGAGTTTTATATCTCTTGCCCTGAGCATGCTCAGATGCGTGCTCAGTGTGGGAGCAGCCTGGCTAGGGAGCAACTTGGATGCCCCTGCAGCTCTGGTGGGTGGGTCAGGGAAGGCTTAGAGAGAACATTGGTGAATGCACACGTGAGCATGTGTGTGTTACATGCATACACACACACACACACATATACACACAAAACGAAGAAAGGGCAAGTTGATAATAATGAATCAGAAGTTAGGAACTGTAGAAAATTGGCACAGGAAGCCAAAGGATATAAAGACAAAACTATGGCCAACAAATTTAAGGATAATATGAAGGAGGATGGTTCTTCTTGTTGTTGTTATACAAACAGAACACAAACAGAATCATGACAATGGTTTATGTTTATTACTTAGAGGGCAATGGTAGAACTATCAATAATTATCCAGAGAAAACAGAAATGTTCATTAAATATTTCTTTCCTGTATTTAAGGGGTGGAGGAGAAGAGATGATATAGTGTCATCATATGTAGTTAACACTCTTTTCATTCTATTAGTTTCTTTGGATGATGTTAGACAAAAGCTATTGGAGTTAGACATTTTTAAATTAGCAAGTGTAGACAAGTTGCATTCAAGAGTTTTAAAAGAGCTGACTGGAGAGCTCACTGGAACATTATTGTTGATTTTCAATAAATCTTGGAATATTGAGGAAATTCTAGAAAACAGAAGAAAGCTAATGTTGTGCCAGTTTATACAATGGTAAATTGGGATGATCAGGTCATAAGAGGCCTCTTAGCCTGACATCAGTCTCAAACAATATAATGGAGTGGCTGATATGGAACTCAATCAATAAAGAAATAAAGGGAGGTAATATAATTAATTTAAATCTACATAGGTTTATAAAAAATAATTCTTGTCAGACAAACTTATTTTTGATGAGATTATAAGCTTGCTTAATAAAGAAATCAGTACTGATTAAATATATTTCTGAAAGGCATTTGGTTTGGTATCACATAAAATTCTGCTTAAAAACTAGATCAGTATAAACATGGCACATATTAGATGGATTAAATATTGACTAACCAATAGGTTTGGAAATGCGGGACTTGTGGAGTGGATCTGCTTCCAGTGGAGATCATTTCTTAGCCTTATACTATATATTATCTTTATAAATGATCTGGGATAAAACCCAAAAATCGTCACTAATAACATTTGCAAATCATTCAAAAATTGGAAGAGTGGTAAACTGTGTAGAGGACAGGTAATTGATGCAGTTATCTGGAAGATTTCTTGGTAAACTGGGCACAAGCAAACAACATGCATTTTACTACTGTAACCCTTCTGTCAGGGTGAGGTGGCAGAACAAGAGCCGGGTTCTATATCTAGGGGACTCCCAATAATGTAACACCACCAGCTGGCTCAAGCCCCCACCCAGATTTCTGGGAAATCATGCACCATTCCCTGGGCACCCCAAAGGGGTAAGGCTTCCCCACTTGCAAGCACAAGATGAGCATAGTGTACAGAACTTTTAATAGTAATAAAATAGAATGTAAAAAGACCAACTAACAAAAATCAGCACTGATCTAGCAAAATCAGTACAGACCAAGGTTCCCAACAACCCACTCCGCATAACAGAACATACAAGACTTAATGGCAAAACCCACACTGATCTAGGGAATCAGTGCTAATTAGGCTTCCAACATGATCCCACATACCATAATAGCAAATGCAAACTCACTTGCAAAATCAGCACTGATATGAAGAATCAGTGGTAACTAGGCTCCCAAACAACCCTAGGGCACGTAGGGAGTGTCTTTCACACCAGCTGTCCACTGGCACCAACCACTGGTCACTCACTTCATCCACTAGCACCATTCGCAGGCTCTGCTTGCTGTCCAGGAGCTCTACCCACTGGTCACCCACACTGCCCAGCTCACTGCTGGCTGCTCTCCCGTCCACTGGCTCCACTCACTGTCTGCCGGATCTGCCCACTGGTCACTCTGCTGGTCTGCCCACTGGTCACTGTCTGCCAGATCTGCCCACTGGTCATCTACTGCTTCTCTTCAGTGATTTCAGCTCAAAGTGAGAGTTTGCCTCCCTCAGTGATTTCAGCTCTTAAAGCTCAAGTAGCTGCAAACAGCTACTTCTATTAAAATAACAAAGAAAAGCCTCAAAAGAAGCCCAGCCAGATCTATCATTTGACAGTGGGGTCAAAGGGTGAAGCAAAAATACCTGAAGCATAGCTCTAGAAACAGCTATGGAAACCCCTCCCTTGTCTTAACTTTCCAGGCTGAAACAAGCAGTGGCCTCTCCTACAAGTCTCTTTTTAGCTAAGGGTAGCTTCCACCTTTTGACTAACTCAAACAGATTTGGAGCAATCAGAGAGTAGCATATCACCAAAGACAGTATTTCATGTTTCCCTTCAGTAGAATTACAGATGCTGACAGATTTGTGATCAGATCAACCCCAAACACCATTACCCATATTGTGCGGCACCCATAGTTTGATTATGCTAATCTATTCTTTGTGCTCATGCAAATACTAACCCCATGCAGATTAGTTGTCCCTCCCCCCAGAAGCTGTTAGGCACAGCTTCTAAGCCTGCCTTACAATACAGCTAAATGTAAATGTATGAGGACAAAGAATGTAGGTCATACTTAAAAGATGGAAAGCAATAACTCTGAATAAGGTTTGGAGGTCATCACAAATAATCAGCTGAACATGAGCTTCCAATGTGATACTGTGACCAATAGAACTGATCTGAGAAGTGATTTCTCTCTATTTGGTACTGATGAAACCACAACTGGAATACTGCATCCAGTTCTGGTGCCCACAATTCAAGAAAAAGGCCCATGAACTAGAGAGATTACAGAGAAGAGCTACAAAAATTATTAAAGAAAATGTGCCTTATAGTGATAGACTCAAGTAGCTCAACCTATTTATCTTAACAAAGCGGTTAAGGGTAAAGTGCTTACTATTTATAAATAACTTCCACAGGGAACCAATATTTAGCAGTGAGCTTTTCACTCTAGCAGAGAAAAGTTTAACATGATCCAGCCACTGGATGTTGAAGCTAGACAAATTCAGACTGGAATAAGGCAGGTTGCCTTGACCCTTTCAATTATGTTTTAAATCTGGATACAGGAAGGAGATAAGCTTGTATTAATAGTCAAAGTTCAGGTAGCCATGCTGAATATTTTAGATCTTCCAGCTCTCCTTTAATATAATTGGCCATGAAGTGCTGCTGATATTTTCACAGAATCTGGCAGAGGTGATAGAAGCTGAGCTTGATTAATTCTGTTCTAGCAAAAAACCAAGGAGTCATGTGGCACTTAAAGACTAACAGATCTATTTTTTGCATGAGCTTTCGTGGGAGAAAATCCCACTTCGTCAGATGCTTCAAAGATGGGTGAACTTCGAAGCATCTGACGAAGTGGGATTTTCTCCCACAAAAGCTCATGCAAAAATTAAATCTATTAGTCTTTAAGTGCCACACGACTCCTTGAGTTTTTTGCTGAACTAGACTAACACGGCTACCCTTTTGGAAATTGGCATAATTCTGTTCTGTCTGCTCCGGAGAGATCTCAGACAGTAGGGCTGATAATTGGTCATCTGCCCAGAGAGTGACTTTATAAGGGATAATGGAGCTTTCTGTTTAATACATCTGTGTTTTGGATAAACATGAAAAAGCTTATTTCTAACTCTTTATAAATTCATATTTCAAAATTAGGAATAACTTTCGTAAAAATATTAGTATGTGACTAGTCACAATTTTAGCAGGGCTGTTTGAAGGTGGTGTGAACAATCAGGAAGCTAATCAATAAAATTTCCCAGTACCACCTGCCGCTTGCAAATTAAAAAAAGACTTCAAATCCTCCTTGAGTATCCAACATCACTGCAAAACCAATATAGTAGCTCCTTGACCTCTTGCTGCACCCAGATGCACCCCTTCTCAAAGCAGTTGACAAATAATTATTGTTGTTTTAAAAATCAATTTAAATTCTCAGTGAGTACAGGCACAGAAGGTGGGGGAGGCATTAGCTCAGGTTACACATCTGTTTTTTGTTGTTTTGTTTAGCTTTTCATTCCTAAATGAAGTGAGCAACTTCTTTCAAAATGTAGTATACTGAAAGTGAGAATCTTGGCAATGAAACCTCTGATATATGTTTGGTTTGATGTCCCTATGAACACTATGGGGAGAAAGTTAGGTGTTCCTTACTGCAGGCCCATCAGTACACTAGTGATCCTCATCTCTGTCTTTTAGCAGATTCAGACACTACAATCCCTTTGCTTTCCCAATAACTCTTGGCTGAGTCTCAAAGCAAGTAAAATTGAAGTGATGCTGTGTTAATGGGGGAGACATACAGATGAGGTAGAAGATATCTGTTCCTTTGATTGACAGGATTAACAAGATTTGCAGTCTAGGGTTGGATCATTTGGATCATCTATAAACTATAAAAAATTCACATCTGTTCTCAGTTTGAATTATACCTTGTGGGGGGAAATATGTGTGCATGTGTGTGTATATATATATATATATATATTCATCACACAAATTATGTGAAGGAAAATTATGATGTTTTTAAGTTACAATGAAAAGTTAGTGATTTAAGGAGAAAACACTATGGTTTAGTTTCAAGGGAAACTTGGTGGAATCACAAACAATGAGTCTGGAGGCACTGTTAAAGACTAACACATTTATTTATTGCATGAGCTTTTGTGGGAGAAAATCCCAATTCATCAGATGCTTGAAGATGGGGAGCTTACAGAACGGGAGCAAAATAAATTCAGGGTAGTATAAGTCATAAGATCAGGTCCAAAACACTTTAGTCTCCAGACAATTCCATTATTTATGTGTTAATAGCTGTACTCAAGCAAATGGGTAACAAATCAAAGCTTCAAAGAGAAATTGCAGAATTGAAATTGATATGCCGATTTGACACCATCGACTTAGGGCTGAATAGATAAAGACTATGGGATTTCCCCCCCCATTATGAGATGTAATTCTGCTTTCCTTTCCCCTTCTCACTTCCCTGCTAATTGCAGTTCTCCACTGTAGGAATCTAAACAACTGCTTTGATTTGCTATATCAGCCTGACCTTATTCTTTGATCTATACTCATTTATTTTGCTACCATTCGTAAGTTCCCCAGCTGCAAACATCTGACAAAGTGAGACTTTCTCCCATGAAAGCTCATGTGATAAATAAATGTGTTAGTCTTTAAAAGTGCCACCAGACTCCCTATTTGTTTTGCTAAATTAAACTAACTTAGAACTTGGTGTAATAAAATATGAATAGAAAAATCAATATGTTGCTCTATGGTTTATAAGCAACTTGCTGAATTGTTTTGGAATGCATCACTTCAGTTTAGATGAAGGGGGAGCTTAGCAGCCACCCTGTATTTTAAGAGAGATTCACTTACAGCATCAAATATGTACAAGAAATTAAAAGTCCTACCTCTTGCTTCAAAAGTATTTGTCAAGAGTAACAACAAGACAGAGTTACTTATACTTCTTGTTCTTTCAGTCACAGTTACAAAGATACTATGCTTTGGGATTTATTCTCATTATAATTATTTATTCATAGATGTAATAGTAGTAATAGTGAAGTGACGCCCTGATGTCTCAACAGAATTTGGAGCCATGTTGTGGCTGTACAAATACATAACAAGGAATGGCTCCTTCCCCAAAGAGCTTACAATGAATAGAAAAGACAGACAAAAGGTAGGAGAAAAGTAGTAGTATCATCCCAAATGTAAAGATGGGGGAACTTAGGCTCAGAGAGACCAAGGCCCAGATTCTCAGAGATCCTTAGGCATTGCTCAGCTCAGAGGTGCAGTACTTACCACACCCCCTTATTAAGTCTGTCACTGAGTGGAGTCCTCAACCCTGCACTAGGTGACCTGGCTCTCCACATCAGACATATGGAGTTAGGCATCTACTGAACAGATTTTCAGTAGTTTCAGCCTTATAGTATGAGGCAGCCTAGTTTAGCAATTCACTGATCATTGACTACTGGTGTGAGAGACGCCAATGCCCAGATGGGACATTTGATAGAGTGGATTCTGAGTTATTACAGAGAACTCTTTCTTGGGTGTCTGGCTGGTGAGCCTTGCCCACATGCTCACTGTTTAGCAGATCACCATATTTGTATATCATTCACTAGTAAGGGCTGAAGAACAATAGCATTGGTTTTTTTGGTTTTGTTCATGGAAGCCTCACAAAGCATAGGTTTGTCCAAAGAGCACCTACATTTTTGTGGAGGACCCTTTTAACTTTCCCTCTCTACTTTTTTCTTGTGGGAAGAAGAAGAAAGGAGTCCTGTGGCACTTAAAGACTAACAAGACATATTTATTCATCACATGAGCTTTTGTAGGAGAAAATCCCACTTCATCAGACACTTTGAAGATGGGGGAACTTACAGAATAGGTTTCTCTTCTCCTTTGTTTCTGAATAGAAACGCAGAATTGAAGGTTAATGGGGGATGAGGATGGGAGGGAGGATGTGTGAAGGAGACTTATGAAGAAAAGCATTTTGTTTTTGCCCTCTATTTATTTGAGAAATTCTAATGTCAATATAGATACTGAAAACCGAGATTAAGCCCTCACATGACACACAAAAAGATGAAAACTGGAAAATTAGTATGCTGTATTCATAGCTGAAATATCTTCTCTACCCAAACTTTTCTCTGATTCATTTTAAACTGAATATGCACAGCTTAATGATAACTACATAACCTTCTATCAATGCTTTATTTATTAAAATACAAGAAAAAAATTTATTGTTGAAGGGATTCTAAAAATCTTCTGCTTGAACCTGCTCCTCTGATATGACTTCGTCTATGCTGGAAAGACAGCTAAAGGAGAAAGATAGCCATATTACTAGGCATGTTTCCCAAATTTGTCATCTTCTGGTTCCTGTGACGGGGTGTTTTGGCTGAACATAGATGAGGAAGAGGACGGAGAGACCCTGACAGTAGGGCTAGGTCCACTCCTCTGTCTTGTCAATTATGCAGGATTGGGACGAGGCCTTTAAAAGGGAAGATCTTGCTGCAAGCAAAAAGTGAAAGATAAGGATTGTCCCAATCAGCAGACTGTAGGAGTGACTCCTGATGCTGGGACAGGAACTCCTAGGCAGGAGATCTTCCCCCTGAGCCTGGGAAGAATATAACAGACTCCCAGAGCAAGAGAGACAGGCTGTGCCTGCATTAGAGACAACCAGAGCAATTCTGATTCCCCAAGCCCATTATGTTAGGGCTAGATTATTGGTAGCACTGTAGATTTGCATTATTGCTATCCCCAAATATGTGGATTTCATTTTGCTCTCCCCCCCGCCCCCAGAGAGTCTTTAAGAATGACAACAAAGAGCAGAACGCTTTCCTGCAAATAAGAGAGAAGCGGGGGCTGTGTTGTGACTATCCAGTGTAGATAACTGGGCATGATCTGATTCCCACACGCCTTGAGGGAAGAACCACCAAGAACTATGTCACAGTCCCCTTCACATTCATCATGAAGCAGGTTAGCTTTAAATCCCTCACCTCATTAAATTTTTTTTTTTAATTTGAAGATGCTCAAAATCATTTTCAGCAAGCATTTTATAGTAATGTACCAGAGGCCATCTTAGCTGACATACATGGGACTGACATGGGAAACATGAAACCTGAAAGCAACTCAAGGCTCTATAACAACTTATATCCTCTGTGGATCAGCACAGATGGGTACCTGAAAAGTACACTCACAGGTGGGTTACAGTCACAATTACAACACTCCCATTTCACTGGTATTGTCAGGCCCAGACTAAAGGCATAATCTTCTACATCAGGCATAATCATCTACAATCTTATACACAAAATAGAAAAGACTAATTAATGTTTTGAGGGATTAGAAATGGAAAACAGGGTTCCAGTCTTAGCTCCTTCCCCTCCACTCACTCATAGTTCCCAAGGGGCCCACAGTCTTCTATCCAGTCTACCCCTCTATACTTGCAGGATTTAGCAGCTTGTTGATTACTTTTCCATATTGTTTGTTTGATACAGGTGGCCAGATCAGGTCACTCCCCACAGTCAAATGTGGGGCTACACCATGTCTTCAAATATGTGAAACAGGCAAGTGCACAGTCCATTCTTCATCATTAAGGCTTCTGAAATTTGAAGTTGCAGTTGGGTTTTTTTCCCTATTGCTTGATAAATATAGTGGGCAAAGGGTAAGAGAACATCATTTTGGTTAAGATTCAAGATCTAAATTTGTGTATGATCTGCTCTTAGCCTTCACAGACAAATCTGACCCCTAATATCAAGCTTTGGCTTCATACATATCTATCCAGACACTGTTGATCCAGTTCATAACTCCTTAGAAGAAAAGAAGAGAGTAAGTCTTAGATGAGATCAAGCATTCCGACTTTCCTGGACCAGAAGCAATCAGTCCACTAACTTAAACAGACACTAGATCCTGCCATAACAACTAATGAAAAGCCTGCAGATACATCTCCTTGGTGCAGTGAGTAATACCCTCACAACAGAGCTTTCAGAATCCATGGGTACAACTATCACAACAGAAGTTAGATATCATTCAGTGAACTAAGTGTCTCAACAAGAACTATGGGAGTGAAACCACATGATCACTATGCTCTTGAATGAACTCACAGACAAAAATGATAAAAAGACAAACACACTCTATCACCTGTGGGCGAACACTTCACAAAACAATCTCTCCCTATGTGACCTCTCAGTCCTCATCCTCAAAGGCAATTTTCGCAACTTCTTCAAAAAGCGAAGCTGGAGAGCTTAAGTTCATAACTTTGCAAGACACTAAAAATCATGGTCTTAAAAAAGGCACTGGCTCTATGGGTTATTTCAGCAATCTATGACCCACTAACCCCTCTTTTTTGTCCCATGATTGAGGTGGTGTAACAGCCCATTCACCTTAAATGGTTCCTTAGAAAATAAGTGAGCTACTTAAGCTAAACAATCTGCTCCTCCTTGTATTTACCTGTGACTCTGAGTACCAGAGCCATAACTATGGCGGGGCCAACAAGGCTTTACCCTGGGCCCGCCAGAGCAGCTCAGTGGAGCTGCTCTATTAGAGGGAGGTTTTCAAAGGGCACTAATTGCAAGGGGCACTTTCCAATCAAAACGTGCCCTGGGCAGCAAAACAGGGTGTTATGGCTCTGCTGAGTACCTTACCCACACCTAAAAGAGAGTTCTGTGTGGCTTGAAAGCTTGTCTCTTTAATCAGCAGAAGTTGATTCAATAAAAGATATTACCTCACCCACCTTAGTCCTTGAACTATTTCAGTTTGCACTGCACCTTCATAGGAACATAGGAGTTCCCATACTGGAGCCAACCTGAAGTTTATCTCATTCAGCATGCAGTTTCTGACACTGGCCAAAACCAGCCATTTCAAAGGACTGTGTAAGCAAATGGTAGACAGTAGGCAGATGTGGGGTGCTATGGCCCCACATAAAGTTGTAGATGAGACTGTCTTAAACTATGAAGCACAAGATTTATGGTAACTTCCAAAATTTCTTATCATTATATCATCTCCAGATATTCTTGGTATCCATATAAATAGCTAATGCGTTCTGAATCTTATTAAATTCAGCTTAAACTTTCAGTTCCCTAACATAATCTTGCACATTCCTTATTTGCCTGCCCCTCACACCATTTAACTTTCATCATGCCCTGTGGCAGAATGTTAAAGATAGCTACTTTAGTGGCTGTATATTATTACGTGCTGGCTCACAAATGACACTGCATTTAAAGAGCCAAATATAGAATATTGTTTCAGATTACTGCTGAGGATGCAGTCACTAAATGCAATCTCATTTCAATACCATGGTAGCCATCTTGCTATAGAAGCTGTAGCTGTTTCTTCTTCTTTGATATGATATTCCTGCTACAACTGATTTAGAGGGAAAAAAATTACTTCCTTGGCACAGTCTTGTTATATTTCAACTCAAGGCCTGCTCCAGGGTTATTTATAAACATACACAAAATGGATGACATGCAGCAGATTCTCTGCTACCTGTAAAGCTTGCCTTAACTACTAGAAATGGAATTTCTATTAGTGCACCTTGAACTACTAATACTCCCCCGTGATAGTTTTATCAGCACCTGAACAAGATCCAGATCTGAGGATGGTGTTTTAAATTTTCTCCTGAGTCCTTCCCCCTTCCTCATTTTCACAGAGTTTCCATAGGTCTCAGTCAAATGAAGTTCTCAGTAGATAAGCTTTTAAATATTTTGAAAATAAGCTTTATTTCCCTTTCAAACTGTTGTCATCTACAAGGCCACAGAAAGCATACATTAAAGGTCAGCAGCACTGGTTACTTAGCAATAGGTCTCAGATCGATATCATCTGCATTAAAATGCATTCTGCCAAAGCTGTGCTGTGAACATTTTGGAGAGTGTCCAATGTTAAATTTATTATACTTTTACCATGCTTACTATCATCTAACAGCTTGGAGGGGGCAGGAGAAACATATAGACAAACAGACACCAAACTGAGACAAGCTGTCATTGCTAAAGACAGAAACCAAAAACCAATACAATGTATGTGTGTGTGTGTATATATATATATATATATATACACACACAATGAACTGGTATATGCTATAGCCTTTGTAATCCTGGAAATGCTTGGCTACACGATCAAGAAGAACAGCAGTACATACCCTCCCTGAAAAATGAGGTTGGAGGATAAGATCAAGCAACTCGGAGAGAAGTTAGTCAGCTGGTGGAACTACAGAAGGGCGTAGATATTAAGGATAAGACTCGGCTACTGAAAAAAATACAAGGGCCTGACTCCAGCTGAAGCCCTAGAGACTGCTAAACAAAGGCTCACAGCACTGGCTACCAGGCTAAGGAGATACACTAGAGAAGCAGAGGCCAAAAAGATAAGTGCCCTGTTCTCCAAAGAACCATCCAGCATGTACTCCCAACTACAGTGCAACAACACAACAACAGCAGAGCCACCAACAGCAGAAACTGAACAGTACTAGAAGAACATCTGGGAGAAAGAGAAGACTCATAACACCAGTGCAAAGTGGCTGCAGGACCTGAGAACAGACCACAGCAATCTCCCAGAACAGGAACCAGTCACCATCACAGTAGCAGACATCCAACAGCGGGTCAAGAACATGAAGAGCTGGACAGCACCTGGCCCAGACATGATCCACACCTACTGGCTAAAGAAACTAACAGCAGTGCATGAACGCCTAGCAGCACAGATGAACCAGCTGCTAGCAGCAGGCTCCCACCCAGACTGGCTAACACAAGGAAGGACAGTGCTGATATGAAAGATCCCCACAAGGGAACAGCACCGTCCAACTACCAGCCAATAACCTGCCTCCCTACAACATGGAAAGTCCTATCAGGCATCATAGCTGCCAAGCTACAGGACCACATGGGCCAGTACATGAGCACAGCTCAGAAGGGCATTGGGAACAACACCAGAGGCTCAAAACACCAGTTGCTCATAGATAGAGCAGTCACCCAAGACTCAAGGTCTAGACAGAACAATCTGAGCACAGCCTGTATTGACTACAGGAAAGCCTACGACTCAATGCCACACACATGGATCTGTGAATGTCTGGCGCGATACAAAGTCAACAGGACGCTAAGGACCTTCCTCAAGAACTCAGTGGGACTGTGGAAGACAACACTGGAAGTCAACTCAAGACAGCTTGCACAAGTGGCCATCAAGTGCAGCATATACCAAGGTGATGCGCTGTCCCCGCTGCTGTTCTGCATTGGCTTGAACCCCCTCAGCCAGATAATCACAAGGACTGGATACGGATACAAGTTCAAGAGTGGAACTACCATTAGCCACCTCCTCTACATGGATGACATCAAGCTGTATGCTAAGAATGAATGAGACATCGACTCGCTAATCCACCTGACATGGATCTACAGTGAGGATACTGGGATGTCATTCGGACTGGAAAAGTGTGGCCAGATGGTAGTAAAGAGAGAGAAGGTAGTCAAGACTGATGGGGTGGAACTACCAGCAGGCCACATAGCAGACATACAGACCAGCTACAAGTACCTTGGCATCCCACAGTCACATGGGAACCACAATGAGGAGGCAAGGAAGACAGCAACATCCAAGTACCACCAAAGGATAAGACAGGCCCTGAAGAGCCAGCTCAATGGGAAGAACAAGATCTACGCCATCAACAGGTACGCCCTGCCAGTCATCAGATACCCTACGGTATAGTGAGCTGGCCAAAAGAGGACATGGAGGCTGCCGATGTGAAGACCCAGAAGCTCCTCACAATGTACAGAGGTTTCCACCCCAAATCCAACACCCAGAGGCTTTACTCCAGCTGGAAAGAAGGCGGGCAGGGTTTGGTGAGTGTCAAAGCCACTGTCCTGGACGAAACCCAGAGCATCTAGGAGTACATCAGTAAGATGGCACCGAAAGATGAGCTGCTGAGAGAATGCCTGAGGCAGCAGCAGCAGACATGGGAGGAAGATCAAGCAGAAGTGCCATGGCAAGACAAAACCCTGCATGGGATGTACCATCGACAGATAGCTGAGGTGGCTGACGTTGGGAAATCCTACCAGTGGCTGGAAAGGGATGGACTAAAAGACAGCACTGAGGCACTGATCATAGCAGCACAAGAACAGGCACTGAGCACCAGATCCATTGAAGCAGGGGTGTACCACACTAGACAGGACCCAAGGTGCAGACTGTGCAGAGAGGCCTCAGAGACAGTCCAACACATAGTGGCAGGATGTAAGATGCAGGCAGGAACAGCATACACTGAACGGCACAACCAAGTAGCTGGCATTGTGTACAGGAACATCTGCATAGTGTATGGGCTAGACCCTCCCAAGACCAGATGGGAGATCCCACAGAAGGTCGTGGAGAATAACAGGGCTAAGATTCTGTGGGACTTCTAATAATAAAAATCTAGATGCCATTAAATGCTGGAGGAACATAACATTAATATCTGTGTAATTAATTAATACCTGTGTATCTATCAAGACCAAACACTCAGCTTCTGAAAACATTACCTCACTGGCATGTTGATCTGACTATGTATATCTAGTAAATTTAGTTACTAGAAGAAAGGAAATGATAACACAGTATTTGGCAGTTTTAAAAGTACCAGATTTTTCACTTCCTGCAAGCAAAACTTAAGAAATACGCTTCTACCCAGTTAGTGCCTCACAATAACAAAGAACCAGATTTCATCATATCTTCTTATCTGGGGTAGCACCTCACTTCTTGAGCATTTTCAGAGATTTCAGTGGACCTGTCCACAAAATAAGGTACCACCTGGCATGAGTAAACGTGGCAGAATCTGTAAACTTATATATGGCTTCTATGTAACACTGAAACGTTTCATCAATCTTCAATCAATTTCACCTGTCTGCAAGTTTCCTTTTTAAACATTATTTTAAAAAATGTCCAGGACACCTCAGGAAGAATAGACAAGGCACCAAGAATGTGGTTAGACTAGGCCACAAATGTATTAAGCAACAAATCTAGGAACTGTCCACAATAACCTGTTCTATGGCCATCATCCTTTCTTTGTAATCCATTCTACTTTATGGAGAACCTGGATTATAGCACTGTTCCTAGAACCCCAAGATTCTCCCCTCAGACAATAGTTAAAAGGATGAGGAAGATGGAGTTGTTTCCCCACTGTACCAGACGTTAGGAGACTCAACCCTGTTCCCTACCTTCCGTAGGAGATGCCTTCTCCTAAGCTGCTTCCAATTCCAGTTTACCAGAGGACAAGATCCCTGAAGAACAATTATGCGCACTGAGCACCTGCCACAAGCAGGAGCCAGCCATTTGTTTGGCTGCCTTCCCCCATCTCCCTGACCACTGCAGACAGATTCTCAGATTAGATAATTCCTTCCCTAAGAACAGTGAGCATTATATCCACTCCCCTGTAGGCAAGATGTACCACATCATCACTGAATAATTCTGGTATTGGGTACACAATTCCATTCTGGACAATCATTAGCCATTGCCGTTCCCAGAATTTAAACATCAGCCAATTTCCCTCTCTCGAATGGCTTTCACACTGACATTCCACTTCGGCTTCTAAGGCCAAGTGACATTTACTTGGGAAATGGAACTGGATCCACTCCTAAACTCTACAACCTACTACTCAAATGGATCCCTTTACTAAATCCTTAAATTGTTTCCTCGCTCAGATGTATGATTCATTCTCGTGGCTGCTCCCTTGCTAATGAATGTAAGAGGGACAGCTGTAGACCCCAGAGTGTGTCCTTCCATTAATGGCACTGCTGAGTTGTCTTACCTCAGAAAGCCAGCTGTGAACTTCTGTTGGGTACTGGGCACCTCCCTGTGGGACAAATACAGAATATTATGCTTGCATACTTAGACATCAATTCCTGTGACTTGTGCAACTGAGTTGGTTTGCGATGATAAAGGTGGCAATCTTGACACTTATTCCTGAAGGAAAAGTTAACCAGGAAAAGTTTAGCACATTTTTACCAGTGAATTATCACTCCTGACCAAGGTTCCCCTACTTTTATATATAGATTTAGAATATACCATTGGCAGGCACAACCTACTGGACTCCAAGGTATGATGTGGACGTAACCACTACAATCCTGAATGAATGGGATCCCCCTTCATCTACAGAATGTCAATAACGTGCACTCTTTGACATAGCCATGAACTACAATTTTCTTTTTCTCAGTAAACTCTTTCCCTGTGAAGAGAAGACCCTGTCACCAGTAGCCTCCACACTGGACATGTCTGTTTTGTTTTCACTGGGCATATCCCTGCCTCCACACATTTTGTCGTACTGTGACTTACCTCACCATGCATTAATTTGCTGCGCCTTTTTTTGTGACATTTTGAGAATCAGGCTGTTGGCTTTCTCCCTACACTTTGCAGATCCCTGATGCCAAAATCTAAATCTTCCTTTAATGAACCCTTAATAAACTGATCAAGACCATCCCACAAATAACCTAACTAAAATTTGCAACTGAAATAATTCTTTGGTGCAACTCTAGCATCTAATCCACCCTTCAAATGAAAGCCTATAATTCTTATTTAAGAATTGCCCATAAACCCCCACATTATGTTTTTCCCTCAATAATAAATTGAGTCTGGCATAACTGAGAAGGCAGCCAATTGCAAAATACCTTCCTTGAGGGCACCACCTGATGTGTGAAATTAAAGATGGTCAAGCTTGTAGTTTATGCAAAATACTCATCTTAGATTCCTCAGCTTTCTTAGACAATTCCCCAAATCCTGCCAGTTTATTAGCTGGGAATAAAATACCCACCTGTA
This sequence comes from Podocnemis expansa, assembly GCA_007922195.1. NCBI lineage: Eukaryota > Metazoa > Chordata > Testudines > Podocnemididae > Podocnemis > Podocnemis expansa. The sequence goes on from ML682006.1 coordinate 2,817,360, forward strand.
TCTATGCCAATGTCCAGAAAAGTTAGTTAGCCTGGAATGTATGCTTGGGAAGAGGACTCTCCGTATTTCTTTTTCTGAAAGTACTCCCCACCTACCAGCCAACCTGAAATGCAGCCCACAGGCACTATCTTCCCTTGAATCCACTTTTTCTGCAATTAAAAAATTACACAGGTGGACCATGACCTGTAAAACACAAATCAGATCTGCATACTAATCTTCACTTTGGCATGGTACTGAACCTTTACAAGCTGAGCATGAGCATTCATGGCCTTGGAAAATAATTGGAGCCTCACAATAAAAACCAGCATATTAGAGACCAAGGAGTACTGGGAATAGTCAGGAAGCTGATTTATATGAACTTCACAGAGACTTTACCTGCTGATTTAGCTGGATCAGCTAGCTAACACTCAACTACTGATTGATCATTTCCTAGCAGAAAGCTCCCTGTTCCTGCCACATCCCTTGTGTGAGCCACTGGGCCTGCTACTGGCCAGGCCCCTAAGGCCCCTAAGACCAATATCCTGAGCACTTCCCACACCTTGTTCCTGCTAACTCTACTTCATTCTGACCTTGTTATTGACTGGCTTTGACTCCTGGCATAACTCTGGTTTGACTCTTGACATAGCTTCTTACTCTGATTCTGCCTTTGACTCCTGGTTTGACTTATGACTCTGAGTCCAGTTTAACCCTTGGCGTGGATTCTAGATCCGAATCTGGCTTGATCCTTGGCATGGTTTCTGTCTCTGACAGCCTATGACCCTCAGCATGATTCCTGACTGTGACCCTCTCTCTACTTTGGCCATTGACCACTAGGCCAGACTGCCAATGTATGGGCTCAGATGGGTGTCATGATGAAAATTGGACAAAAAGAAAGGGACCTATATGATATCACCACCTCATCAGTTCCAGCTGAATCTCAAACCCACTTAGATTGACAACTACCATCTTTAATACCATTTAAGAGACTGACAAATAAGGGGGCATTTCCTTCTAAGTTTGAGCTTTAACGACAGCAGCAGCATTGCTAGCCCTAGTCAAATACCAGTTTTCCTCTTGTTCTAAAGAAGTAGCCATGTCAGTCTCGTTCAGTAAAACAAAAAAGAAGCCTTGTGGCACTTTTAATGACTAATAAATTTATTTATTGCATGAGCTATCCTGGGTCAGACAGTTGAAGATGGGGAATTTTGTAAGTTTTGTGGGATTTTCTCCCACAAAAGCTCATGCAATAGATACATTTGGTAGTCTTTAACAGTACCACCAGCCTCCTTGTTTGTTTTGCTTCTCCTCGGTTATTACTTTCATTGATACCATCTAAGAGACTCTCAAACCAAGGGGTGTGGTTTCTGACAAAACTCTCTCCCAATAAAGGAAAAGGGACAAGGAAGGAAGATTAAAAAAAAAGAGGAAAGCCTTAATACAAGCCTTAATACTTTATATTTCAAATGCTTTAGCTGTTTTTCTTTCTTTTTTACATTCTTAATGAAAGATTGAGAGGATTTTAAATGGTGTGGTTGCCATGATACAAAGCGGGTTGAAGTTGCTGCACCTCAAGCTCCAGACCTTGTATAACAGTGTTTAATTTTAGGCAAGCACTGAGTTAGGTTAATGCCTTTAATGGTGAGCCCATATATTCCATCTAAATTAATATAACTCTACCCTGACCTACCTGGTTAAATTAGTTTATGGGCTGCTCAGTACAAGAGCCATTAGCCTTAATGGCTCTGACATTGTATCTTAATAACTCTTAAACGGAAGCCGTTAGGTGACTGTTAAAAAGAGCTGTCTCCTTCGTGCCCTAAGTGAGTAGGCTTTGCTACCCAAATACATCCCTAAGTGAAATATACATCCCTATATATTGTATAGCAGTGGTTCTCAACTTTTTCCAGGTCACAACACACTTGGCAGCATGTTGCAACCCTAAAGAACACACCATGCCACCCTTCCCAAGCCAAATCCAGCCATGACTGCCTGGCTGTCCATGACATACATACTGCTGTGTGGCAACAGAGGAAGGTGTCCCAACACACTTGTTGAGAACTGCTTTGTATGGAAACATCATACCAGCAGTGTCCCCTCTTAGCTGTGCAGCAGCACAGTCACACATCCCCCATCGCTCTCCCACACAGGGAACAATGCCGGCTGCGCACAGCCAGCAGCCACAACACCTACCCGGCCAGAAGTCACAGTCTTCTGGCTGGCAGAAAGCTTCCCCAGGATGACAGCTTTTAAAACTCCTGTCCAGAGCATGCACTTACTAAGCCTGCTCAGAGCCTCAGAGCATGATAAGTGAGAGCATGCTCTGGGTGGGGGAGGAGGAGTCCGTGGCCTGGCCACGCTGGTCTGGCAGCCAAGTAAGGGGGCCCTGGGCTGCAAATGGGGATAGGGCGGCAAGGAAAAGGCATGGGGGTTTTAGGGGAAAGATGGGGTTGGGCTGGCTGGGGGGATGATTGAGACAGCAGGTGGGCAGGTTAGAGTGGAAGGAAGGGATTGACCCACCTGGGGAGGATGAAACAGAGCAGGAGAGCGGGCCTAGGCTCCTGAATTGCCATGCAGCAAGCACCATAAGATTCTCAGATGCATAAGCGGCTTAGAGGGAACACTGCATACCAGTGACAGGCCATGGGCCCAGTGGATAGCTGGTCACCAAACCAGCCAGTGCAGTGGGCAGGGCAGAAGGTGGGGAGTTAGCCCCGGAGCCAGCAGCGTGTGGGGCAGTGCAGAGCCTGGGGAGCCTCAAGGGGGGTACGGATTTGGCCCTGGGGAGTTGGCTGGGGCTATGGTGCAAAGCCAGGGCCAGCTGTGGTGGGAGGACAGCATGGTGGCTGACAGCTGGCCCTGGCGCCGAGAGGAACAGAGGAGGAGGTTAGAGCTGGGAGGGAGGCTGAGTAGAAACAGTGCTCTGGCTGTGCGGATCCACTGCTAAAGCTTGAAGGGATGGGGAGCGGTGGTGGCTAGTTGGCCAGAGCACAGGTGTTCGTGGGTTGGAACTCACCCATGGGCTATAGTCGCCCTTCCTTGGGATACAGGATTAATAAGTATTTAAAGGCACCCCATGTATATCACCAGCAACCTCTAGGGTGAAAGATAGTAGTTATGTACAAGCTAAGAGCACAAAATCAGGGAGAGTTTAATTGCAACCTAAAGGGAGGAGGAGCAAGGTTCATACCAACCATTACTTTGATGGTAAGTGACACGGGATGTTTAGTGACCACCAGACATATAGACCACTTCTAAGCCAGCACAGGCAACAGAGTGCTCTTCACTAACACTATTTGCTGTTCATGGTTCAGCTGACTCAGATGAAAGAGTGCTATCTAATGAATTACAAACACCATTCCTGTAGCTCTTAGTTACAAGTGCTGTCCCACTTCATATTCTTTGGAATCAGGTTTTTATCCATCCCTGTGAACTGTTATGGGTCCCTGAGGTTTAACCAGCAAATTATGCAGGATCCTGTCATGTGGAACTTTATTAATGACTTTCTGACAATTCACATAAACTACATCATACGAACTGTCATTATCACTCTTGTCCATTACTTCCACAGAACACCAGGAAAGTTAGTTATGCATGTTCATCTTCTTATTTAAATGACCTCAAATTACATTATTCTTACTACTCATCTAATATACTCTTCCCTGTGGTTCTCATAATTTTACATGTCAGAAGAACCAAGCTGATTAGTATAAGCAATATTTTTACTTGGCACATGAAACTGGTACGATTTAAATTGTTAGCTACTTCCTAAACCAGCTGTACATTTAAAAGAGCTCCCTTAAAGAAGTTTATATACCTGCATTTACAGTTTTTGGGATGCTCAGCTCAGTGGAACTGATTTTACACTGTTGACATGGAACAGGCAGAGCTATTGAATGGGATCTGAAATAATTCTATCTGAAAAGGCTCAGTTACATTAAAAACAGGTTAGTTAAATAATATGAACAATTACTGGACGTTCAATAAACAAGCCACAGTGAGACATAAGTAGATCTTGCTTTACTAGGCTGCTGTTTAAAAAGCATATGTGAGTGGTTCTCATAAAACTAGCAGATGATGATAATGAGATTCTGAGCACTGAAATTAGGAAAGATGTATTTGGTTTTACGAAGCTTATAGGCAATCGTGATAGTCATATTTATGAGTATTTATTTTATCTTATAGTCACATCTTTATATTACAATATAGAAAAGAAACTATTCTCTAAAGACATACAGTTTGAGCTGCATGTGATCAACTCTATAATGTTACCATTTTTCCTCCTAAACAATTTAGTTGACATACTGTTTTTCTGAATTGGACAGCTGGATGGAAATGGCTAATCAAATAAAGTACCCAACATATTATGTTAACACTATTAATTATTTTTCAATCTGTTGAGAACTAAAGAGATGAGAGGCATAAATTTGGGGCCATATATATTAAGATATTAGAATGTTTTACACTATTCAAACTATGTAAAGTAACCTACCAATTGCCCGGTTAAGCTAAATTTATATCTCTTTTATGTTGCAGAAGCAGTGCAAAGGCAGAATGTGTCTGATCTTAGATTCTTTCATAGGAATTAAAGTGACTGAAAAGAAACAAGGCAATGATGCAGAAAAATCTATAACCCCTTGAGTCCCCTCCATTTGTGAGTAATGTTATTCATGTGACTCATCCACTGACTCCAATAAAATTGAAGTGTTTGTAGAACTAAGGTTTAGGTTATTTTCTTCTGAATGGATGTTACATGGCGTAAGCTCCACTATTGCTTGAAGCAACCGTCCTTTATGGAAGGTTTTAGAAAGGATATCAAGGGATGATGACAAGGCCTCTGGATATCTGAAGGACCAATATCTAGTGAAGTTGAGTTCCCAAGTAAGCAGCTGTAGATTAACATTTACAAGTTTGGAGTACAGTAACTAACTAGTCATTACCAAACTACTTTTCAGAGTTAAAAATTCAGGAAGATGATGTAAGTTGAATACTATTCAAAGTACACTTCTCTTCAATATGGTTTAAATGTTATCACTGCACTGACACCAACATCTGGAAACCTTGCCTGAGAAATGACATTTGTGACCTAAACAAATTCAGAAGCTGTGAGAAATCAGAAGATCCATCCTCTAAACTTTCAACATTCATTGGTTGTTTGTATAAGGTAGTGGCTTGGGTCAGCCCCCTGCCACACTAGCTTCGCGAGCTCAGGGGCAGCAGACCAGGTAGCTGGGCTAGGGCTGAATGTCTCGGGGAGGCTGCTGTGTAGGCACAAGCTGAGCAGTCTCCCAGATTGATTAGGCCATGAGCTGTAGCTGTTCTCCTGTCTTAACCAGGTAGGAAGATACAGAGCTACCTGCCCACCTAAGCTGCATGTTCTAAACCAACGATTTACCAGGTCCTGGGTTGGAGCCCACTAGAGCAGGGACAGTCAAGGTTGCTGCTGGCACCCAGGACCTGGACAAGCCCAAGAGCAGCTGCAGTCACACTACCACCTGGGACCCCAGCAAGACCCCGTGGCAGGGATGGCTGGGAGCCTGTGGGTTCCATGGAAGGTGCTGAGACATTTCTCTTCCAGCTCTCCCACACTGCCACTTATGGTGGAGGAAGTGGTCCTTGTGAGGATTCACTCCACTGACCCAAGGATGGCAGTCTGAACATCAGCCATCACTATCATTATTGCAGTGGCTGAGAGTCAATATAAGATATTTTAACACATACGTGTAGTGTAGACATAGCCTAATTGTTTTGAAAATGCTTACAGTTAACAAGGGAGGTAGAAACTAGCTAAACTAACTATTATATGTTTATAGTAAAAAATCTGGGCAGAAACACCATGAAGTGATAAGCTGGCCTTATGCAATCTGTAAAGTGATTGTTCTTTACATGCAAGAATTACAGCTAGTACTAGCTTGGAAAGATGTATATTAACTGATCTGAACTGAAATTGTGGAATCACTCTGTAACTAACCCCTCCGTACATGTCCTGGCCAGGACAGGCCCATAGAGCTGTAACATGCCTACTATAGTAACCTGAGTTCAGTGACAAGCTAGAGTCAAACTATTTTTTTTTCTTTTTCTTTTTGGGGGCTCAGAGAATGGTATGATGTGTTCTTCCAAAACTGAACAAGATGTTCTAGATAAATTGAGTGGAAAAAGCATCAGAGGAAATCTTAGCATTATGGCTATTCTATAGACTATGTTGTTTCCTAGATTGAGTTTGTTTTGGAAAACTCAAATTAGAATCAAAACATTTTTCTATTTGCTTTATCCCCAGTGTAACTGAAAATATGGAATATTTTTAATCCTCTTGATTTCATTTCTCTCCCTTGTTTCTAGCAGAACTTAATCTTCTTTCTGGAAGGTATATGAAACATCTAGGGAATCTGCAACAGAAACCACTAGATTTCTCAATTTATTTGTATTGCAAAGAAAATAAAACAGAAGAAGAACAAAGCAGATAAATATTTTAGATGCTTGAATTATTTGCTTGTGCTATGTTACATAGCCTCATTGACAAAGTCAGAGGGGACCAATATGATCATGTAGTTTGATCTGCACAATGAAGGCCACAAAATCTCACCCCTCCACTCCTGTAATAGACCTCTAATGACTATGACTGAGTTATAGAAGTCATTGAATCATGGCTTAAAGATGTCAATGCACAGAGAATATACCAGAAAGTGACCTGTGCCCATGTCACAGAAGGTGGCAAAAAAACACCAGGGCCTCTGACAATCTGCCAGGAGGGAATTTTCCTTTAGGACTACAGACATTGTAGTCAACTAAACCATGAACCTGTGGCAAGACTCACCAGTTAGTCACCCAAGAAAAATTCTCTGTATTAACTCAGAACGCACCCCATGAAATATCATTAGCATATCTACCATTAGTGGTCAAAGGTCAGTTAATTGCCAAATTAAGCTGTCCCATAATATCATGCCTTCCATAAATTTATCAAAGTCAGTTTTGAAGCCAGATAGATCCCCCCCCCCCACACACACACACTACTCCCCTTGGAAGACTATTACAGAGCTTCACTTCTTTGATGGCTACAAACATACATCTAATTTCAAGTTTAAACTTCCCAATGGCCAGTTTATGTCCATTTATTCTTGTGTTCACATTGACTGCTGAACTTACATAATTCCTTTCCATCACAGTATTTATTCCTCTGATGTATTTATAGAGGCAGTCATATCTCCCCTCAGCCTTGTTTGGGTTGAACTAAACAAACCAAGTTCTTTGAGTCTCCTCTCATAAGCAAGATCATCCTAACAGCCCTTCACTGTATCTGTTCCGGTTTGAATTACTCTTTCTGAAACATGGGAGAGGAGAACTGCGGATAATATTTCAGAAGAGATCTCACCAGCACCTTGTATAATGGTATTAACACCTCCCTGTCTTTATTGGACATACCTTGTCTGATGCATCCTAGGATTGCATTAACTTCTTCCACAGTCACATCACATAGTCATCCTGTGTTAAAGTAATACACCCAGGTCTTTCTCCTCCTCCTCTCTGTAACTTCCAACTGATGTGTCTCTAGCTTATAGCAGACTCTTGGTCATATGTAATTCACCAGAAGTATTACTGTTGTCATCTGGAAATTCTATAGGTATTTCATCATTATGTCCTGTATTAAGCTCAAATAACTTATCAGAAGTATTTATAATGCAGACAAAGACAGAGAATCAGTTTTGAGAATGAAAGCCATCCTCATCTATGTTGAAGCCTAAATGTGCATAGTTAAGTTCTTCTGCTGTTTTTAAACCCATTATTATAGTCTCTTAGAATCCATTATTATTTTTTAAGAGCTCTTCATTAAACAGTTCCTTGTTTTATGTTGTTGCAACATTCTGCTGGCTTAGTGACAAACCTTTCCCTTTCTTTTTCAGAGCTCACTCTTTAATAACGTAATGTTCCTAGATATACAATCTGACAAGTTAGACCAACCATACTGGTTAACAATAGTATTAAATTTGTGAGCTCTAAAGAACATATCCATTAAAATTGTATTTGTACTATTTGTATTAAATATGAGCTTCCAAGATTTCGTGGGTAAAAAGGAAAGATAACTGTTTTGTAAAACTGTTACATCTCTGACCTGTAATGCTAAATTGATTTCAAACTCATCTTAGGTACCTCAGCAAGATGTCACTGATAGAGCAGTGCTTCCAAAATCAAGATGCTATATTTTCAATACACATTCAAGTGACGTTTAGAGAATTGGATAAAATATGATCGCACCAGTCAAAATGATTTTGAATGCGCAGAACGACTGAAGTGGGAAAACAAATCTTGATGAAGGGGAAAATACCAGCCACGGAACATAAGTACTCCTACTATTAAGTCAACAAATCAAGATTTGACAAGTTACCAGTCTAACCCTTTTGTCTTATTTCTTACTGGTATAGAGTAATTTTACCAAAGGACTAGCTTTGTCAGTTTAAGAATACCCCAAACATTTCAGGGTGCACTGATAGTTCCAAAACTTCAATTTTTCTCATCAGAATGAAACAAACTCTAGACTTGGTGGTGGAAGTGGTGCACTTAAAAATCTGACTTATTTTGTTAAAGACCTACTATGCTTGTCTCTAATACACTGGGCTCCTCAACTATCTGATTGTGATGTACCACCACCGACTGTCTATACCAACCCTCCCCCCCCACTGGTAAGCTGGGGAGCCCTTTACAGTGGCTTGTTGCTGTGGCTGCTAACCTGGACTGCTCACAAACATCTTCCAGCACTAAGCCCACACTTTTTGGTGGCAGTAGGTAGGAGATATGCATGGTACATAAAATATCTTGTGTAACTCCCACTTAACTCCCTGTGCACTCTGCGCTACGGGGACTGAAAATGCTGTCTGGTCGACTTACAGCTACTCTAGTTATGGGGCTGGCATTACAGCATTGAGCTGTAGATTGATTGAGACTGTCTTGAAAGACCACTCAGTCAAAACCAGAAGAGCACGCTGACCGTGGTGAATTTACTGCCATCAGTATACACACACCCTTGGGTTATTCTCACTGAGTCTGTATATGTGGTTGAGCCAGCCAGCCACATGTTGCTCTTACCAGCCTTATATATTACCACAGGGTGACCCCCTGAGTTTTCCCTCAAAACCCCGTATGTCCTGGATTGCCCAGCTGTCTCCTGAACAGTCCAAATATATTGAATTCATTATTGCTCCATGGCAGTAACATGCATACAACTTGTTATCCCCAATGGATTTACCCAGACACTTCAACATGAACAAGCTGTATTAGATGAAAGAGAAAAATGGAGTTCATTGACTACAAAGAGACGGATTTTGAGTGAGTATCAGTAATGAGTCATACAAGTCAGAAATGTTTACAAGAGAAATAAAGATAAAATGCTTGTGGGTACCTACCTTAGCATACTATATTAGACTGAAAGAAAAGCTTTCCCACCATGTTTTGAGCAGCCTTTCACACCAAACTCTTTAGCACAGGACCCCTCCTGCAGAGTCCACCAGCTGCTTCCTGTATTTCTACAGGTGCAGAGAATGTGAGTGGAAGGGAGAGAGAGGAGTAACTTGAGGTTTTTGCCCCTTTTTTTTTTATAGTTTGAGTCTCCCTGTTGAAAAAGAACTTTTGCTCTTGTCCCTTTCCCTGCCAAAAAATGGCCACTTGGCAAGTACTCCATCAAGCTTGTTTACACATGGCTGGAGAATTAGCCTGCCCTTCTTCTGTGAGGAACTGGTTTGGCCACTCCTCACACTGATCTGGAAAACATATTTTTAGTCATGATTTTAGCTTATGTTTATAGCTTTGCATATAATGCTGCAACATGCATTTTCCCATTTTACTGATCAGCAAATTGTGAGTTCTTAATGATACCTCATAAGACATACTTGTGCAAATGTTATTACAATAAAACAAACAAGGCTTCCTGTGGCACGTGAAGACTAACATTTATTTATTGCATGAGTTTTCATGGGAGAAAATCCCACTACATCAGACACTTTGAAGATGGTCTGATAAAGTGGGATTTTCTCCCATGAAAGCTCATGCAATAAATAAATTTGTTAGTCTTCACATGCCACAGGAGTCCTTGCTTTTTTACTCAACTAGACTAACACTGCTGCCCCTTTGGAACTTGGCATTATTACAATAGTGTATCAGGTGGGAATACGTGGGTCTATTTTTGTTACAAAGGGGTAGCCACGCAAGTCTAGTTTGGCAAAACAAACAAGGCACTGTGGCACTACTTTGTCTGATGCTTCATGATTCATTCTGCTCTTTGTTTTTGCTTTGTAGAAACTACTGTCTCACACAAAATAAGGCTGTTTCAGCATATAGTTGCCTCAACATTGGCTATTTTTAATTTGTAGCAATCACATTTGATTTTCAATAAAGTCATAGAATCATAGAATCATAGGGTTGGAAGGGACCTCATAGGTCATCTAGTCCAACCCCCTGCCAGAGCCAGGACCACTTCCACTAAAACCATCCCAGTCATGGTTTTCTCCAGCCGGGCCTTAAACACCTCCAAAGATGGAGACTCCACCACCTCCCTTGGGAGCTCATTCCAAGGCTTCACCACTCTCCTAGTAAAAAAGTTTTTTCTAATATCCAGCCTCGACCTCCCTAACCGCAACTTGAGACCATTGCTCCTCGTTCGGTCCTCTGTTATTACCGAGAACAGTCGAACTCCATCTTCCTTAGAGCATCCCTTCAAGTAGTTGAAGATTGCTATCAAATCCCCCCTCAATCTTCTCTTCTGCAGACTAAATGAGCCTAATGCTTTCAGTCTTTCCTCATAGGGCTTGTGCTCCAGCCCTTTAATCATTTTGGTTGCCCTCCTCTGAACTCTCTCTAGCATGTCCCTGTCCTTTTTGTAGTGGGGAGCCCAAAACTGAACACAGTATTCTAGATGTGGCCTCACCAGTACAGAATAGAGGGGAATGATCACATCCCTTGATCTGCTGGTAATACTTCTTTTGATGCAGCCCAGTATGCCATTGGCCTTTTTGGCAGCAAGAGCACACTGCTGACTCATATCCAGCTTCCCATCTACCATGACCCCCAGGTCCTTTTCTACAGTGCTGGTACTTAGCTGAATGTTTCCCAGCCTGTAGTGGTGCATGGGGTTTTTTCGTCCCACATGCAGGATTTTACACTTGTCCTTACTGAAGCTCATAAGAAGGCAGGCATACTGCATTTCCTTTGGTTAATTTCTGATACCAACTCACAAACCCCTTTTTGGGTCAAGGAACCCTAGGTAACAGTAACTAATTCACATCTCTCAGTCTCAAGAAATTACTGCAGAGACACCTTGTTATAACATATGAGCACAAAATATTACTTTTATCCTGTGGAGTCTCAAATTTAGAGGGAGCATAGCATTCCAGCCACACTGCCAATTCTCTGTTCTGACAAACAGATGATTCTGAACAACTAAGGTGGTGGCTTTCTCCCTCATGACACTGAATATATTGACCTCCTGATGAATTGTAGCTTCTGCTAGACAGGCATATAGAATTCTGATATCTCATCTAAAGTCAAAATTTCCTTGCAGCATACCAAAATCATTAGCTTCTTAAGAAGCACTATGTGTGTCCATGTCTTTTAAAGATGATTTCTCAAGTATCTCTAAATATATTCCAGTGGTCCTCACATTTTCTCTTAGTGTCACTCCAGTCACAACATGGAGAGAAAAATGAATATCTTGGCTGTGTGCTTGGTATTCCTAACACATGTGAAGCACAGTAGGCTAGAATGATTCATTAATAAGAGTTTGCAAGAGTTAGTTGCTTTTCATTGACTTTTCTCTTAAAAAATTCAATATAGATAATTTAAAGAATTGCTTGGGATTGACATTAACTGTCCTTTCTATTTTTTGTTTTTTCACCTTGAAATAGGAACTATAAGCATTTTGATAGGGCTCAAAAGTTTGTCTAGCTTCAATACTTTGTAAGTCTCTGTAGCCTGTGGTGATATTTTGCTTTCCAACTCCTTATAGCCACATTTCTCAGTAAGTCAATGCACATATCCCACAGCCTCTTACGCTAATAGTACACTAAATGGGATTATTTCTCTTTTCTCCAGAAGAAAAAGGCCTTTGTTATAAAGCTGTGATAAATCAGGGTACAATCTTTTTCATCACTGATACTAATAAGTTGATCAACGTATGTGGGGTCAAGAAGCAATGTTTCTCCTGGTCACTCTGGTCATGACTTTGGAGGGTTTTCACTTTCCTTTGCAGTATGTGGGTATAGGTCAGTATTACTGTGTATACTTTAATCCCTTCCCTGCCATGAAGAAGGACGCAGGTTTGGTTCCTCTTATTTCTTGCCTGTGACACACAATAGACTGGGCTCATGTGGACTATAATACTTTGATCTAATTTTGGGTTTAGTGTGTGGATTGTGAATAGTGTTAGTGGTGGGTGAAAAACAGAAGACCAGATAACCTGGTGGACTCTGCTGGCCTTAAACTTTATGGCTCTTTTAAAACCTCTGTTTAAAATGCAGACATCTTTCTTGAAGTATGAAGTGAGGCCTCACCTTGCTGAGTACCAGATGACAATTACCTCTCATGTCTGGCAGGCAATTTTCCTCTTAATGCACCCCTGAATGTCATTAGCTGGTCTACATTTTTTAATAAAAAATCTTTCCTTGTTAAAAGTGCAGTTTCTTAGATAAATGACAATTTAACATTTTTATCAGGTTTTCATTGAATACCCCCAAAAAGATATCTTTTCCCCTTTCAAGTTTCATCCACTGTGTTTGCAAGAAACAAAAAGGTTTTCCTGACCAGTTCTATTAGAATGAATCAAAGCACAGAGAATGCTGTACCATAACAATCTAAACTGACATTGTTCGATGCAAGGTAGCCACATTTACATTTTCAGAATTAAAAAATACAAAGTAAATAAAAGTGTTTTTTTTTTTACTGCAAGAAGAGAGAAATACATGAGAATAAAAAGGCATGATTAGCCTTGTTTGCCTCCCATGTTTGCGCGACTGCACTGAAGCCAATGGAGTCGCAGCTAGTGCCAAACTGATCAAACAAAACTGGTATCAGGGATATTGTTTACATTCTCTGTTGGAGTATGTTATATATAATACACATGTGGAACAAAAAAAACTAAGCAAACTGAATTATGGATAATTTTTCTCTCCATGTTGTGACTGGAGTGACACTAACGCTAAACTCTGTATTTCTGTTAACAGCCTCATATTTTAGAGCCTCCAAACTGCATGAACAATATTTCATTATCACTTTTATTACAGTAGCACCTAGGTATTCAAATTGAAATTGGAGCCTCAATGCACTATGTACTATATGAGCACATGGGAAGAAAGTCTTGGTCATGGATAGCTTACAATCTAACTGGATAAGACAGACAGAGAGGAGAAAGAAAATGTTATGATCCTCATTTTACAAATAGGGAACTAAGGTGACAAAAGACTCAGCGACATGCTCAGGAAAGTCTGAGTGATATGCACATAAAAAGTCTGTGGAAGAGCAGAGAATTGATTCCAGATAGCTTGAATCCCAGTCCAGTGTCTTAACTGCATGATCATCCTTCCCAAGTGTTTGTAATTTAGACACTAAAGCACCATGATTCTGCCCTTCAGACTCACACTGAAAAGTCGTAGAATCTGGCCCTGATTGTGGGCTTAGTTGTTTGCAGGTTTTACAAATACAACTACCTGGATTGTGTGTGGCTACTGGCTGCACAGCAAGGTGGGAATAGGGTGATGCAAGAAGCCATCTTTTGTTTCCCCCAGATCCAGAATCTGTTACAGTCATAGTTGCTAGGCTCACTTTGTTCCAAAGGCTGAACTGGCTAGCACCATTATTGTAATCACACATACTGGGCAGAGAAGAGATGGGGCAATGGGCTCATTTACAGTTATGAACTACAGAGTCACAAAGGGGAATAAATCCTGTAAGCCCAGAAAGCAAAAATACCTCCTGGAGTTCCTACTGTCACAGAACAGATTCATATCATTTTAAGTGGGTGAGAGCCTGAACATTATCATAAAGCCACCTGAGTAGCCTTCATGCTAGCAGGTGTGACTCATTTTCTGTAACTATTCTTTAAATAACAAATCATTACAGACTAGATCCTTGACTGAAGTAAATCAGCATTGCTCCTATGGAGTTAATGGAGCTATGCCAATTTATACCAGCTGAGGATATAGCCCTATATTACATCTCCTAATTACAATCTGATTTATATGCATATAAAGTGGATTTATATCACTGTTTGTAAGCAACACATCAGATTTTACAAAGATAAACTACACTGTGATGTGACTTCTTTTCCCATAGCACCACTCTGTCTGCAGTGGGAGAGAAATAAACCCTTACACACACATGGCTATTTTTCATTTTGAATTAAAAAAAAAAAAGTGACACCTCAACAGCAGTATCAGCTCCAATGACCTCAAGAACACCCGTCACAGACCATCAGTCTCTGAACACCTGTCACACTTGGGATTTGGTGAAAAAATATCAGAGTATCATGGTTAGCATAAGAAACTTCTCTATTAGTTTCTTCTTTTGTTTTATAAACTCATCACTCAACCCTAAGATGCTAAAATTTCAGCAAATACTTTGGAAGTAGAGCAGCCGTGTTTGCTAACAGAATGCTCATTTCCTTTAAGTACTTCCATCCAGCCCTGAAGAAATAATCACTTTACAGAAGCTAATAAAGAATGGATTAAGCCACAGCTTTGAGGAATTCATCTCAAAAGGGCCCTGAAACTACTGTCTAAAAGCAATATTATCACTATTAGAAGCTGAAAAATTATACCAACAGATCTGGGTCAGCGCATTATACAGGGAAAAAAAAAGAAAAGAGAAGAAAAGAAAACAATAGAACTGATGTCAGAAATACAGGTAGTCCTCACTTAGTGACCGGGTTCCGTTCCTGAAACCCGGTTGATAAACGAATTGGTCACTAAACAAGGAGCAGCCCTTACTGGTATTTCAGGCATAATGTACTTTACTGGTAGTGGGTTTTTCAACCATCGGTAGATAGTTTTAATGTCACCTTTGCATCATTTATAACATTTTTCATATATATTTTAAATGTTTTAAGCTCTAATGTACTGAACTTAGTTTGCATAGTCTACTGTAAATATAGGTAATCTGAGAGAGTTGATGCGAGTTCTCGTACATCGCCATAATACCAACTCATCAGAGAGCCGGTCATAACTCTGAGGGGTCACTAAACGAGTAGGTCACTAAGTGAGGACTAGCTGTATTACCAAATACCTGCCTCTAGTAGTCTGGGGGGATTTAAGTCATCAACTTTGTTTTCATCTGAAGGGTTTGTGGCATGACTGAATGTAAATCTGTCTCCACGTCTTTGAGATTTGGTTCAGAAAGGATAGCTCTGCTTTGTTTTTTCACACTGAGGATGTAGTACCACTGTTGAGATTCTCAAATGCTTTCCACTAATGTATATGTTGTATACATCAATATGCATATTACTGATATAAATAGATATTCATCAGCATGTATTCATCTTGATGTAATATTAGTATGCTAATTATGCACAGACAGTGTGTAAACAGAAAAAAAATGCATGAAGTACCTGTCCCACTTTGGGGAGCAGGATGGGCACTCTGGAGTGGAGTGTTGTACCATCCATCCTACATTGCCCTTCTGCTTATCAGTCCTTCCCTTAGTGACTCTCTAAGGCTCACTGATCTCACGCAAAATGTATACCAATGCATAAATGGAACAACATGAGCAGCAGATGCAAGCAGTGTGCTGCACTACTTTTTCCTTCCTTGGTTCACAAGGTGAAGTAAGAACCTTAAAAAATCATTGGAGCAAAGTCTCAAGTGTGTAAAGTTAAAATACTATTAATTTTAATAACAATACCTTTTAATTCAGAACATCATTAATCTGTGGAACTCATGACCACAAGATAAAATAAAGCCTAATAATTTAGGAGTATTAAAACAGATTCTAGCTTTATCTAAGTAATGAAAAATAGTCACAGCTATACTAGGGTGAATAAAATATTTCCAGCCCAAATCCCTCAGCAATGGAATTTTTGCATGAAAAGGGCTGCATTATTTTTTGCATAGATTATTAATAATTAACTCTTAATACATACACAGCTCCATTCTTTTGAGGGTGTCTATATGCTTCATAAACATCCAATGATAGCCTCATAAGAGTTCCTTCATTACACTTATTGCTTTTTTGCCTTGTACGCCCATGTGAAATAAGTAAAGCCTCAGCTGAGCAAGATCAGGCCAGTAATCTCTGACTGACAGGTCAGTATAAAATTACAAACATTCTTTAAGGCTATTCCTTATGGTGAGAATGTTTAAATTTATAGGATCACTTCCTGGTGCAGCTACTGTAAAATGCTAATATTGAGCTGAATTATGACAGATGTCTCCCCTCATGTTCACAAAGTACTGTTATGGTCCACTCCTGGCTAAAGAAGGTATGTAATTGCACTGATTTCAAACCATACTGCCGTAAATAATGCACTTGATGTTCTATGCTTTTTTTTTTTTTTACACATATATAAAATTCAGCATACTTTTATAACAGCCCTACTTTTACCAGCTCTCCCCACCTCTGTAAAAATATCTATATATATTTAGATGGCTTCAGAATTCACTTCCCTAGTAAATCCCTGTGAATTGTTTCATTGATATGGTTATCAATATTGAGTGACATGAATTAACTTCTCATGAAGTGAGAAAAAGTTCTCTTATTAAGGCATTGAGTAGTGGATGATGAATGAGATGCATGGAGAAATATCATAGACTCAGACTCACAGACTCTAGGGTCAGAAGGGACCAATATGTTCATTTAGTCTGATCACCCGCACAAGGCAGGCCACAGAACCTCACCCACTTTCTCTTCCAATGAACCTCTAAACTATGACTAAGTTTTTAAAGTCTTCAAATGACGATTTGAAGACTTTTAGGTACAGAGAATCCACCATGCAATTGAGTCATGCCACAATCTACAAAAGAAGGCAACCCCCACCCCCACCCCCAAAAACCCCCAGAGACTTGCCTGTCTGCCCTGGGGTAAAATTTCTTCCTGACCCCAATATGGTCATCAGTTAAACCTTGAGTATGCAGGCAAGATTCATCAGTCAGACACCCAAGAAAGAATTTTCTATAATAGCTAAAAAGCTACCCCATCAGAATATGTACCAGAAGGAGACAAAAATCAGTCTATAGCTAAACTTGGCTGTCCCATTATAGCATCCCCTTCAAGAATTTATCAAGCTCAGTTTTGAATCCAGCTAGATTTTTTGACCCCAATTGCTTCTTTTGGAAGGCTATTCCAGAGCTACTCTTATGATGGATACAAACAGGCATTTAATTTCAAGTCTAAACTTGAAGAACAATTTATATCCATTAGTTCTTGCATCCACACTGATGCTGAACTTAAATAATTCCTCTCCCTATCCGATTTGTCCCTCTGAAGTATTTATACAGAGCAATCATACCTCCCCTCAACCTTCTTTTGGTTAGGCTAAATAACCAAAGCTCTTTGAGTTGCTTTTCATAAGGCAGATTTTTCCATTACTTGGATCTGCCTAGTAGCCCTTCTATGCACCTGTTGCAATTGGAATTCATCTTTCTTAAACATGGGAGATCAGAATTGCACACAGTATTCCAGATGAGATCTCGCATGCATCTTGCAGAACAGTACTAACACCTCCCCATCTCTATTGGAAGTACCATGCCTGATGCATCCAAGGGCTGCATTAGCTTTTTTCACAGTGACATCACAATGGTAGCTTATAGTCATCCAGTGATCAACCAACGCAGCTAGGTTATTCTCCCCCGTCACTTCCAACTGATGCATCCACAGCTTACAGGAAAAGATCATGTCATTAGTCCTTAAATGCATGACCTTGAACTTTTCATGCTTAAATTTCATTCTATTTTTATTATTCCAGTTTACAAGATCATTCAGATCTTTCTGTACAATATCCTGCTTCTTCTCTGTATTGGAAATAGATCCCAGCTTGGTGTTATCTGCAAACCTTATCAGCACTCTCCCCCTTCTTGTGCCAAGGTCAGTAGTAAAAAGGTTAGATAAGATTGGTCCCGGAGATGATTCCTGAGGAACTCCACTAGTAACCTCCCTCCAGCCTAACAGGTCACCTTTCAGTGAACGCAACATGTGACAAATGATAATGAATAAATATGCCAGCTTTATGTTATCTTCAATATTCCTCCTTATCAAGGGGAAATTATTGTTGCTTCTACATAGTCAGAATAGATGTGCTTAGGGGGCAGAATCTTCTATCCCCTCTACTCAGAAGGAAGCCAACATTATGTACATGCTTTTGCAGCCCAGGTGGGTGTACAGACAGCAAGTGGATCTACGAAATGCACAACGTTTCTGCTCAGGCATGATCAGAAATCTCTCCACCCCTCCGCTTGCCCCATACAGTGTGCTGCAACAAAGCTCAGATGTGACTGGGAATTATGAAGTCCCCTGTGTGTTCCCTCTATAGCCTGGTTCCCCGTGGTGCAGAATTTATGAGAAAGTGCTGTCTTCATCAATGAAAGAAAAACCAACAAGAGTTAAGTATGATAGCCAGCAAGCATAGGGGAGATACAGTAAGTAGCTGCAATTCCCAGTTACAAAATGACCACTTTAGGGCTGAGATTGTTTGTCTCTGTCAAATTTAAAGACCTGGCCCTTGGAAAATGATACTGGGAAAAATCTCCTATAAAAAGTCAACTTTTCAATGAGGAGAGTTGAATTAGGTAATCACAAAGGAATCTGATTCTGTGGTAGGGGCTATGTCTTATATTGCACATCTACAGCTTATTATAAGTATATGTATTTCTGAGATACTTGTGTATGCTTTATAATGTTTTGAAATACAATTTTTCCCTCTTCCTCAAAAACTGCTTATTAAAAGGGAAGAAATTTAGGAGGCTCTACTACCTTTTGGGCCTGACACTATCCCTTTACATTGCAGAGGATTTCTCTAGTGACAGATGTACATTTTTTACTTGTTCTAGTTTGAGGGGATTCCATTACTCACTCTGAATTACTGCATAGTGGAATCTCCATCATTGGAAGTTTTTAAGAGCAGGTTAGACAGGAACCTCTCACAGATGGTTTAAGAGAGTACTGGGTCCTGCCATGAGTGCAGGGGACTAGACTTGATGACCTGCCATGGTCCCTTCCAATTTCTATCATTTTATGATAGTTCTAATCAGACACATTTTTTTAAACAAATATAGTAGAAACAAATCTAACCAGTTCTGTTATCATATATGTCCAAAATAAATACAGATGCCACCTTCAAATTACAGATCAGATGTCAACACAACAGCAATTGGATTATTTAAGGATAAATATTGCCCTGGAAAGCAGAGATGTAACTCTCCCCAGGAACTCCCGCAGGTCTTGAGAAGATTCATGGAGTATACCAGCACTCTGAGAGTATGTCCACACACACTGTTTAAATTGAAATAACGCTGGTTATTTTGATTTAAAAAATGGTAGGTCCATATAACGTTCCCTTATTTCGAAATGAGGAGCTCCTTCATTTTGATAAAAGGAAAGTTATATCGATATAATAAAACCTAGTAGTATATCGATATGATGGTTAAATCGAAATTGTTATTTTGAAATAACACAATGCGGACATGTTATTATGATTTAACTGTTAAATAATTTAATACTTTTTGCCCTTCTCCTTCCCAGGTGCTCTTCCTTTTCTCTATAGTGGGTGGAGGCATGGCTCAGTGAGGGGGCCATGTTGCCACATCTCCCATGGTGCCCCTCTCCTTCCTGAATCAAAATAGCAAGTCCTATGTCTGGACATGCTATTTTGATTTGGGGTTTTTTGGTGTGGACCTGTTAAATTGATTTAACTTATGTTGATTTAATGATTTTATACCAATTTTATTAAATCGATACAAGTAAAATTGATTTAACCATGTACGTGTGGACACAGCCTGATATCTGGAGACCATTGTGCATTCTGATGAATAGTCTTATGTCCACTCACCATCTACCAGTTAGAGCTTAGAGACTCATGCACTTTAACGCCAGAAGGGACCAGCATAATCACCTAGTTTGACCTCCTACACATTGCAGGCTACAGAACCTCACATACCTAACTCCTGTAATAGACCCATAACCTCTAGCTGAGTTAGTAAAGTCCTCAAATCATGATTTAAAGTCTTCAATTACAGAGAATCCATAATTTACACTTCTTTAAAACTTCAAATGTTCTATATCCTATGCTGTAGTGGTAGGCAAAAAATCCTCAGAATCATTGCCAATCTGTCCCAGAAGAAAATTCCTTTCTCATCCTAAATATAGCTTGCTGTGGATGGTAGAACCTTTCCTCCCTGGAGACCTAGTGTGAGAGAGCTTCCAGAAATAACCTCCAAATGCATGTATGAGGAAAGGGAGAATATTGCACCACTGGCAACACTTGTCATAGTAGACGGAGATATATTCCCTATTCCTTCTTTCTCTCCAATCCACATCATTAGAGGAGAAAACAGAAAATTCTTAAGCAGAAGCATTTTTTTAAATCACAATCAACACTCTTTCATGGCCCCTTCTTTCATCAGAAAGTTATCCATGCTGAGTAAACTTGGAAGAATTAAGTCGTTTACATATTAGCCATGTCTGTGTCACATACCTGATGGCAAAATGGAATTCAAAACTATTATTCAGTTTTACCTCCATATGCAAGGTTAATTTTGTTAATGGAAGTAAAGAATACATAGCATAGGTGGAATAGAACTGTAAAGGACCAGTCATATAATAATTTTGCATGAATAACTCCCACTGAAATCCAGTGAAGACTTACATGCATAGGGACTGTGGGATGCAGCCCATTATATTAGTAAGTTTTTGCACCATCTCAGAATCAGAGTAGAGATTAAAACTTTCAGTTTGAATTTTGATAATGGTGTCTAGTCATTGAGGTTTTTAATCCTCTCTCACTGGACTTCAAAAGAAAATTAAACCCATTTCACACATTAAAGTAATGGGTGATATGCTATACTTAAATCAGATGTCTCAATTACCTGACTTCACTGGGTAAAGCCAAACCCTCAACATTGTTTGAACATAGGTACTTGTGTGTGAATATCCATTTCTTGAAAGTGAGGTCTTAATTTATCATTGGGAATGATTATTTCTCAGTTGCTGTGTGTACAATAAAAACATCTAAGTTCAGTAACTTTTTTCTCTCTGCAGACATTAATGGATACTGGAAACCACATATCTAGCAACTAAGACACAGTATAATTTAATTCTATGTAAGATTGCAAAAGGTAATTAGGCATCTTGAGAGGAAGGATGGGGAAGAGCCAATACAAAACAAGTTGTATAGGTAAAGGAATAGTCATTTAAAAAAAAATCTACTGTTATCTGAAAAGTAGGAAGCTATGTTTTGGACATTACAACAAAGTGAACTGCTGGTAACCACCCTATGTAAATCAATTTCTCAAAATAGTACAAGAACTTCTGGATATGGAAAGCCAAGTCATTCATTATAAAATGCCCCCAAGACAAATATTTTCTCGAAGTGAACACCACATTCACTTTTGCAAAGGAAAGCAATTTCTGAAATAAGGAGAAATACTTAGCATGAGAACTAGTAGCTTTAAAAGTTTACTGTGAGACTAGTATTTATGGAAAGATGGTGCTAATGTATATCATTTTGGATTATAAATTAAATTTGTAAAATAAAAACACAACATTATATTTAGTTGAAAAAAATATTCTTTTCATATGGGCTAACTATATGCTGCCATGTATCTAGTCATTCAACAACAATAAGCAAACAGTAAGGTTAACAAATCAAAGAGTAACTTTCCAGGGGTTTTATTTTTAATTTAACATATTTGATCCTTTGCTAAAGATATTTATTTGTGTAAAATGCCTGAAATATTATGCAAAAGTCTGGCTATAATTCATGGAAAAGTAGCCAACATAGATATGATATTTTCTAAATGAAACAAATTTCCCACTAGGGAAATTACAGTTTTGGAAATTTTGCAGGTTAGATACAGATAGGATCTTTTTCTAAATTGATTTTTTGAAACTACTTTTTTGGCAGAAAGCCAATAAATTACTATTTTTCACTCATAAGTGGATGGTTAAAGTTTACTAAAACTGATGCTCAGCACTAAATAGTGGAAAGAGACATCGCTCTTAAAGGTTTTTAGAGGGATTAGGTGTTTGATGTCTCTGCAGGGCTTTACTCTGTAGTGCTTGTCTAAGTGCATTGGAAATCTGAACTTTCGCAAAACTTTGATAGAACTTTGATCAGTTTATGTGCATAGAATAGCCTACAATGAATTCATATTAAGCTTTTCTATTTTAGGAAAAATATTAATACCCTCCTTTTCTGAATTATTCTTCCTCCTCTATTTTTACAGTAATATATTGCACCTCAATGGGATTTATGTATTACCAGGAAAACCAGTTAATTAAAAACAAAATCCTTCTAACTTTTCCAGCTCTTTGTCTCTCTTCTAATTCTCACCCCAATTTCAAACCTTTCTCCATCATCATATCACACACACAGAGAGCCTTGTTAGCATAGAATTTGATAGTTATTAGTCATAGTTTATGTTATGACAGAGCCCAGAGAAGAAGCATGAACAAAGCCCTGATGTGCTAGGTAATACAAAGAGACAGTGATGGACAGTACCTGCTCCAAACATCTTACAGTCTAAACAAGGCAGGCAAAGGGTGGAAGAAAAGGATAGAACACACAAAACAGACTGATTTTTTGCATGTGCCATTTTAATTTTGAGGTACACATACATAATATGTAAATACTATTCACAAAACTGCACCAACATCCAAAACTAAAGAAGCCTGGCTCCAAAACTAAGTCTCTCCCTTCATCTTCTCCCATCCACTGAACATTTGCAACAGTTTCTTTTAATTGCCATTAGTATTCTTGTAGCATCTAAAGCTCTCAATCAGGGTCAAGGCTATCTCACACTAGGTAATACTAAAACCACAGGAAGACCTAGTCTTTGATCCCCAAGGCGTACAAAGTAATTACAAAGAAGCATGTCAACATATTTGGGCCCTGAATACTTTGAAGAACAAGTTCAAACATCAAGGATCTTTCAGTAAAAGTTTTAGAGCTTAGATATTGTGATATATGTGCTTTCATAAAAACAAGAAAGCTGTAGACAGAAACTTCCTTACCTCCACCCCTTCTCATTTTAACAGGATTAGTGTGCTCAGCTGCTTCAGTTCATCTCATCGACCTGGTAATCTGATGAGATGCTGTTCCTGACGTGACATAATCCATTTAGAACATTGCAGGGTAAAACATCTTAAATCGTATCTACATATGAACTGGAGTGTATTGCAGAACAGAGGGATTACCTCTATGAAAAATATCACTTAGCATGTAGCTTCCACAGCAGCTGATGTTAATATCCAATCCATCTCAAGTTGAAAAAAAAGGCATGTTTCACTGTAGCAAGGCCTGTGATCTAGGGAAGAAGTCAAAAAGTAGTCTATGTACCTTCTGCTGTAGATATGCAAAGCAGCTCAGTATCCAATAAATTTGGCAATGTCTGAGGCTCAAGACCTTCAGGCCCAGTACTGTTCCCGCCATTTCTCTGCCTCAGCCTTCATGTGCTGTGGTCAAACCCTATCACAGCTGGTTTCATATTGAACAGGGTGAGAAAACATCATTGATATTGAATGCGACTGGTGCAAGAGTTTCAAAAACAGAAGCCCAGAGACAGGCTCCTGAACCCATACTGAGGCATTTGCTGAATTTGTAAAAGTGCCAGTCAGTGAAAGCTATTGTATGTTCTATATTTTTGAAAACTGCAAGGACGCCAGAACCTTTGTAGAAAGGGGGAGGAAACCAGCACTAAAAACTGGGAGTGGGGGGTAGCAGACCAAGTCCGTCTCTTTTAAATATGGAAGAAGTTTGGGGAGTAGTGTTGCCTCCCCAAACTGCAAGCCTCAGACAGGTACAGAGGTACATGACCAAAACCTGCGCTTCATGCCAATGTTACTCCTCCCAACCCCAAAATGTAATGCCTCAGGCAGGGAAAAATTTGATCACCTCCACTGCAGCAAAGCACAGTCCTGCTGGCACTGCTCCATACCCAACCCTTGAACTTTTGGGGGCAACACTGCCCTCTACCCATATTAAAAAGTGTAGGCATGGCTTCTCTGGTCCCCCTTGCTCTGGTGCTGTTGGGTAGCAATGAAAAACATGTATTTAGGTTTCTGGATTTAGACTTCTATTTTTGAAAGGCTTGGTCTTGATTGTTTGTCAGGCTCTAACTCCTGTCTGCTGCATCACTGAAGGAAAAAAAAAAGTATTTAGGTGGAGTGTTAAGCTCTCTGTTCCCAATGAGTTTCAGCTGGAACTGGGCACCTAAATGCCCTTGTGCCTGTGGTATCATCTTAATTGAGACAAAAACACAGGCAAGAAAACACAGTAAAAAATGCATTTGTGGTTATCTGCAAAGTGATGTGTGTGTGTTCTGTTTGCACAAACAATAAAAATGACTCTCAGAAAACAGCAGAAAATGTTGTATTTGTTTTTCCCTCCTTTTAAAGTAACCTTGCCTATCAATGCAGCCTGTGATGTAGAGCAGAGGAAATGAAATCCAGGCTCTGCGTGGTTAGTAATCAAACCAACAAAAGATAGTTTTTTTCTTTGTGCTAAGACTATGCTTTGCCTTTACATTGTGAAATCAGTCTGGCTAGTTGTGAGTGGTATGTGAAAGGAAAAGTTCCTGCTTCTTGAACAGAGACAATGCAACGAGCTAACATGCCACTGTATTTGCTGTGTCCTTTAGAAAAGAAACATCTCTAGAACCTGAATATCAACTAAAAAGAAGAAAAGGAAAACAGAGTTTCTCATGTTTTTAATATTACTATGCATTTTTTATTTATTTTTATGTCTCTCTCTCCCCTTTTTTGGAGAATGACCGAGACAATATAAGATTTTGTTAACACATGATATTACTTTTTTTATAGTCATGTATAGCATTGCAATGATGTCTTTTGTGCAGGGAAATTGCAGAAAAAATATCCTACAGTAAGTAGTATCCATACAACACTATAGAAAAACTTGTTTTATTTATGGGTTACAGTGAAGCTGATGTGTATTAAATGAACTGATATAAATATGACCATTTACACAGGCCCAGATTCTGACATCCTTAGCCATGCCGACTTGTACCTGACTCTGCTATATTTTCTAAAATGTTCAGTGGAACCTGGGAACAGGTCATTGACTCAGAGCAGGAGACTGGTTTCTGTGAGGTATGAGGAACACATGGAAACTGGCTAGGTAGGCTGTCAGAGAACAGCGTACAGCCACAGTCTGGGGACCTAGGGAGATGAATTGCTGAAGCTAACTGGTACCGAGGGAGAGGATGTCTCTAAAACACACCACCTGAATGAAACTGTGGGACTCTCAGCCTGAGGTGTGGAGGTTGGCTCCAAGAGAACATAGCAACCCAAATGTAATAAAAAATAACTGTTGAAATAGTTAACTAATTTTACTTCAATGAATATTTTGAAATATAAGATGTATTTTGCTGTGATTTTTGTAAGCGTAGAGATCAGAACAAAAGACTGTTCAAGGAGATGAATAAATTAAATAGTAAAATATAGGGGTTCTTCCTGAGGAGCTGAAGGGTGCTTACAGCACCTGGTCCAATTGCACTGTGGAGTACATCAGGCCCAGGATGTAGATAGGCAATTAATTTTATCAGACAGCACACATGTTTAGGAGTCGATTACCCTGCTCTAGAATACAAAGAAGTGGCTTTCACCACACCACAAGAAAACACTGACAACTCCAAGAAACGTCCAGTGCTTTGCTGCTTTAGCTTAACATCTACTGTCATGTCATCTCATCTCATAATTAACCAGTGCTCATATCACTGTGTCCAGAGAATGGAAAAGAAAGAAGAGAGGGAAATTCAGAGATGTGTGGGTTAACTTGGATAGCAAGATAAGGGAGAGGAGATAGACAAAGAACAGAGGCAGCATGAATTCTGCCCTGATAGGATTGTCTATCAAATTTTTCACAAACACAAAATAATTAGTCCAAATTAGCATCATTTATTTATATTGTGGTAGCATCTAGAAGACCCATTAGTGCAGTGGTTTGCAAAGCATGGGTCACAGACTCAGTACTGGTCACAGACCTGCAGGTACTGGGTTGCACCCCTCTGCCACAGGATAGCAGCTGGAGACATCTCCCACTGCTCCTTTTACTCACAATGAGGAAAGAAGCAGAGGCTGGAGTCTGTCTGAATTAGTCATACTTCAATAATCTGTACACCCAGTTTCCCTATGCCGTCTCTACTGACTTCCATGACCTCATTCTTAGTCATGTTCACTTTCCTCCCATGCCAATTTAGCTGGTCATACCATTGGTTTTCTATTTTCTTCAGGCCTTCTTTTAAGCATGCCTTTATTGCTGTGGCTTTTGCATACAGCAGCTTCCCAAATCATATATTCTGCAGACTTAGTTCCTTAATATAGGAAACAGCAGCCTATTAAAGCCTAGCCCTGCTGTAGTTCAACTTTAATTTCAAAAGGGGTTTGTCATTCCAAATCATGTTCAGATAACTGTTTTAGATGATCTATATAGGGCATTCACCATAGTTATTACATTCTCAAATATTCCTTATTTCTGAAGCATTGCATCCTTTCATCCACTTTATCATTTGTCTTTTCTAGATCAGTAAAAACTTAGAAGCTGTCCTGTTGGTGTTCTTGTTACTTCTCTTTTATTTACTGGAGTTACATACATGGAATCTATGGTTCCTTATCACCTCCTAAAACAAAAATGTTCTTGTTCAAAGAGGCGTTCCATCATGTGCCTAATCCTAGCATTCAAGTTGCATTCCAGTATCTCCATCTCATGCAGCAATAACTGTACACTTGCACCAGTCTGTGAGAATTCCCTTATCTTGACATATGACTTCAACCACTTGGCTCATCCATTTTAGGCATCTCTCACCAAGACCTTCAACAGATCTGTTACCACTTCATTGCCTTACTATTTTTCATTAGCTAAGCTGAATTTCTCACCTTTTCTCCATTATGCCAGCCTCAGATACCACATAAGGAGCATATGTTGCAACTATTCCTTATGCTATTGTTTCCATCTCTTATTTACTTGTTCAGGTATCACTAGCTGCTTCCTTTGGTCATCATTTAAAAATGACGTTGCAATACCATTGTCCTTCCCTTTGCATCTTATTTTTGCAGTGTTCTAGTTCTTTTTTTCTAGCTCGCTCTGGCTGGTTTATAAGCTCAGTGTACAGGCCATGCAAGTGTTCACTTTTAGCCTTCATTGCCTGCTTGACACTTCAGTTTACTTTTTTGTATTTACTTTGGTTTGTGCTCAAGGGATTAATTTCTATGTTCCATTTTCTTATTTCACATTGCTACCTGCAGTTCATCAGTCCACCACCACACTTCTCTTTCCCAGAGCCTTCCCCAAATGTGTCTGCTACAAATCTCTTCTAATGTTGCAACCCATGTTCTTTTGAGGTTATTATTCTCTTCTTCAGCCACTGCCAAATTCATTTCCAAATACGTATCTTGTACTGCTTACATAAATTTCTCTGCTGCACTTTCCCCTAACTTCTCATATATGGGTAAACCAACCCATTACCCAAATATTTATAAATAGGAAAATAAAAGGTTCAATTCAAGCTTGAGGTGGTGAAAATTCAAGTTGGTTCCAGTTTGCTCATTCTAGATTTAAAGAGATAAAATAACCTAATCTAATCAATGACCCATGATATTTATGTTCTGGTATACCAAGTGGCACTTAAAAGGCAGGGGAAGGATAATAAGCTAGGATTTAAACCTTATTCTCATATTTTTCATATTATACATATAAATGACATAGATCAAACCAAATGAGATTTTGAAGGGTCCAGTGGATTTATAATGGAAAACCAGAATGAATTCAAGACAATTACAAGACACTTCAGATAAGACTTCAAACACTGCTTAAAATCACTCTCTTTCCTAACCAACAAAATGAAGGTAAGAGGATAAATCATTTTTTAAGTCTGGTACAAGGCAATTGCATCCCTAGATTTTCTCATTATAAATGACCTAGTCTAAATGCCATTCATATGGCATTCCAACAAAGGGTAAAGAATGGGACTGGTTGATAAATCTATACATCTTGGACAAGAGTTGGAAGCTGATAATTCATATACTTTGGACTGGAATGCTAATTTTGAAATATTCTGAAGAAATTAATTCATGAAATCTGCTTTTTGTGGATATTTGTCACAAGCACTTGCACACACTTAACTGGGGTGCTCATTTGCATATGTCATCTATAACTTTAGTGATTTTTTTTTCCTGCATCCACCATCATATAACTCAACAAATGCCTTAAGGCTACTTTGCCCTTCTTAGAATTCTTTCCAAGATCTAATTGCACATTCTTATAAAACAGGACATGTTCTTTAAAAATAAAATAAAATAAAACTACTAAAACTGATGCAACATAAATTTATTTCTAAAACCTGTCCTTATGAATGCCCGATCGATCTTTTCCAATGCAGAAAGATAAGCTCCCTTCTCAAGGTTATAACCAACACAATTTATTCCAGACTTTTAAATTCTAACCGGTCACATTTGCACATTCAGCAACTGATCACAATCTATCTGAACAAGTTGTAACATCATATCTTTTGTATTGTCTAATTTACAGAAGGGTCATATAGTGCCATCTGATACAGGCACACAGCTCTTGCTGTTCACTGGGAATATATGTATGTACTTTGAAGGCAATGTTTGACTTTATTTTACTAATTTTCCTCAGACACTAAGAGGTAGATTCACAAAAGGACTTAGGAGTTGGAACACCTAACTTTTAGATATTTAGACAATAACTAGGATTCACAAAGTCAGAGTCAGGTGCTCAGCTTCCTCTACAATGATGGAAGGAGACTGGTGCCTAAGAATGAGATTCACAAAAGCAGTACATTAAGCAGGGAGTAGCCTAGACTATCCAGTGGGAGATGTCAAGGAGAGGAGTGCATCTGAAGTCCTACCTCTGTCAAGAAGTTCAGTGTTCCATTTTGAATAAACCATTAAAGAGTCATTGCAACAGGGAGACCGGCTTCTGGGTCACCCACCTTTTGGGTCAGTATTCCATCCTCCATGCAGTCCCTCAGACATACACTCACTCAGTCTTTGCCCTGACATTAAATAATTAATGTCTTAATTATTTATCCTAAGGTAGAAAAGCTTCAGTACCAAAGTCTGAGTGAGACATCACAATATCTGGAATCCCAATGGATTGGACTTTGATCCCTTTTCGCCATAGGGGGATTTGAACTTGGAAGATCCAAAGGAATGGGCTAACCACTGGGCTAAAATCTATAAGGGAGGTCTTCTTTCCCTCCCCACCCATGCATTGTGTTTTGTGGAGTTAGACGTTCACAGAGCATGCCTACCAGCTTGGGCCCTGCAGACAAGTTACTTGGAGGAACACCTATCTTTCCGAATTAGTACTGAGAATCACACTGGAGCTTAGGCATTTCCCTAGAGTGAGGCTGCTGTCTACATACCCAGTGGCAAAAACAGAGGTGCCGAGGAAACTTTTACTGTAAAAACTTAGGTACCTACAGTGTTAGCTGGCAACTGAGCAGGGTTTCATATATATTAATGGTGCATAAATCTAGGATTTATATTATGTGCCTTTCTGAGTCTAGCCCCCTAAGATGTGGGTTGCCACCAACTTTAAACTAAGCTTCTTTCAAAATGCTCCCCGAAAGGTAAGTTCTTCTATTGACACTGTCAAAAATTACTGCTCAAGAAATTTTTTCCACTTCAAGCTTGAGTAATCACCTGATGTGTTATTTGTTTGAACTATATTGCCTATGTCCATATTCAATCATAAATTCCTTGGGCAAAGACCGTATTTTGAGATACATTTGCATAGTACCATATAAAGAAAATGAGTTTAATATGTGATAATGATCATACCTTTATAGAAGTGCCAAAACCACCCTCTGATCTGAATAGCTCAGCACAACATAGCTTTGAAATAAATCTGCAAGACTTTCCATTGGACTACAAATTCCATGAGTATCTCCAGACCACAGCTGCAGAGGACAAGGTTGAAGAGTAAGCCAGTACTTATGCCATATAATTGTCTCTTTGATTAATGCTTCAGGGCCGCATTTACAGATCAGGCTTCGCTGGCTGTCCTTTTAGGGTACCTGCAATTTTTACAGAGACAAACAATGCCAAACATCATTCTGGGACCAGAATTTTCTGCAGAAGCACAATCCTTGACACTTGAATGCTGTACTCGAAAATCCTATTAATGACATATTTAAACATATATTGCTACTGCGCCCCCTTGCTGGTTAGTTAAATAAATTGTTTTCCTTTTTCTATTTTGTTTAATATTATTGCTCCTTATCTTAC
This sequence comes from Podocnemis expansa, assembly GCA_007922195.1. Taxonomy (NCBI): domain Eukaryota; kingdom Metazoa; phylum Chordata; order Testudines; family Podocnemididae; genus Podocnemis; species Podocnemis expansa. The sequence goes on from ML682006.1 coordinate 2,847,786, forward strand.
CCTCTCCCCCATATATTCTGTTTGCACAACTTCAACATTTGGGCCTTTGCCCAGACTGGTAGATGCAATTTTTAAGCAGGAATTGCTTTTCTTTCCCCTCACTCACACCCTCAGAGGATAAGTGTGTTTGGGATGTCTCTTTCTTTTCTTTCCACCTTTGCTTAAAAGACAGGTCCTTAGTTGGCATCTATGTCCTCCCCTTGTCCTTCTTTGTCCCTATAGAGTTACTAGCTAGAGGTTGCATTATCTCTCAGTCACACCTCCTCCCCAGATTCCCACATATGGACTGACTGCCAGCAGATGGTTAATATAATTCTTCTCTCAGGTAAACAATCTTTTAAATCAAGTCTTCTCTCTCCCTACACTGTCACAAATAATACCCCAACCAGGCAAGCTTCAATCCTGTTCCTTTAGGAAGTCCTTGGACTTGGATCAGTTGCACACACAGGGATAAATTTGGCAAGTTTTATTTATGTACCTGAAACAAAATATAATATAAATGCTGCAGAAATACTACACAAAGGAACTAGTAAGTATACAAAAGTATATAATATACACAGCTTGCTTCCAATAATAGATGCCTCTGCATCTACAATTACACCAGTGTGTCAGTTTAGTGGAGTCTCCAACCATATGATATGTAAGATTACCCATTGTTCTGAGACACTGAGCATAATAGGAAGAGTTATGGTCAAAGTGATAGCCCTAACTCTCTGGATTTTCTTCCTTAAGTCCCTTTAAATCAAATCCTTCTCATCATTCTTCACATTTTTTTCAAATATATTTTTATGGATTTCTTTACTGTGGGAAGAGACAAATGAGTGCAGTTAATGATTCAGTTATATTGTGGAACTCTCACAGAAGAAAGACTCTTTGATTGCTCTCTCTGTTGAGCAGTGACTGGAAACTTAATGTGTTTAATGTACACCACGAAAGTGAGAAATTGTGTGTGACTCAAAGTTAAGGTCTCTGAAATACTACCAGTGGCAAATAGCTATGGGTAGATCAGTAGAAATCCATGGGTTTTGTAAGGCATTTTGTTAAGAACCTCTTCTATATATTTTTGTTTTATTCTGGCTTATACAAAATGGTTGCTTTTAGAATAGAGATTTCTGTGATGTGATTTGTCTGGGTCAAGCAGAGGCTTTAAAGGTCTTAAAGAGGATTACATTCCACTAGCAGTTCTGTTGGGACCTCTTCAAATGCCAGTATGTTTTGAAAACATTGTGAACAGAGGGGGATTTTCACAAAATGGAACATTTAAAAGGTGTTTTGCTATTGGAATTCTGGCTACGAATCAATGTCCTCCCTTGTCTCTTCAGTTCTCTTCTTTTTGCCACTTCATGGTTTGAAAGAATGCACATTATTTCATAGTGTATACTTCGGAATAGAAATCCACATTTAAACTAGGTCATAGTTTTAGAGCAGCTACCCCACAGCTTTGTCATAAAACAATAGCATTAAGTGAAGACTCTAAACTACTAGAGCTTCTTGTGTCCTTCCACAGCAACCATTTGTTTTCTCCAGTGTTGGACACATGATATAGCTTAGTCTGTAGCCCTGCAAGATGCTTCCTCGTGCACACTTCCTCCAGGAGCAGCAGATCAGCAGATGTTCCATCTATAATATAACAGCTGGAAATGTAAATTCTACTTAAGAAGATATGTTGCTCTTGTTTGCCTAATAAATTATTCAGGAAGAAAGGTTTCATCTAAAATCAGATTTTCAAGGGTCCTGAATCTAGGTTGGCCAGCTTTAAATATATTTCAGCCAAAGAGATGAGGAGAACAGTTGCCCACCAGATGGTACAGCCTGGACAAACAGATATCATGGTGGAGGATGGAAAGTGATGGAAAGCTGCTAAACTCTGGATTTCTAATGTGAAAGGCAAAAAAGGATCCATTTTTAGATCACCAGAGATTACATAATGATTTTGGATATATGAACTTCTGGACAGAAAACATAGAATAAAAGTTTAATGCTGAGTTAATCAAGGCCTTTGATAACTTTAACTTTTAAAATAAAATAAGAAAATGCAACCGATAAACTTCTCATATTGCAATGGTATCCCATGAAAATACAGCCACAGACCATGATAGACTGCCTATATAATGGAATTATTAAATGCTTTTTCAGTTATACAGTGTATAACAAGACCATTCAGGGAATATAGAAATAACTATAATTGTGCCAAAAAGAAAAATAAATTTGATATTTCAGGTTTTGCATAATGTTCAGATTTATTGAACAGAATACACTTAGTTTTTTATGGGATTGGGAATGACACTGTAGACCTGAACTGTGCTACTAAAGTTTTAGGAAGGTATATGAAACACTTTGGTGCATCTGCTGGCCATTTATACATCAACAGCAAATTTAAATAAATTACAGTAAAATACTTGTTTAAATTAGAAAATGATCTTATAAACACCTGAAATAATAGACAAGCCACTTATCACAAATAAATAAAAATAATTCTGCAAAACAAAGCAGAATTATCTTTTGGTAATATTTCTATAAAAAGTATGGCCTTAGATTTGCACTTTATTTTCTCACTTGATTGAACCACTCCTGGAAGAAAAGATCCTTTATTTTGCCTTCTAAATCACTACTTGTTGTTACTACTGTTCTGTAGGAAGTTTTACCAACCCATAAACCTTATTACCATATAGTCTTCATTGCATAAACACAGTGAGCAGGAAGGCGTAACTTGTTTGTCATCTTTTAGTCATGACAGTCTCCTCCCTTCTTTCCACCAACTATTGGGAAAGTGAAAATTTTAAGTTAGATACATGAACAAAAAAGTTTACATGTAATTATCGTCTTGCTCTCCAAGGGACTGATTGTGACACTCTCAGATTTTGATTAGCACCTTACGTTCCTGGTAATTCCATTGAATTCTGTGGGATTTCTTGTGGAATAATGTACTAAATCACTTTGTATAAAAGTGTCACAATACTGTAAGATGTTCAGATGCTCCAGTGTTGAGGGTGATATAAGAACCAGAATAGAAAATCAGGGAATGCAGTAAGTGACGTTCTGGAGATCCAAAGGAGCAAGTCTATTCTCCCACCCTGAAGCTCAGTTCAGTCCTAGGAATGTAAAAACATGGGTGTTGGCACATATCTGGGTGGAGAAAAAAGAACATCTCTAAACTTTGACCTTTTCTCCTCTAAACACAGATGACAGCGTTTTTCCCTACATTTTCCAAAAATGGTTGGGAAGCAGGGGTCAGCAAATTTTTACTCTGTCCCAGTATTACTTTAATTCTGGTTTGTTCTTCATGCCAGCAAATATTAACCACATTTATTTTCTTCTCCAGCAAAAGTATAGTCAGACATAGAGCAGACATAGCTCCCAGATGAAAAAAAAAATGCACTTAGAGTATTCCTAGACAATCTGATCTAGCAGGTCCTTCTGGGGCTACTTGCTAGATTCCTCATCATTCCTTTAGCAGCACCAACACAGCTCCTGCAGGAATAGTGACAACCTTAACAGCCACCATTTTCAAGAGCAGTTCTAACCAGGATAATGAGAAGGAGCAATGGCAGGTGGGAAGAAGAAAAAAGTAAGTATCAGTGAGAGAATTGAGGATGATGGGGCAAGAAGGGGAAGACATGTCATGACAAGCTACAAACTGAGTTGCCATAGCAACACCAGCAAAACAGAAGGTGAAAGGCGGCAAAGGAAACAAAAAGACATCCTACAGTAGTTTTAGGAAGACTGGAGTGAGAATGTGATACTAAATAAGAACAATAATAATCAAAGTCTGAGTGTTGAGGGTCGAGGAGGTGACAATTTTGATTAAACACCATTCTGGCTACAATTATTAAGGCATTGGAGAGTAGTTCACAAGTTGAGTTGTATGGGGGGATTGCAAATGTTCCTGGGACTGAAGAAGTCTGAGAGTCACTGAATTAGTAGATTCCATGGTAACAAGAAGAGGGATCATTCTTTTAGTCTTTATTAACAGTAAATATGATAGCTAGAGCTCCAGTTACAGTACAAGAAACAAAAATGTACAATTTATTGCTTGTACTCTCCTACATGAGCAAGAAACTGTGCTGTAGCTAGAAATGAGGTATCTATATACATAAACTGGATTACAGAGTTGGATGTTACCCATGCTGAAATTCATACATATAATCCTTTTTTTCCTCAGTAAAATACAATAGAAAGAGCATAGGAATCACGGTTATACAGAAATAATGAGACACAACTCGAGTATGGAGAGCTATGGGCTTTCCAGTTTCAAATTACATTCCAAAAGCTCAAGATGACCTACTTTTTGCGAGTGGTTACTAGTAGATATGTGTCACTACTGTAGTTTCATTTTATCCATCAATGGCTACCCCAAATGTCAAACCTATAATACATTTGAAGAGTAATATGCAGCAAAACCACTGTAATTGGAGCTTCCAGTTACCAAGGAAGAATCACAGCACCACATGTATGAAAATTCTCTCATCTTCTCTCATTACAGATTGATCTGTATTATTGGTGCAGCTGACAAGCCAATCACTTTAACAGCACTCTGAAGAAACTGACAGAAAAGATTTTTCAGGTATGCATCTATACATCACTAGTATCACTGAGGTCCATCCATACTCCCATTATATATCTCCTCTGGTTGGGGGATGGGGCAAGTTGTTTGTTTACAACCCAGCCATGAAAGTTGATTATTGTTGAAAAATGCTATGCTGTGCAAAGGCTAAATTTAGTAATGCGAACTGGCTGTAAAAGTAGCAGAGGAGATATGTCAAATTTAAGTCAGATTTGGCTTCAGTTGTTAATGAAAGTTACATAGGGTATTAATTTACACTGTAAATAAGATTTGTGTTACTTAATTGTGTAAATAGCCAAGTTAGTACTGAAAAGCCAAAAACTATACATGCAGAATATCTTGTGGGGGAAAGGAGGAGGAACCTCCTTACTAGAACCCAGATTGTCCTCTCAGGAACTTCCAAAGGACTAGTGAGCTAGGACTAGGGAAAATTAATGTATCTTTTATTGTTTAGGGGTGGATTTGATTAAGTTAAAAGTGATGATGTGTTAGAAATTCATGCAAACTGTCTATTATATACAACCCCTACTTTATATCCCCTAAAGGAGTTAGATATAAGCCTTCTGGGTTACAATTCATGACAGAATTATGGGTGAGGGTGTTTATAAGAGACCAGGATATTTTTAGGTTAGTAGTTCCCAACTGGTGACTCAGGGGCCAAAAGTGACCTGCAGGAGCTGTCAAAGTGGCCCACGACTACCCTTCTGCTAGCTGCAGAAGGGAGTCACTGCATAAGGACCTAAGCAGAGCACGGTTCCATGAGGTTACAAGACAAGTGCAAGCTCCTTGCTGCCGCCAAGGGGACAGGAGATCAGTGCTTCCCTCTTTGGCTACAGCATGGAGCAAGGCAAAGTACTTCACGTAGGTCGAAAGGTGCTGGGGTCCCTGCTGGAACCCAAGGGAGGGAAGCACTGATCTTCTGTTCCCCTGGCTGCAGAAGTGGGCCACTATTTAGGAACTCGGGTAGAGAGCACAGGGCTACAGGATGTACCCAGGGGGATAAGCAATCAGCGAGGAAGCAGCCTACTTTTCAGGGGGTGCGACTGGTGGCCCTTCAGGATTGTAAAAATGAAATCTGTGGCCTCCAAGCCAAAAAGGTTGGGAACCACTGGGCCTAGGGGGGGACTAATGCAGGGGAACCACAAGGTCCTATCTCTACAAAGGAGAAAGAAGCTGTGCTTAGGAAATATGTCGGGGAGGCCCATGCAAGAATCAGTGATGCAGCCAGATGATGCACAGGAATGCTTAACACGAGGCTGTATTCCCTCACAGCAGTCTGGTGGGTTACCTGTAGGAGAAGCTCGACCCTGTCTGTGCACGCATTCCAGGCTTCCTTAGCTTATGGAAATGGAAAGCAACCTACTGATTTAAAGGATAGATGGATCCATTCCACGATGCCAAAATGTACAAAACTCCTAAGCACATTGGACTGTCAATGCAGACACACTCAGGAAAGCTAAGATGAATTCAAGCACATTGGCTTTCTTGGTGAGGGTAAACAAGAGAGATGACTGATCTTGACATTGACATTTTACAATGTTAGGTGTCTGATTCTTCTAACCCTTGCTCATGTGATATCAGAGGGACTATTTGCCTCACTCTTAATTATCGCTTGTGACAGATTCACAGCACTCACCCCTGGACTGGCACCTGCTGCAGATTGACTGGGGATTACCTTGAGCTGATGCCCACTTCAGCAGCCTGCACATAGTCACTCACTTTTCCTCTTGGTTTGCCTGCAGCTCTCCCTACTGCTTTTAGGATCCACAGCTGCTGCTTTGTGATTCAGCCATCTGGCCAAGTCATAATCTGTGGCCTTTTTGTGAGGAAGGCTTGCCCTTCTCTGGAGTCTACCGATGTTCCCAGGGCCCACTAATGTTTCTCAATCCCACAACTTCTTCAGTGGAACCTGCAGTCACTTATTCTGCCATTTCCCTTGTGGCTAGTTGTGGGGTGGCAAGAAGGAACCCAGGCCCCCCACTACTCTAGGTGCCAGTGGATCATAGCCTCCTGCTGCACCTCAAACTTCTTTCTCTGCTGTCTCCCTGGACCACATCCCCCAGTTTTAGCACCTCCACTGGCCATGCCACCTAACACACACTCTCAGTAGTAACACTCTCTCAGGTGCTGCAAACCGAGCCTTTCCTTATTGGACTCCAGGCAGTAGCTGCTCTGCCTTGTGCTGTAGCCCTTTTTATATAAGCTTGCCAGCCATTGATTGGCTGTTCCTCCCAGCCTCTCTTCTATTTGCTGTCTCCCACGCAGCCTCCACAGAATTTATTTTAACCCCTTGAACACCAGTTTGGGGCCGACACCCCCAACATACCACCCTTATTTGTTTTTCAAACCATAATTATTTTTCTCTCTCTTTTAAACCCTGCCTGTTGTGGCACTGGCAGATCATATATCAGCTCAGCTAGGGTTCTAGGCCTCATTGAACACTTACAAATGCACAACCAGAAAGCAGTCTTGTTCACTTGTGTATTAGCCTTATTAAATAAACGTTAGATGTTAAGTTGATAAGAATGTGTTTTGTATTTTTATAAAACGTGTGTAGTACTCTTCATGTATTGTTCTTGCTCAGCTATAGCCTGCGTGATAGCAAGCATTTGCATTGTAAACCTCTGTAACTATGTAACTCATCAAACAATGAAAAAGCCTCATGTAATGCAAATGATGGTCTCTAGCAAAATATTAAAGCCTATTCATTTAACACAATAAACCACTGTATGAGTTCAAGGATCAAAAGCTTTATTAAGTACATTCATGCCTCCACCCCTTCTCCCTACCAACTCCAGGAAGAAAGTGTTCTGTGAAAACTGTTCTAGCTTGATGTCTAAATGAAGGAAATATAAATGTTTCTCATAAGGGAAAGTTATCATCTCTTTACTGTTTGAAATTTCATAGGGCCAGAGCCACTAAACCAAAGCAGAGATCACAAGGGTCGATCTGGTTCTGCCCTGAAAGACATTGTGAAGTGACAAATTGTGCCATTTCTGTGTAAATGTTTGTTTGCATTAACCAGTAAAAAACTCTGATTTCTCCTCTCTAATTAATAAACCTTTGGATTCAAAGAGGAAGCCATGTTAATCTAGTTCAGCAGAACAAACAAGGAGTTTGCTGGCACTTTTAAAGACTAACATTTATTTATCACATCAGCTTTTGTGGGAGAAAATCCTACTTCGTCAGATGTTTGAAGATGGGAAACTCACAGAATGGGACCAAAACAAATAAAAAAAACCCTTTCACTTATTTATTACAGGATTAACTACAGGTGTCGTCTTTGGTGTGAGACATAGCGTAGGTCTCTTGAGACTGGAATGAACCTGAATATTAAGTGATTTAAAGTGCATACGATCATTTATCACTAAGTCCAGCTTGGCTGGGTGATGAGATAGAGTGGAAAGCCTAAGGAAACAGTCTGTGACTTCATGGTTATTTGTTACTGGATTTCTGAAATCCAATTATAGAACATATCACCAGTTCAGGACATTCTAGACAGTCTGCCCTGAGGTAGACACTCATAGTCACGAGCCACTCCAGGCAGCATGACATCTGTCTTCACTCTTGTGTTGTATTTTTAACCGAAAGCAACATGGCAAGAAATACTTGAAAATAGTTAAATATAAACAGTGTGTATATATAGTGTCCCAAAGACCAGAAGAATAAAAAAAGTTCCATGTTATAGTTTCTGAGTAGTTTGAAGCTTGGATTAATGTAATATTACATACCACAGAATATTAATGCAAATGACTGAGTTTGGAATTCTGGACACATAGCCTTTGGCACAGATATTAGTATTCACAGCAAGGATTTTATAAACAGAATTGCACACTAATAATGAATTTTTCACACTGCAGACTGCAACTGCTTGATATAGGTCATCTTTCAGTTTTAATTTGCATCATCATTTTTCTAAGATAAATTGACTAGTATTAGGTTACATTTGCATGAGAGCTGTGAAAGCCATAGACTTGAAAGTGTTTGTCCAACAGCTGGTTTATAGGAGCAATTTTATCACTAATAAACTCAAGAGAATTCAGGTTTGATGGACTTATGTCCATCTTCACAGGTTTGCACTGGTTCTCTGGAAACAGATGTGGAGTTAATCCACTTAAAAAAAACTACAATTGAACTGATTTGTTGCATATCAGCAGCACTATAAGCCTGTAGTAGCAATTACTGTCCTGAGGTTTTGCAAAAGTTGAGACACAAGAGAATTATAGTGATGTTATGAATCAGAACTTCCTTCTCCATTGTATGGTGTACATTGCAATGAAATATTTCATGCCCCTCTCACTTTTGTATTATCCTCATTTAGGGTCTGGTAGAACTGCAATCAGGAATCTAGACTGAAAGCTGCAATGGATGTTTGTCCATCGCTCTTAGTGCTCTTCCTGTGTAGCGGATCCTTCCAGGCTCCTTGCCACATCCTGCCACTAGTCTATGTCCAAACCTCCAAGTTTCTTTGTGGGAGTTCCATCTTTCATATTCTATGCCATTTCTTTTTTAAAGGAAGACTGAAAGACTATGTCTACATCAGAAATTTTAGTTCGGACTTACTAGTCTGAACTAAAGAAGTTCAAGGTTAGCTCGAAACTAACCTCAGGCTAGTTCAAACTAACCATGGCTTTTTTGTTCAAACTAGCCACATGTCCTAGTTCGAACTAATGTTTTAATTTGAACTGGAATGCGTGGCTAGTTTGATCTAATGGCTTAGTTTGAACTTAAATACAAATTAAGCCTTACTTCATGTCTTGCCCACACTTAGTATGAACTTAAATTTCGAACTAAGCACGGAAGTCCAAAATAACCAGGGTACTTATTAGTTTGGACTAAGCTTTGCTTTGTCTGAACTAAGAAATGTCTTTGTTTGGACTAGGCAAAGCCTAGCGTTGCCAAGGGCTAAATTAGTCCGGACTAAGCAAGCTTAGTCCGGACTAATTTGGTGGTATAGACATAGCCAAAGTGACCAATCAAAATTTATATAGTGCACCTATGCAAACAACAAGAACCAAATCCGCCAGAGCAATTAGGATGTATATTTTTTCAGCATAAAGTTTTCACCAAAAATAATGAACAATGGATTTTTTTTTTAAAATGCTTTAGCCTTTTCATTAAAAATACCATTTTCATAATGATGGAAAATGTTGAAAATTTGTTTAATCTCAAAATTTGAAACTTCCATTTTAATTTTTTCTCACATCATAATTTAAAAGTTATTTTTGGGGAAAAATGCAATGAAACAAAAAACCAGATGCCAAGCCATTATGTTGCATAACAGACCACAAAAAGAAACTTGTTCTTCTCCTTCTCTATGTAACTTTTCCAATTGTTTTCCCACTTTCATAGCTCTATGATTTGGGGTGATCTGGATGTGTAATTTAGCACCAACAATTTTGTACATTTTCCAGCCTGCGATATTGCAGACATATATGACTTGGGATTTTCAGGCAGATTAATGCTATTATGCATAGAAAGGTAAAAATTCATTAGTTTATTAAAGTTTGCATACTCTATCATAATTTCTTTCCTATTTTGATGGGGGAAAAAACCATAGACATTATCAAAAAGCATGTCTCATCCCTGAACAAGAATTTTATGTTCTGTGCATTAGAAGGTTCTAAATATTTAAAGGATTTACGACCACAGAAAAACTTCTCTGCTTATGCTGAATGCTTCAGATGCTGATAGGAACCCTGGCAAGCATGGGAGTCTGAATGTTGTTAAAATAATTGAAGGAATAATGCTTAATCAGTCTGTAACCATGAAGGATTTTAGATGACTCCTTTCAAAAATGATCTCTAGTTAGAGATATTTCAAATACTGTAGAGAACTATTGTTTGGTAGAAACCAGATTTAAAACTAAATGACCCCTCACCAAAAAAAAAAAAAAAATATGCACCCAAGTTAAAACACCCCCCCCCCAAACCAACCAACCAACCCACCAAAGTCTATAGCCTGTACTTTCAAAAGTGACTAATGATTGTTGATTCCTACATTTTGGAGTGACCAACTTCCATCAGTTTAATGTAGCTTGAGTTTTAGAAACTGTGGATAGTCAGCACTTTCTGAAAATCTAGACCCCTTGCAGGTAAACCAAGAACTCCAAATGACTAGTCCCTTTGAAAATGCACCCTATCTTGCAGACTCACAGATGAGTGAGGCTGTCTGACCCAGTAGAAAAAGAGTTCTATGGCTTTTTTAAAGGTCTGCCATCAGCCCCACCTCTTTCCCTCCTCCTCATAGTTCCTCAATATTCTTGTTAGTCTGGAAAGGGAAATATTCTAGCTGATTTGCTTGTCTGAGGCATATAATGGAAGCCAATCATTCCTCTTCAGGCCTATAAGTATCTTTCCATTTACTGAGGCACTATTTACATTCCCACACAGTAGCTCCCACCCCAGAGATTATCGTAGGACTGGGTTTTGGGTTCTGCTGTGCAAATTGCACTAGTCATCCTTTTGGAGCTATTGGTAACAATGGAGAGTCTTAAGTGTGGACCTATTACCAGCTTATCTTTGATAAAAGCCCAAAATGCACATCTCAAAATAGACTTGTGCTCTATTGAAATGCACTGATTTTAATACTTTAGGCCACGCCCAGAGTGCTAGATGGTCATTTAAATAGCTAGATACAATAAGCCTTATAATTTGTCTTGTAATAATCTCTGGCTTCAAAACACATTGCAACTGAATGAAATTAACTTAATATGAAGAAAAAATCAGTAACCAATGGGGAATAAAGATCAATGTGGGCTGAATCATGTGGTCCTACCCAGGTGCACTTAACTTTGTAACTTTTATGCCCCTCTGATCCCATGAGGTGTGGCGAAATTGGTATGGAGATGGAGGAGGCTCTGTTGTCCCCTTCATGGCATCCCATAGGAGAAGGATAGAAGGAACTGTCCAGTGGAGGATTCCCAGCCCTCCTCTACGATTTTCCATCTACGCACCTCCCCTTTTCTTCAACACTGACCCCCTACTGCCAAGGGATCCTCTGTGGCTGGAAAGTTAAGGTTAAAATTTGTCCCTTCCTGGTTAAGATTTATCTCCATATAAAATACATAACATCATTATGATGCTTCCCAGAGAAATGCCTCTACATCAGCTGTCCTAACTACTCAGTCTTCCTTCCATACTCTCTGACTTCCATTGTCTTCAGTGCCTCCCCCTACACTTGGTACAGCCTACCACTTCCATTGCCTCTCCTGGAAACACACACATTCACAGATCCTTCTTGTATTGATCCCATCTATACATTTCCATCTCTTCATTGCAACTTAGTGTATCTACATTGGATGATAGGATAGAAGCTCAGCAGGGCAGGATCATTGCCCTGTATTTGCTTTGTAGAGCACTGTGTGTATTTGATAGCACTCAGTGGATAACTATGACATTTTTATAATCTAGTCATTAGAACAGTCATTCTCAGTGTGGGGTTGCAACCATGTGTCTGAGGGTCACATGACTTTGCCCTTCACACAGTGCTAAGTGGGAATAGGTTCCCAGTTAGAAAGATGAGATAGCTATCATTATGGAACAGGGGATCATGGTGGGGAATCGATTCAGAACTACTGGGTACAAATCAAAACAGGCTTGCAATGACTATTGTTTCCTAAGTGTTTTGGTTACAAACGCTTTATTTAAATGATAGGATCTGAAAATACTAAGGAAACTGGCTCACACAGCTCTGCAGTGAACTCAGCTGAAGGTGTTTTATTATTATTTGTTATACCCCACAAAAGAGAATGTGAGCTATTTTATACCAGAACAGGGAGAGGACTTCATACATTAAGGAATAATTCCTCCCAATGCAGGAATTCTGAGTGAAATTGCTTTACCTGCATCATACAGGTCAGAAGAGATGTTTTTAAAGATACCTTCTGCCCTCAAAATCCTCTTCTATGCATAAAACCCAGCTGATAATCTCAAATTCAAAATAAGAAAATATTAGGCACCTAAAATATTTGTTTCTAATTATGCCATCTGTAATTTTGTTAAATTGTAATTTTGTTAAATTTTATTTTGTTAAGTCAGTACCACAAACAACTGTTGAATTAATTTTAAAGTAGAACAGTTAGTCCCCAGAATGTCTGTTAGCTCTATTTGTATTTATTAATTTAAGTAATACATTACATTTCACATGTTTATGCTTAATCTTTGTACTACTTTATTTAGCAGATAAATGTTGTTTCAGGGTGCGTTTATTGTAATAGTACTTATTCAAGGTGCATCGTTTTGACCCCATCAATGATTGTATCTTTTCATGTAATGCATTAAGTGTCTACAAAGCAAAATACTAATATGTGATAATAAATACACATGCAAACATAATAAAATCCAAACACACACAGAGTTTGTGTCAGAGAATCCTCATTCTCTGCCATGGCAGGAATATCAAGCCTCCAGCCCTTTGACACAGGATTAGGTAATATTTTTTATATAATGTTTTGTAAAGAATGCAAGGAACTTTAACTATGAGAAATTAAAAATGAAACAGGGTCTGATTTTATTCTAGATTATGAATCACTTATTCGCACTGTAGTCAATGGGGCTACTCATGTGAGTAACTGCTCAGTAATGTGGGAAATGGCACCACCATCAAGTCTATTCCTACATGCTAACGCATAACATTCATTAGGTCACTCAATACTTTATTATTTTTACTTTTGATGTGGAAGTCAGAACAGTCTGCCAGCTCATGATAAGTTTTGCAAATCAGATACTTGATATTTCTGTCTAATCAGTTTCAGAGATTCATTGATCACATAATTCGTTTGGAAGCGAAAACTTACCTTTACTTTATCCCCCCCCCTTTTATTTTTTAAAATGAGTCCACCAGCCACGATTTGCTGTGGCAGAGGTAGAAGCATAGTGTATTAACTATTCATTATAAAGATTTTAATAAATGCCATCATTAACTGTTCTTTTATATTTGACGAACTAATCAATATATTCTATCTCAGACGTTATAAAGTCATTGAGCATAAAGGCTTGATGTTTTCCTGCTATGGCCTTTACCTACTAACTCCTCCACGTAAATATACATTATGTATTTTTAATTACCTCTGGGATATGATGTACATTGCACCATTCCAAAGAATAACTGTTCCGTTTTCTTCTAAGAAAATGAAATTATGCATTAACAGTCTAATCAAGCTACTGTTCTTCGAATAGGACAGTCAACAAAGTTGGGACATTCTGAACCCTAAGCACACATGTAACCCACTGGTCAGTGTGCATTATATGTCTTGTTCTGTGCCTCATCCACAGAAGTAGCATGCCCAATCCACAGCAGCTAACCCTGGCTTTTTCATACAAGGTGTAGGAAACTTGTACATTTAGCTTTGGAGTTCATTGTTTAACCATCCTCTTTTGGCAGCTAGAGTGGGGCAAGCAGTGATGGTTAGCCCTGATAAAAAGGCAGGACTTGGACCACAAGAGAAGAATTCCAGGAAGCCATTATTAACTGAAGGTATGTCTACACTGTGTTCTTTTTTCAGGGCTTGCAGAGTCTACACTCACATAGCCCCCAACATGGAAAAGGACAGCAATGTAGCTTAAGGCATTGATTCTCAACCTTTCACATCTTATGTCCTACCAGTCAAAGAACCTGGGTCCCACCATAATAGAAACAAAAAGCCCACTTTTTCTGAGAAGGACATTTACATGTTTACTGGCATTTTGTTATATTTATCATTTATGGTAAGTTTTAAGGAGATAAAAATTACAGTAGTTTTGGGAAAAAATCTTATTGCTACGGTTTTAAAATACAAACAAACTAAAATAATAATTCAACTAGTAGTTGAAAATTATAACAATACTGCTGAGTATAAATTTTACTGCTGTGATTTATATATAATGATAGTGGGTCAGGTGAGCAGGGCAGATCAATTGGAGGGAGAGTGAATTTTTAGGAATTGTTATGAAAACCCTTCATTCCACCTACACTACTTCTGCGTCCCAGTGGCTGAGAACCACTGGCTTAAGGGACATAACACCACATCTGAAGGATAAAAGTGTGTAAGCGATCACATATGCTACATGCTGTTTTCTTTCCCAAGTGCACTTCCCCATTGCTATTTTGAGGAGTGTAGTGTCCTGCTGCCTGCCTACTTCTGGAACCTTTCCTCACCACACAGCAAACCACTGGCAGTGGGAAAAGCTGCCAGCTCCCTGCTGCTGGACTCCTTTTTCTCTGAAGGGAAAGGGCTCCAGTAGTTGAGAGGCATCTGGAAAAGGATCACGCTTTCCCTGCTGCCTGTCTACTGCTGGAGCCTTTCCTTTGTCTGTACCAGGGAACAACTCCAACACCAGGGAAAAGCTCTGATGTTAGTGGGCTCTGAAGCTTTTATGTAATGACTGTTCCCTGCCAGAGCCTTCCGCTGACATGTAACTCCATAATAATGTAGATGCAGCAGATTTTTTGCTTCGGTGCGTAGCTACGCACAGCCTACATGACATTTAAGAGTGGTATATAGAGGAAAGGTAGAATCAGGAGGTATTTGCATGTGGGACTAGCTCTGATGGGAGAGGGCAGCAATGGTGAAGGAGACTCCTGTAGTGGGCCTGTAAAAAGGTCAACCTGAAAGCAGACAGCCTTAGGAACAGATGGGAGTGGAAGATGCAGACTGCAGCCAAGACTTCAGGCAGATGACCCCTGAGACATCATGTTTTACAGAGAATGGACAGCTGGGGAGCAGGCAGGCTAGATTTAAAGTACAAATTCGGGGAAGTGGCAAAAGATGTTTTTGATGTGTTTTTGTTTCACTTTTGATTTGGTTGAAAAATGCCAGGGAGAAGGCCTGAGTCCTCTACTCTGATAAAAGAGGGGGATAGAAAAGGAGTACTAGAGTTATGCCTTATAGCTAGAGTTGAGATTTTTTTGTTTGTTTGTCATAGGCAGACTTGAGGAACTGCTTTAGAGTTATTATGGTTTAACAGGGCAAAAGCTGTAACTTTCTCTGACAATTTCAATCCACTCCATCAAATCCCACCATTATGCTTTCATAACCTACAGGTTTGATTATATAAATTCATTGTACATGGGCATGAAACCAAAATTACTTAAAAATCCCTGCTTGTGTAGACTACATCATCTGAGCTCTTGGCAAACACAAATGGACAGGATCTCATCACTCTTGGTGAAATGACAACCACTCCTTCCATGGCTACCAGTTAGAAGTCAGTTCTAGCATCCTTATTCTTATTATCAAAGTTCTGAATGCACTGGACCCTCAGATATTGTGTTGTCTCTTAATGGCAGGCCTGGGGGGACTCATCTACATGCAATGCCAAATTTAGGCACGAGCCAAGTAAGCGACAGCTGAGGGCCTCACATTACCAGAGACCTCTAAATGTTTCAGAGATAACTAAGAAGATTTATAATAACTGAAATTGCTTTGGCTTAAATAACCTTTCATATAAAATCCACCACCAAAAGTCTGAGCCCTGACCTCCCTATTCTAACCCACACCCAATCCCGTCAACTTCCCTTCCAGGACTGCTAGACTACTTGCATCATCCACAGGTTGCTCAGCATCACCTCAGACCTCAAGAGGAGACCATGGGATGGTTTATCATTTTTTTCATTATCATTTCTATTATAATGTAATACACTTTTTTCGTCTCTATTTTTTATGATATGGGCTTTCTGCATCTTGACATAGCTCAGGCCCTTAGCATGTCTTAATGTGGCTTTTGTCTACATGAAGTTTGGATGATCACAAACTTCACATCCATCAGAATAAAGAAGCCAAGATCCACTTCCTTTCCATAATTTTCTCATAATGCTAATCATGTCTTTAAAAGACCAAAAAAGGCCACATTTTCGCCACTCAGCCTCTTCTCACAGTGTGAGAGAAAAAAAGTGAAGGGGATTTCTGCTCAGTTGTTCCTTTTCTCCTAGAAAGGAGTAGAGAACTCAAGTCTGCATACAGATTGATGTTAGTTTGTAGGGCTCTCAGATACCACTGTGATGAGTATGGCATAAATAAAGAGATTAGACAGAAAGCAGGCTGATTGATTATAGCATCCAAAATTCCAACTCAAATCAGTTTCTTGGTATCAGAGACACCCTCTTAACCATGATTGTCTATTTTAATGCTATCCCTGTATTACAGCTGCTGCATCCTGGCTCCTAACTCCCATGATTTTCTTCTTAAAAACAAAACAAAACTGAGAAGACTTTTAAAGGCACTTAGTATCTAGTGGAATTTTCAAAAGCACTAGTGAAATTTTCAAAAACACTTCAGCACCTGCCTCCTATTGATTTCCCTACTGATTTTGGCACAGGTGCTAACTTGTTCAACCCCCACTATCATGATTCTGAGCCTTTATTGAGGTCAGCTTGAACAAATTTTCATTATGACTGCTCTTTTTTTTCTGTAAAGTGCCTTTCATTCTAAACTCAAAGACTGAAATCCTAGCCTCACTGAAGTCAACAGCAAATTTACTTTTCTTGTTAAAAGGGTCATGATTACCCAAACTGCTTAGCTTAGCTATGGAATACAGTTTATAGGGACCTGTTTGGTTTTTTTTAAAACTTATACACGTCTTCCAGCAGTGCAGTATATCATTGTATTCCATATATATACACCATTGAAATATGTGACTTACAGTGACCTTTATTAGTTTCTACAGGGTAAAATTGGTCCTTTAATGTTAAGTTTATTTTTAATCAAAACAGAACTTCAGAAGTAGGATGTCATTTCATAATAACCAAATGCATTATTATGAAGCAGCTACTAACTAAATTTCAATTTCTAATGATACGAGAATATCATTACAAAGAGATTGATATTTGCAATTTGCCACTGGAGAGCCATTCTGATTTTTGAGTACTTCCTCTTATTTCCTTGTAAAATCAGAAAATTATTATTAGGGTGAAACAAAACATGAATAGTATCATTTCAGGGCTAAAGTAATAAGAGAATTAAAATTATTCCACTGAAATGTAATTTCTGAAAAAATTCTTCCCATGTTCCAGATCAATAATATGTTGAGTTAGTGCTTTCTGGATTCTGTTGAACCTCACAGTTCTTTTTTATTTCTGTGTTTGTTCAACCTGTCTTCTCTGGCTAAAGTTCAACTTAATTATAGGGTGCAGAATGAAGTCTGCTCTGTTCCCTTTTAAAGCTGATGCGATCCTGAGAGAGTAAGCACAAATAAACTGCTGTCCTACTCAGATGCAATGTTTTAGCCATTGTTCATCTACTTCAGGAGGCCATTAATCTGTCACTGACCTTTATAAACAATGCTATGTACCCAGGAAAGTAAATAGTTCAAGTTTTGTTTAGGATGATATCCTATAACAGATATGGACACAGAATAAAAGTGGGCAAGTCTGAAGAAGTTAATGTCTGGAATTGAATCAAGATAGTGCTCAGTGACTTGCTCAGACCTACTTGTTCCTTTTCTGTGTGTGTGTAAAAAAATTGGAAGGAGCTAAGGAAATACAAAGACACACACACACACAAAATAATCCTTGTAGGCATAAATCATGATCCACACTAAATTGCCATTTTTCCTCCTGCTGCTCCCTCCAGCAGAGGTGTGTATCAGGAGCATACTGGGGCTAATGACAGGCTAGCCATTGTTTTACTATTTGGAGAGCTCCGGATAATATAACAGTCCCCGTCCCCCCCCCGAGGGCCATCACGAGTTGGTGGAAGTTGAAGTAGCCCTTGGGTAATCATACCTATGTCTGGTTCTACTTTTGCATTTCTCTACCTCCTTTGATATCAGTGGAGTCACTCCTGATTTATATGAGAATGAGAAAAGAATCAAGCCCACTCAGCCCAAGTACAGCATCTAACAAATTGTGATTTTCTTCCACAAAAGCTCATGCACTAAATAAATTTGGTAGTCATTAAGTGCCACAGAACTCCTTGTTTTACCGAACTAGACTAACACTGCTACCTCTTTGGATTTTGAAAAGTTCGCCATTCATATTTAGATCTCACACATCATTTGCACTTGTGATTCTAAAATCTCAGCTTCTCTCCCTCCAAAACTCTACCCTCACTTCTCTCTGGAAATGCCAACACAGCTTTATGTCTGATACTGGATTCTTTTACCCAGTGAAACTCCCATTGGCTGGCTCAGCTGTGGAGTTGGACTCACAGAGACTAATGAGAAAATAATATTTAAACAATCTAGTTGTGCATGGAGGTGGAAAAGCTGGCAACAGATTGAAGAATGCAGAATAGTTTTGACAAGAACATGGAAAGCTGAAGGCAAATACATTTATAGTGCTTGGGAAAAAGGACGAAGTAGTATTTTGCCATGTAGTCAAATCAATAACCATTTTGCAATTACATCTATTTAGATCCTGACTGATCTAATAAAAATGAGTTATACTGCATGTGCATTACTAAGACATTTCTCTGCACCATATTCATCATTAGACAGCTGTCTGAGTATTGACACGTTACATTTAGAATGTGTCATTGCCACAAGGAATAGATTTCATTATGTGAACAAAAATAAAATACATATGAAATGTTCTCAGTTGCTGGCTACGACCACCACGAAATATAGTAGAAGTCAAAGAGAAGACATGAAAGTTTGCAGGTTAAGATACAAAATGAATCTATGGTAAGAGTTATTTCATTGTAGCATCACGTACCTTACTTACATCACCTAGAACAGGCTGTGTTTCAGTGTTCACTTGAGCAACTTATGTACGGTTTAGAAATCCTCCATGCACTTTATAAAGGGGGAGATTTTCAAACGCATGAATGGGATTTGGGAACCCAACTTCCTTTGGTTGTCAATGGGAATTTGGTGCTGAACTTGTCTTTGTGCCTTTGAAGATTTCTCCTAAACTGTTATGTTTAAAGGGACTATGAAGCAAATTATGTCTCAGCCTCAATGGAGCGGAGGACCCCGTGCAGCAGAATGTCTTCCTGTGCAACATGTTGAATCAGAATTGGAAGAATATTACCCCATAGGCTGCACAAGTTTAGCTCTGGTGCAGCTCACTGCTTAGCTTTATACAGTGGGAACTTCACAGTGAAGCACAGACAGGCCAGCAAAGATGTAAATGTGAACCATCATTGTGGGGTGCTGCAGTAGCTTCCCTGAAGCAATTCATCACCTGACCTTTCTTTCCACTCTCATTACCAAAAAGGGAGGTCTGCACAGAGCCAGAGAGCAATCTGGAGTGCTCACTCTATTTTAACATATATATGAGAAGTAGAACTAAAACAGATTGTCTTCTAAACCAACTGCTCATGGACACAGACACCGCACAGTACCACATGCAAAACTGCGGCACAGAGCCTGGAAACTAGTGCTACAAGAGATGATTATTGTTTGCACTTTTGCTGTCTACAGCTGAAATTCAGACAAAGCAGTTTCCATTCCCATCAGTGAACTTTCTGTTGCGTTCACATTGTTTAAAACTGAAACTAAGATAATAAGCCCCCTTCCACTTGCAAGAAAAATGAAACAAAAATACCCAACACTATCAGTTGCTTCTGAAATGACTTTCTTCCCTGCAAGACAGGGTTGTGCAGCTACGGTAACGAAGTTGGTATGAAATCAGTTCTTTACATTGTGCACAAATAAAATTTGATGTATAAATATGAATGTGTACTATTGTAAACGCAGTTTAGAGAAGAATGATACATCAGTTTATCTTTACTGTTTCCAAAAGCTTTTGAAGTTAAGCATTTAATAGCAGCAATAAAAACTTATTCCTTCAAAGGAATTATATGAGGCAACACAAGTACAGTAAAAACTGAATATAACTTGGAATTGCAAGGTTACAAATTATTAGCAGCAGCAAGCTTAAAAAGGTGCTTCCCACTCTCCTTACCAGAGTCATTTATTTCTGGGCACTTTTTGCAACTCTTGGTTAAGCCAACTAAACAAGAAATCCATTATTGTATTTTAGTATTCTACATTTGCATTGTGTTGGCACCAAGGAGCTCTGCTTATGGACCAGGAGGCCATTGTGCTAGGTGCAGCATAAACACAGAAAGATTTTCTGCTCTACAGAATCTACAAACTAAGAAAGCAAAATGGCAGTTTCCCTTTCTTTTTATTGCCATCCCTGGCAATCAATTACATCTCCTTCTCAATTTATCTAGGACTGTCTTCCAGTGTATTTTTTTTTTTAAACTGGTCACAGAAGGACAATCTATCCACATCCCAGACAATAAATCATGGTCTCTGATTGGTATTTCAGCTTTCCCACTAAAATAATTCTGCCTCAGAATTAACTCTGTTCAATGGAGAGTCTCTGGAATAAAAGCCCATTTTCCCCCCCAAGAGTTGTGTTTAGTTATAACTGAGTTTTGCAGCTTTTTTTTTTTTTTTTAACCATATGAGTTTCATTAAACCAACAGAAGACATCCTGTGCAATGCTTTCAGAAATTAAGAAAAACAAACACGGGGCCTGTGGCACTTTTAGGCTACATCTACACTAGCCAATTAGTCCGGAGGAAGCAAGCTTCATCTGGACTAATTTAGTCTAGGTCTACACTAGGCTTTGCCTAGTTCAAATTTAGAAATCAAACTAATTAGTTTGAACAGTTAGTTCAAACTTAGCACTTAGTTCAAACTAGCATGATGCAGATGCCTTAGTTGAAACTTAAGAAGTTTGAAGTAAGCGGTTAGTTTGAACTAACAGCGCTTTCTAGTTCGATTTAACTTTTGAGTTCGAATTAGCCACACTTTTTAGTTCAAACTAAAAAAGTTAGTTCAAACTTGTCAGTGCAGTTACTTCAAACTAAAAAGCCATGGTTAGTTCAAACTAACCGGGACCTGCTTAGTTCACACTAAGAAAGTCCAAACTAAGCTTTCTGATGTAGACGTAGCCTTAAAGACTAACAAATTTATTTAACACATTGGCTTTCATGGGAGAAAATCCCACTTCATCAGATGCTTTGAAGACATCTTCTTCAAAGTGTCTGATGAAGTGGGATTTTCTCCCACAAAAGCTCATGTGATAAATAAATGTGTTAGTCTTTAACAGTGCCACAGGATTCCTTATATATTTTGCTGAACTAGACTAACATGGCTACTCCTTTGAAACTTCAGAAATTAAGGTGTCAATATATAGTTCTAATGTATTTACTGTTTAGCACAGGGAAAGACAGGAAGCAGCACTTTGGATTCTGAAAATTCATATTCCATAACATCAATTTTTACAAGTTACATCTGCACTATGGGCTTTGGCCAAAAGCCCACTGAAATCACTAAGAGACCTTCTACTGACTTCAATGAGATTTGAATTAGGCTCTCAAATGACAGCTGCTGCAACCTATTAAAGGACTGCAAGACTTCTTTGAGCAAAAGGCACCAAGCTCCAATCTTCTTGTGAGATTGGACACCTGATAAATAATAGGGTGGCCCAAATGCTTGTGAGCATAACCATGGAAAACAATGAGAGTTTGAGAATGCTCCTGGAATGCAAGAGAATGTTACAGTGAATGAGACCATTAACATAAGTTTGCCTGGAAGTTTTCTATGTCTCTGAGATGAGTCTGTACAGGATTGGTGTATAAAAAGGGCAATAGAGTGACAGGAGAAATTTATCACTACAAACCTTCACTATCATAATCTCCAAGTGCAGCATCAGAAAGACTGAGAAGAGGGAAGTGATTTTAAACCAAATGGGGAAACAAAGACAACTCCAAGGAGGGTGTTTTGAGCACTGTAATATTCATACAATAAACCACACAAGCAAATCAATTTAATAGCTCATTCTTCAACCACTTTTTGATCCCCAAACAGCATTGTTAGGTGTCTAAAATTTTGTTCCTTCATTTTCAATAATTTTATGGTGCTGAGGCTCTGCCTTGGGCTCCTGAACCTAGGGAATTTGGAGATACTTTTTCTTAGTGATTCCTTTCCAGAGCATTGTCTCAAGTTTGCAAACCTCAAACTTCCAGCCATCCAGCACTCGTCATTAATGCAGAATGCACATTCAGAGTTGTAATTATGAAATAAAGCTGAAAACCTTTAAAAGCATAGTGGACTATCCCTTAAACCTAACATGTTTCTCATGGTCCAAAATGGCCTATATTTGAGAATGATGAAATAGAAGATGGCCAATGGAAAGGAATGGGAAGAATCACTGATCTTACATTAATATTTATTCAAAAAATTACAATTGTAGCATATATTTATCAATAAACAATAAAAAAAGAAAAAGCCACTAATAATGCACATAAGGGAAGCCAGTGTATTTAACACACAGAAAAGACCAGAACAAAGGGAACCACCCACAAAAGTATAATTAACATGCCATACCGACTATGGGTGTGTTCACACAGCAGTCTTATTTTGAAACAACAGAGGTTGTTTTGAAATAAGAAAGGCCATGTTCACACGATGCACTGTTGTTTCAAAACAACAGGTTTCATTGTTTTGAAACAACTTTAACCCCATGTGGGGACGAAACAATGTTGTTTCAAAACGATTGTTTCAAAACAATGCTGTCTGAACATGTTGTTTCAAAACAACAGTGACTCATTTTGAAATAACTGTTGTCTGAACATGCTATTTCGATTCCTGCTTTTTTCCTTAATTCGAATTAACAAACTGTTAATTCCAATTAACTTATTTCGAAATAAGGCATTATTTCGATACAACTTGTATCGAAATAACCCCGTGTGTGAACATAGCCTATAACAGTAGCAAACTGTAAATCCTGGTATGTGAGCCAAGTAAGTAGATTGCATTTTGAAGAGAGATAAGCTTTGATTTAGCAACACATACTATATGTCTCTTGATGTTTGGTTTACTTTGGATGTATATTTGAAACAAACACCTGAGGTATCACTAGGTCTTCATTTTTATTTTAGCAGTTGTGACTGAGCAAAGAAGTTACCCATTCAAAACAAGATTGTCTCATATGTGTTTTAATTTTGGAGATGTTATAGTGAATCAAACTCATACATTTATATTGTAACACATTTTGGACCAGAACTTTACCTGGACCATGACAGAAATACAATTATGCTTCAAAATATACCTCAGTGCATCTTAAGTGCTGGATAGGCAATAGTTTACAATTTAATGGAAGCACTAAACAGATTTCCCCTGATAAACGTTGCTGGGGTTTTTTTCCCCCCAGACAAAGAACAATTGGTAATCGAAAGAAAAAAATGTGTTCTATGAAGATTAAAATCTTCTTTTTAATACATCAAGTGTCTGGAAGATTTGTATCTTAATTCTGGAATAAAAGTAATGTTAATTTTTCCCAAGATATGCTTTTTTATAATTTCTGTAGAGAATAGCCGGGGGCGGGGGGAAGGGAACAAAACTGGCCTTGAAAAGGTTGAACTGAATAGAAATTGAATCATGCAAATTTAGTGGGCCAGATTCCCTATTGTATATCAGTGTAAAGCAAAAGTAATTCCTCTGTCCGGATAGTTGCATCACAGCATTCTAATACTCTGCTTGTGTTGTATTGTTTCACCATATCATCAGCTTAATGCACTGTGGCTTCAGTTCCCCAACAGAAGGAGGAGAGGTACAATGACCCCTCAAAGCACATTTTGTTCCACTAACCCAGCTCTGGGCCTTGGACTAAAGTATGAGTTTGGGATTGCAAAACTTGAATCAGTAGCAAACTCACACCAGTTTCACTGGTAAATCCACTTTGGATGTTCTTATAAGACCTTCATGCAGATAGCCTTGGTTTCTGTTGGCTCTGTTAGAACTGGGGTTTTAGTTATAGATCTCTTCCACTTATTATATAGAATCATAGAATCATAGGGTTGGAAGGGACCCCACGAGGTC